>JAOXYF010000010.1:15055708-15099575 GCA_028565775.1 Sternarchorhynchus goeldii
AACCAAGTTACATGACACCAAAATATACAACCAAGTTACAGTACAACTGGGAAGGAAGACAATAGTAGCTAAAAGAAATTGAAGGATATGTTCTATGTTAAGTGCTTGCAAAAGAGGTGGGTCTTGTTATTATTATTATTTTTACTATAACATCGTGATACGACTTAATAAGATCTGCTCTTTTGAAAGGGGCTCATATCTACGCGTGTAGTTGCTATTTGCATCCTGAATCGCACAGCGAAGTTGAATTTACCCTTCTGACCTGACTTCACATGCCTTAACGTGTTTAACTAGGCTACTTCATAGAAAACATCTAAATTCTCTAGACCTGTCTACGGTAGACAGGTTTCTGCGTCTCATATCGATAGTGGAAAGTGAGGGTCTTACTGTCAAGTTCTACTGCAAGTAATTTACTTCAAACATTTTCCAACATAAGGTGTCTATTATACAGCAAATGTATTGGCTTTTAATCCACTTTTGCAGAAAAACAACAAGGAACAAATCAGACGGTGTTGTTATGTCAGAACTGCAGTACCAAGTGATCAAGCAAGCTGGTGAACTTTCAAACAGACTATTTTAGCTTAGACAGTTTAACAGAGTTCATTCAAAATCTGGGTAGCATATGCGTACATTTCACATCCAGCTCCAACTAAAGCCAGACATCTAGAAAATCTGTAAATCTAGCTATTATACTGAAACGGCTGTGAATTCACCATATAAGTTACATGATAAGTACGCACTGAAATCTTGAAAGTATGCAGGAAAGTGTGTGCAAATGTGTAATACTGTAGCACAACATGGTCCAGTGATAATATCATTTACCAGCCTGTGGGTCACTGTGGGTGATCAAGGTTCCCTTAGTTTGTGTTGGCACAGCTACCACTCATTCTCCTCCTCCCCCTCTCTATGATCTTTCTCTCTCTCTCTCTCTTTCACTCTTTTTCTGTCTTTCTTTCTCTCTCTGATCTCTTTTGTATGTTTGTCTGCTTGTGATTTCTCTCTCACACTCAGATATTTCTAGGCAAACGTCTTACCTAACAATTCTTATCTTGTGACTTTTTATTCTGATTTTCAGTGTAAGTCATTCTAACTATGCTCTTTTCTCACTTGTGATAAGGTGCCCAGGAGCCCTCAACGTGGCCCCTGCTGCTCTTTCAGCCGACAGGAATCCACCACGTTGGACAGTCCCCAGCTCAGTGTACAGTGGGGCTCTTGTTCATGACCTGTCCTAGCTTTGTGTCTCACATGGAGTGTGTGTGTGTGTGTGTGTGTGTGCCCCCCCAGAGGGGGGCTGTGTGTGAGGCTCACCGTGAGGTGGGGGCTCTGCGAGTATCTCCCGTTTTCCCTAAAAAGCCACTCTTTTATCACCTCCAGTTCCAGACGTGAACCTTGGGCTGCTCTGGCCTGTTTCTGTCTCGTCCTGGCAGCGATGCCTTTCTCCCTCTATTTATCCAGGCAAACAGAGGAGACTTTTCAGAGAGGGCCAGAGGAGACCAGAACTGGTTATAATAGATGAGCCTGCCTTTACAAATCACTTCACACCTCAGAAACGTGAAACTGTCTCTGTCACACAAAAGCAGATAACTGATGATTTTCTTTCAAGGCACCCGAGAGTTCCCAGAACCTTTTTTATATGCATGCAATTTAAACAAACTGTTATAAACTGTTATAACATGCTAGATCTGTTCAGTAGGAGCTGATTTACCTGTTGCTGATATCTTCTATAGGATAAGTGAGTTAGCTCAGAGTATGCGCAAGCAAGAATTCCTCACATCGCCATGGAAATGCTCCAGTCACCAAGTACAAGTCAGAGCCTGTAAAGGCGAGCCCAGAACCATTCCCCCCTCTGTATGCACTATTACAGGTGGCCCAGAGCTCACGGATTATATGCATGTAGGACAGACGTTTTTGTCTTGCAAACTGTAATATGAGAAGGATAATGGCTTCTTTTCTATACCACCCTCTCATCCAGGGAGCTCCAGAGATTTAGGGATATATGTCTATTCATGGCAGAGAATAGACAGTTCACACGTGTGCATTTCTCAAAAAGAGACATTGATGATGTGAGGAGAATACTCCAGTAATACTAGAGAATACTCCAGTCGCTCAACTTTCATCTCCACCCTCCCACTTTTCCTTATCATACGATACGCTTCCTGTGTCAGCGTCTCTCCAGGGCTGAAGTGCCACTGTGGTGGGTCAGTAATATTTGCCCTGATGTACAGGACCACCCAGCAATGCCCCTCTGTACAAAATGGGGATGATTAACGAGATCAGAGGACTCCATCTGTACTCTTTAATCTGTTGATTGGCCTTGGATTCAAGCGAGCGCCTTGGACATGCAACGGTAGAAGGACTCTTTCATAACAATACCCACTGTGCTTGGCTCGCTCTTTCCAGTCCGCTGTCAGTCAGAATTTAACATGGCCTCTGGAATGCGTGGCTTCCAGTTACGGCGGGAGACCTGAGCCATGAACCCAAACAATGTCCCCTTTCTGCACCCGTACATCTTATTGCCGACTTTTATCGTTCTTTTCATTTTTATTACTCCCCTCTGTATTTCACACTAAAGTGTCCCTCTGTACGGCCTCTGTACTCTGCGTCTTCATACCTCTTACTATTGCTCTCCTCTTAGAAATGTCCTACCAACCCCCACAGCTATCCAACTTGAACTTTGATTCTGATTATGCCTTTCTTGTTAGTCTCACTCCCTCTCTTTCTCTCACTCTCTCTCTAGTCTTGTAGGAGAATTATACTACATTAGATGTTAGATAACCACTGTGTTACTTCTAGCCCTAAAGTAATTTCCAAATGTTAAATGAGAAGAGTTGAAAATGATACTTCCAAAATCTGAGAGTTCATTTAGTAACATAATGAAGACAACGTCATAGCCACACCATGGAAATGAAAATGTAATTATTCTGTTGAGATGCAGGGCCAAGTAAAAGACTTTGTTGGCTTTGGAAACGTGCTGGTCTACAGCAGAATACTGAATGGAACATGCGGGGCTATAAAAATGTTTGTTTTTTTTCAGCACAGTAGCGATAGGATACCAAACGCTTTGCCACTGGATGACTCACGCTTTTTACTGCCCAGGCACCAAAGGACAACATCCACAATGACATCAGCCAACATTTACCAGGGAAAAACAGATAGGTTTCTTCATAAAGCAATTTACAAATCCCTGGACAAAACTTACGACGATGAAGTCATTGACATGAAATTTTTTCCTCTCTGCTTAAACACATAGACATTTAACAGAAATCTTGGACCATCTAACAATGCCGGTTCACCAACTGTTTTAGTTGGAAAGAAAGATTCTGTAGATGTGATGGCAAAAACAAGACTTCACATGTACAGCATTTGTCCATTATGAACATCACAGAGTTTTAATGTCCTCCAACACAGAGACAAATAAAGCAATAAAAAAGCAACAAGTGATTTGATGAGTTTTTTGAACACGTTCTCGTGAACCAGCCGACGTGTCTAAGAGCGGAGTTTCTGGTCTGATTAGGTGCTGTGCTGTTGGGGAACGTGGGGACTCTGGCTGACAGGCCCAGATGACGTGGAGGTGATGCAGGGAATCAGCACTGCGCTGCAGATGTTGCTGCAGAACTTCACAGGCTCGAAATGCGCTTGTTCACACGCTTAGCCACGTGGAAAAGCCTTTGGGTAACGGCATGCAAAAGCCCTGGAATGCATCACGTCCTCTTGGGCCCTGTTTTTTTTAATATAACCCGGTATCTTAATCGCACTGTAATGAAAGCATGTAGGCAAATTTAGTTTCTCCTCTTGCACACTTTTCTTTATATGAAAAGCACAAAGTCATTTTTTATTTTGGAGTGAGGATGATTTCTAGTGTTAATATGACTTGCCCCAACATAGTGAATTATTATGGTAAATTTGTTACAATACGTAGGGAAAGGGACTTTTCCAGTATCTGAACAAGCAGAAATCATAATTCAGATTTGAAGATTAATGAGTGCAACAAGATTATACAATAGCTCTGCTAGAGGGGATTATACAGTGCTTGGTCCAAAGAGTGGAGGAGAGAGACATCCTGCTACAGTCTTAAAGGTAGAGGGATTTTGGTCAGTTAGACAATGTTGGAGCACAACATCTCCTTTGGGTTAATGCTGCACTTCCCTACAAAGGCCCCAAACAAATATGTGAGTGTTACTTCTCGGACAGCCTTTGAACTAATGAAAAATCAGCTGGTAACATCTGGGTGATGTTTGGTAATAAAACATACATTTCTCCATGAGTCAACAGTTGCCAGAAAAGTCTCGTTTCATAACCTCTGCCTTCTTCCATCTAGTGGAGAAAGAAAGAGTGGAGAGCCTGCATAATAGATCTTCAAGCCTGGGCTCAGAAACCTTGGAAACTAATGAGACATTGAAAAGTCATCAGGTGGTTCGTTGCTTAAACACACCATCCCCGGACCATGTGGGAATGGGATGACGGTCCTTGCTGTGTAGTGCAGCTCCATGATCTGAAAACGACAGGAAAAAACAAGGAGGATAAGTTGCAGAAGTAAAGTAGCAGAGAGAGGAGGCTGGAAGACTCCATGTAAACAATCCAAAATATTTACGGCAGACCTGCGAGTGAACTGCAGTCCTCCAGTGCAACGTCTCCAATCATGTGCAGGTGTAATCACAGGCCAGCAGGCAGCATTGCTCCCGCAGCTCAGAAGACTGTCCGACAATGTTAACAAAAGTGCTCCAACCAATGAGCTGGATCTTTTCACTAAGAGAGCAGCCATTTAAACGGTTCCTTATGTCACCTCTTATGATTAGATTATTGGACTGAAGTCCTGAAGTTGGTGAGAATGTTAGGGAGACTTTCCTGTGAAGTAGACTGGACTGTGGTAGCACAGAGTCAAAGCATGACAGCATTTCTGAAGCTAAGAACACAAGTGCATTAAGGCAGGACACAAATACCTTAAATGAAAACAAAACATCACATAAAAAACACACAGCCATTTTGGAACCAATCAGAAGTTCACTGAAACATTAAGTGACATCCCATTGGCACAAGCCATGACACAACAGCATTAGACAACAAGATGACATTTTTCAAAATATTGCGTTAAAGGTCATTCACAATGGAAGTGCTGCTGGCCACTTGGGGCACTTCACAAATTTCGCTCAAGCTGTTAAACACTAAGGTCTAAAATCACGAGCAAATCAAGAAGAAAAACAAAACAGTAGAGAGAGAGAATCTGGCCACTTGAACTTTGAACCCAGTGGCTTTTTTTTTAAAAGAAAGGTATGCTTTCTCTCCATTTATAGATAGACGAGTGTAACCAAATTACTAGTAAATACTTTGCTGCCAGTTCCATGATTGCATCTTTACACTCTGCCCCCTAGTGCACAGGAGCACGTCTGCGGTGAGCAGAGTCATACACAGCATTTAAAAAAGGTTTTTCAAATAGGTTGATGCTGTTGTGTTTATGGATTTGTGCCGATGTCACTTAACATTTCAGTGATTTCAGTTTCCACAAATGCAGCATTTTCAAAAAAAAAAATACATCCATTTCTCTTGTAACGTTGTTGTGCTCTTAGTGTTTCGTTCACATTTAATGCAGTGTTTTCTGTTGTCTTTTGTTTTGTAAACGCTGTGGCAATTTGACTCTCTAGGTCACTGGAAAGAGAACAAATCTGAATAAACAACTGAAGGACAGATACAGTATTTATTCCTAAACTAATCAAAGCTTGTAACTGATAGATACATTTTGGATAAATATTGGGAAAACAATTGTTTTCCAATCACAGTATGGCCGTGGAGCATTAAATATTAATTTAACAAACAGAGGTGCAGAAAAGCAAGGTCTTTTGTTGCATTTAGCTAGTCTTACGCTGAAACCAGATCCAGCTTTTGATGGGACTGCCAAACGAACATCTCTGCATGTGTCCACGTTCCTTGCCGTCCCATCCAGAACTAATTAACAGAGATTTATCATGAGCCAAACGTTATAATCTGCAATCTCTGTGTGATAGTAATGAGTCATTTCCCTTCGATGCTTTACAATTCAGAAATGACCCATGGCTGCTGTGCCTTCCTGACTGCTTTGCAAAACAATTTACATTTTGACTGCGGTGTAGCCCTCCTTTTTAAACCAGAGTACAAACAAATCAAAACATATCAATGGTGAATAAGTGTGGACACATGAGTTAATGTGGATAAACTGGATCGTTTAACAGACTTTGTTGCTCGTGATGCCAAAAAAGACTGGTACTTTTGCAGTGCTATCTGCCAGCTCTCTACTTGAGCCCTTTTTATAGAGCTCATTTTTCTTCCAGCGCAGCACACGTACAAAAGGGTAAAGGGGGCCAAGGAAAAGACAAGACAGTTTTCGTGTATTAGAAAAGAAAAAAAGAAGGTGAGCCAACGTAAAAAGTCAAAGAAAAGGGACAACGTGGCTTCTTTTCTGCTGCATTCTTTCCTTTGTCAGGAATTTGCTTTTGGTTTTTTGGCAGGCTTCTTTTATTGCTGTTTCCCTTCCCTCCTCACTCGGGAAGTCCTCGCTGTTTGGTCCCGTGGAACAGTGCAGCTGGGTAGTGTGCCTGAACGCACAGCCTGTGAAAGGAACCACGACTCTCTCAACTTTTAATGGCACAAATACAAAGCAATTAGACTGAAACAGAGTGCACCCTCATTTTAGCTATTTGTTTAAAAAGGGGAAACACACACTCCAGCTAGCTACTTACTGCTGCAATTCTTAAGCTGCATGCTAGAATTAGTACGATGTTTAGATAACGACTGATGGAGTGAGGCGTTAGCTTATTGCTAATTAATTGTTGAAAGTGCTTTTACTTATATGCACTTGAGCTAGTGCTGGTTTAACGTTGAACTGGGATAAAGCCTAATGTTCCACTTTGAAGCTGAGGTCACGTAAATCCACCGCATCTGTCAACTGTCTAATTACAGGCCTTATCTTTAGGGTGTTGCTCCACTCCTGCAGGCCTTAAGCGCCAGGGAGACCAGTCTCACAACTAAGGCACTGCTAACGCATGCCTATATTAGGACGATCGGAGCATGGTATGAAACATTCAGCGCCGTGCCAAAGAAAACACGGGAGAGGAATCATCAGCCCAGTCACTGACAGCAGGAATCTATTTGAGAGAAGCTTAAAAAAACAACCTGAGTGGATTTTGATAGAAGGACTATTCTAGCATGGAGACCAACTATATGTGTTAATCTGCAAAGACCTTTTATATCTTACCATGAAGCCCATGCACTGTTTACCACACTGGGAAAAGAGCAGGGTTGTTGTGAAATGGCTGCACCTGACGGATGGATTTGAACTGGGTTTTGGACATCGGCTGACCAGAATTGAGTCATGAGAGAGAAGAAAACATATTTACATGAGCTTTTTTTCAGGGATAAAAACTGTCTTCATAAGGTCCGTAGCTCAGTTTGCCTCTGTCCCATCATGCACTTTGTTTTGGATTTTTATCCCTTCATAACAATTCATAATATAAAAGTTAATACTCTCTGGGACTGAGTTGTTTCTATTCCTAAAATATTAGTGCCTAGGAAAACAGCACACGTGGTCCTGATTTCAGTATTGGTTGGACATCCAGAAGTGCAGTGGTTTCAGCGCTCCCATTCCGGGGCTGGAGCAGTCAGTCATTTTCACCTAGTGGTTCCAACAAAAAGAAAGAGCTGACCTGGCCTTTGAGCAAGCAGCCAGTCACATACACGTCACTCAGCACAGACGCCAGAAGATAATAGCAGAATTCAAACAACATTACAGAACTCATGACTGATGGAACTGTTGAGCCCGTTACAGATTTGATCATCAGCCTCTGCTAGGATTGGCTTAAAATTGTGACACACAAGTAACCCAAACATCTCATCATTAGAGAGACCATATGTCCTTATTCACATTCGTGTACAAGGACACTGGAATTTTGAATTGTTAAAAATATGAAACATTGAAACTAATGTCAAGGATAAACCCACATATCCTCCCAGAAAGCCATCTTTTTTCACAAGCCATTTCCTGTTGACAATACTTAGTTTTCTTTGTTATGAGGTGCTGCTAGTTACCAAAAGAAGAAGAAGAAGAAGAAGAAATACACACAACAACCTATTCTAGACCTCAAGAAGTTAAGGATCTCATTCCAGATAAACAGCACCACCAACAAACCACACATAAACCAACTGTGGTGTCTGCAGTTCACCAGTGTGATTATATGATGCAATGATGCGCAACGAAGGTCCGACTTAGTGGTTTTCCTAATGTGCTTTGCAGCCTCATGATCTTGTTTGGCCTGGTTGGAGATGGAGTACAGATTCATAGAACTGTCACACTGGTCTAGAATGAGAAAAATGCGAAAGACTCCCTCCACATTTGGAAGTGATGGGGAAAGACTAGGCAGCAGCTGCTCACCCTCTCTTTCAGGCTCTAGCCCAAACGATCTCATTTCAGCCAAGCTCAAAAATCTTCCTGTTTGCGAAAGACAGGGTTTCCCTAGGGCTTCGGGACGAGCACAGGCTGATACACGGCCCTGAGCATGACTTACCACAACTATCAAACATACCTGGAACAGGAGCTAAGAAAAGTCTTAGCAAGAACAACAACAAAAATCTCCAACTTAGGACAAACTGGGTAAGTTGTTCCTTTACCTTTAGGTTGAATAATGAGGAGGAATAAATCTCAATTGTAGTTTTCAGTTATTGAGGACCACAGCCAAGAGAGCGTCACGAGCTGTAATGAAGCCCTGGAGACAAAGAGTCTGTCCAGAACCACAGACGTTTCTCATCCACAGGACCACAAATGTAAAGCATCTGCTATTACACAACACACCAAAGTGACCCACAACAATAGCTTGAGGAGTGTCGGATTAAGGTGGCTAGACTGAACACTCCTGACCCCAGCTATGATCCCAACTAAGGGCAGACCTAAACCACCATGGCCGAAGGTGTTGCAGATTTATGGATGTGGTTTGGTGTTCCTGTATTTCACCAGGTAGAACAGGATGTGACGCTGGTCACATGAAACGTGCATGACCCGTGACATGAGCAGAATATGTTACTAGTATACATCCAAGCTTGTGCATGTCATACTGATACATATGTAAGTTGCTCTATGTAAAACTCTCCACTAAATGCTGTAAATTGAAGTGTTTGGTAGGGTGCTGGGTAAAGTCTATGCATAACACAGTTAAATCAAATGTCGTTTTCAAAAGTGGGGCTTACATTTGTTGTTCACCATGCTTAGAATGAGGATACAATTGAGCCACTTAGCTTTTGTGACTAGTAGATCGGTGCATTTACTGGACGAAGTACAAAAATAACCTTTCAAAGTTGACTCTGGCCTAACATTTTACTATTTGGTTCTTGAAAACGTTACAGTACATAAAAATGCACAGACAATAAGACATGCACTAGGCACATTTACATATGAGACACTGAGTTAAAAAATAGAGAGAAGATATGTGACATAGCAAGTAGCTTCACATCTTTGTACAGGCAAAACAGAATGGCTTCCTCTATGGACTTATCAGACATTACCACCTGGGCAGAAACAGTGATTACCTGTCTCAGGTTACACATAACTTCAGGGCTGGTATAGAAGTGTGAGTGTGTTTGATGAAAGTGTTTTCCCAACTCGAAAGGGCAAAACCTATCATCTTTAAATTACAAAACCAATACACACACTCAATGAAACAAGAGCTGGACATAGATGAAGACTAAACATGAAACGGCCACTTGACTGCCTTAATTCAGCACTGATAAAACTCTAATATGTTATTGGAAAAGGGCAAAATGTGACTGCACTAAGTATGCTCATTTTTTCTACAGCAGTCAAGATCAGTCTTGACATGTTTTACAAAAACACAGCAGAAATCTTGCCAAGAATTGCCAAGGATTTGTGCATGCATTCATTACATTGTACACAAATTATGTTTGATTAATGCCATTGTCAAAGTTTTTCAGAATGGCAGACACTTTAATAGTTATGAATCATCTCAGCAAATAACTTTTAATGGTCTTGAAACACACTATATAATGCATAAACAGAAAGGGATTAGTACTCCAGGTATATGACAACAGGGAAAACCCCACACATGCACTTAAGTAAAACCTAAAGAATGTTTTCATCTAAACATCATTGCAAAAAAATTACACATCACCTACAGGATACTAGGTGTTGCACTCTTAATTTATCGAAAACAAAGATGTGGCCCAATAAATCATTGGTAAGAAATCATCTGAATGACACATAACACATACCAAGGGAATGGGTATGATGAAGATCAGCTCAAACACTTTGATAGTGATGAGAGAGACAGAAGACACTTTCATTAATGTCATCTGGTTTCATTCTTCTCAAATCATTGACTTTTTAAGATTTGCCCAAGTTCTTTATGAACCACAGATGAATCTGAAATTTGAGCCAGACTCTCCCAATCTCAGGCACCTTCTGAGCTCCAAAACATTATCCCTCACAGTTTAATATGTGGCACTCTTCTGACCACTGAAACGTTTTGTTTTTTTTTTTCCTCCGGTCCACTGGACTAGCTCTTCCCATTGTCTTTCTTCCAGCTCCAAACTGCGTGGTTCCCGTTTAGCTGGGACTGCAGGCTTGGACCGTCCCAGGAGGTCTCATAAAGCTTGAGCGAGGTCTGATGGAGGCCAGTGTGCACTCAGCAGCCTCCACCCCAACGGTACGTTCTATAGTGAGCAAACCGGCTGCTGTGTCAGTAGCCCAGGCTCTGAGAAAACCATGACTCTTGTTCAAAAAAGGCCACATCTACAGAAGTAACTTTGCTAATTCATTGTCTTTTTTAAAAACAAACAAAAAAAAACTTCATACATAGCAGCAAAGACCAATAAGCGTATACTCCTGCTCAGCGTCACACATTCTTCCTCTGCATAAATGAACTCAACACTCAGCTTTTAGTCTTCGACATTACACGAAACAGCTAAGCAAACAAGAGAAACACAATCTTTTTCTGACTCCTGAGGGAGGAGCCCCCTGCTGCACCAGTCATCAACATGAGCAGGACCTGATGTGCTTTCATACAGCTACAGTGTGTGCCTGGTTCAGACTTATAACTGCCTGCTGGGGCAAATACGCCATACAAGATATCACACTTACAGGAACTGCAACTCAAGAAAGAAATCCAATGGAGTGAATTCTAAAACACCTTTATGGGCAACATATAGCAGCAAGATCCCCACTAACCCTATCGTTAAAAAAGGGAAGAAATGTCCAAGTGCCAAACAGTGCAGTTTATAACTCAAAAGAGCTCAGGCTTAATACAGAGTGTAGCATTCCAAACCACACTTCCATTAATCTGCCTAACACATCCACAAAACCATGATAGCCTGAATATACCACTCCCAGCGACAGGGGTACATCACATTCCACACTGGATGCAAGTAGGGACAGCTGGCAGTGTAGCTGATTACTTGGAGAATGTCCCTACGTTACAGAATGAGAGTGATGCAGGGAGAAGATGCGAACAGTTATAAAGCATAAATCTCTCGTGTCTGTGACAAATACAATGGTTGAGTCATGTTTACGCTCATGCAGATCAAATTAGTATTCGTCAGAGGGTCTCACAAAACACACACACAAAACAACAATAAAAAACACATGATTTGTAAAAGCACAGGAATGTTTCTTGTATGCAATATTAAAATGTTATATACTAAGGGTTTATACTTGTCTGTAAATACAAATCTAGCCAGAGCATTGTAATGTCCTTTAATGCATTCCATTAAGTGCAGCTCAACAGTTTACATGTGCTGCGGATGGCACAGAAGGGAGATAGCTGGGTTATGAAGCAATCAAACACATTTCAGTACTCTCAGAAATGAAATAACTCAGCTGACGTTGCTGTCAGACATTTTGTGCATTAATATGCATGTTTGACTGATGCATAATTTGATGCTTAGCCATTCCCAGCTGTCACCTACTTAGCAATGTTGGCTATTATCAGATCGCCAGACATCCTTGGTGATTTTAGCAAATACCTATTGATAACTATATTTTATATATACTCCTTTATGTATTATTATATACTATATATATTCCATTACTATACATTGAGAGTGTAACCATAAGAGCAGTTCTAGCATGAACACTTTCTTCTGTTGTCAGAGCCAAACAAACTTATAAAGCTTACATATGGCATAGTCCTTGAAAAACAAACAATTGGCATCTCTGAATGATTTGCATGATAATAAGAAAGAATAATTGCACCACAAACTATTTCATGTCTTTTTGTTATACCTACAACTATTAAAGGAAATTTTGCATGAAAAAAAAAATGCTTAAAATGAAAAGATTCACAGCTGGCATGAGATTAATATGCTGAAACACTGCCAGAACCACAGGCAGACAAGCAACATGAAGCAAGAAGAAGAAGCAACGAAAAACTACAGTAAAACTGTAGAGTATAAAAGACCATGTAAGTCTTCTGAATGCTGCATGAAAGAAGTGCATAAAACTAGTGTTTACCACTTTCAGTTATACACTTGGGAGTGTGCTGTGGTAACAGGGGCCTGAAAAATATTGTACCAATGGATTTGGTTGAGACTGGTGATGGCAGATCAAATACATTTGTTTACTATACAGTCTTATGTATTATTTACTGCTGAGTAAAGACATCACAGAGACAAAAAAGTAAAAACATTTTTTTTTACAAAGCATCAAAAGCACATGATCTGACATGTGGCCTTGTTTAAGTTCATCATCTACAGATGATCCCTTGAGATGGACGGCCATCTCACATATCATTCACATTTATCATTGGTGTAATTTGTAGAACCCATCATTGTAGTAATCTACCAATAAACACCTAGAAATACAATAAAATTGTATTAGTCAAAAATGTGATTGTGAACGCGGAATTGATGACTGTGACGTAGAAGGGGGAGTGGCGCCAGGTCTGGGTGCCTGGCACGATGTGACAGAGCAAGGAGCAGGGCGAACCGGATGTGATCGAGGAAATGAGGCGATCAAGTTGGGGTCCAAGATCTGAGAGGCAGGCACTAAGGTGCGCTTTTCAGGACCAAACCACTCCCAATCCACGAGGTATTGTAGGACTCTCCCCCGCCGTCGGGAGTAGAGGAGTGCTCTTACCCGATAAACTGGACCATCCTGCAGCTCCTCCGGAGGAAGGGAGGAATCCCTCCGCGATCTCCTCCTCCAGTGGTCTGGGGCGCACCAGGGGTACAGTGGGGGCTGGAAGCCCAGCACGCACTTGAATGGGATGAGCCTGATCCCTGAGTATTGAAGGGAGGTTTGGGCGTATTCAGCCCAGGGGAGGTATTTACACCAGGAGTCTGGGTGCTCCTGACAGTATAACCGCAGGAACTTACCCAGCTCCTGGTTCAACCGCTCCACCTGCCCACCTGCTGGTAGCCCGACATCAGACTCACCGTAACATTAAGGCGGCTGAGCAGCTCTCGCCATTCCCTGGAGGTGAACTGGGGGCCTCGGTCGGTCACGACGTCCTCAGGGAGACCAAACTGCTGGAAGACGTTCCAAAACAAGAGGTCGGCCATTTGCCAAGCTGTAGGGAGATTAGGAAGAGGCAGGAAACACACCATCTTAGAGCATCGGTCAATAATCACCAGAATGACAGTGTTTCCCTCGGAAGCTGGTAGGTCAGTGACAAAGTCCAGCGATATATGGGACCAAGGACGGTGCAACGTGGGCAGGGGGTGGAGCTTGCCCACCGTAGGAGTCCACTGGATCTTACACCTGGTGCATTTCGGGCAGGAATTCACAGTGTGCACAACATCAGCGTGCATCCCCGGCCACCAGTACTCAAGAGCTGTCCAGTCCATGAGGACCCCATGAGGTGTGAGCCCATGTGATCCCTGTCCAGCTGCTAACTGATGTTACCTATGAAGCATGACGGGGACAGCACGGGCTCCTGGCTGGTTTGTTGGGCCTCAGGGGCGTGTTGTCTTGAGAGGGCCTCAGCACTGGCATTCTGGTCTCCAGGGCGGTACATCACCAGGAAGGTGAAATGAGAGAATAAGGGAGACCACCTGGCCTAGCGGGGTTTCATCCTCTTTGTGGTTTTCAGGTATTCCAGGTTGTGGTGGTCCGTAACCACTTGGAAGGGATGGCGGGCTTCCTCGAGTTCCGCCATTCTTCCAATGCCAGCCTACACCATAGTTCTGTTCTGTGGGGTTCGTTTTTTTGGAATAATAGGCGACAGGCTTCAAATTACCTTCCTTTTTTACTCGCTGGAAGAGTACCGCCCCGACACCGATGTCTGAAGCGTCCACCTCCACCACGAAGGGTAAGCTGGGGTCGGGCTGCTGCAGGACAGGTGCGGTCATGAAGGCTGATTTTAGGTTCCTGAGGCTTGGTCCGCTTCCGGGCCCCACCTCAATGACCTCCTTTGTCCCTTAAGGAGGTCCATCAGGGCCTTAGCCAAGGTGCTGAATGACCGGATGAACCTCCTGTAGAAATTCGCGAACCTGAGGAAGCGTTGGAGCTCCCTACAGGTCCGAGGCTGAGGCCATTCAGACACCGCCTCCACCTTGCACAGATCGATGCACACCGAGCCTTTCCGGATGACATAACCTAGAAAGCTCACTAAGAAAGGTGAAACTCACATTTCTCCAGTTTGCAATACAGCTGGTTACGCATCAACGTACTCAGCATGGCGCGCATGTCCAGAAGGACCTCGTTAATAAAAGCCTGGAAGACAGATGGTGCTGTTCCAAGGCCATACTCATAAAGCCCAGAAGCTGTGCGGAATGCAGTCTTCCATTCATTGCCATCTCTGATTCTTACCAAGTTTTTAGGCGCTGCGAAGGTCTAGCTTGGTGAAGATGCTAGTAGCAGTTGATAAGGGTAGGGCTTCAGGAGTGCGTTAAGCCCCTGGTAGTCCACACATGGACGCAGACCACCGTCCTTCTTCTTCATGAAGAAGACATTTGCAGACACCAGAGAGGTGGAGAGGCGGATATACCCCTGAGCGAGAGCCTCCTGGATGTAACGCGCCATGATGTTCTCTTCCTCTTGGGATAGAGGGTATGCCTTACCTCGTGGCGGGACCGTGTCATCCTTCAGTTCCACATCACAATCCCACGGTTGATGGGGTGGCAGTTTGGTGGACTGCTGTGGGCTGAAGACTTCTGCCAGATCTTGATACAGAGCAGGCACATGGGCGCTGCATCTGGGCTATCGATGGATGTGGAGTGGAGGGGTTCAGGTCCCATCTTCAGGTGCTTGCAGCACCGGTGGCCCCACTCCAGTACTCGACTCTCTTTCCAGGAGAGTCTTTCGTGGCTCATGACTCCTGAGCCAAGGAAGTCCTAGGGTGACAGGTTGTGAAAGTGCAGGGAGCAGCATGAAGAATCTGGTTTCAAAATAGTTACCAATCCAAAGGCGTAGGGGTGGGGTCTTGAAATGAGACCAGGGCCCACAGGTCTGCCATCTAGTGTTTGCACTCACTTGTGAGCGGGGAGCAGAAGGGGACGTACCCTGAGTGACCTGGCGTAGCCTAGGTCCATAACATCTATTGCCGCGCCGGAGTCCACGACCGCTGAAACGGCCTTGGTGTACCAGGCACACTAGGAGGCAAAACAAAGTGGTAGAAATGTTGCTACTCACCGGGCCACTCTCCTTCCCGGGAGGAGCGGACAAGGATCCTCCAGAGCGACCCATCTGCATGGGTTCCTCAGGAGCCGCCTCGGGACCTGGCTTTCCTACAACAGGCGGTCGTAGGAGACGGCTGTTCAGGCTCGTTTCCTCCAGCTTTAGGGCGAGCTTGGCTTGCAGTTTGCCCCTCAAGCCGTGAAGAAAAGCATCCACCAACACGGCTTAATTCCACTTGGTCCCGGTTGATAGTGTCCGGAACTCCATGGCATATTCTGCTGTGCTGCGAGTCCCCAGGCAGCAGCGTCTGCCCGCACACCCTCCCCTGGTGGGGGTGGTGAAATACCGCCTTGAGTTCCTTAGTAAACTCAGAGTAGGAGACGAGCAAAGGCGAGGAGCCAGACACTAGAGTGACTCCCCAAGTTAACACCCTCCCCGTCAGGCGGGAGATGACAAAAATGGCTGGGAGGCTGGGCTGGTATGAGAAGTCTAGGTCACATTGGACCATAAACCCCTCACAAGCCTCTGGATCCCCATTATACTGACCCGAAGAAGCGAGAAGGCATCGAAAGCCCTCAGCCACGGTAGGAGCTGTGGGAGGGCTCGCCCTAGTCTCGACAAAGAGGGAATGCAGGTGCTGGGCGATGGTCATTATCATGGACCTGAACTGTCCTAGTTCCACTTGCACCGGATCCAGTGCCGCCAGCTGGGATCCTGCAGCGGGGTTCTGCTCTGGGCAAGGCGCCCCACTCCTCTCAGGCTGCACATTCTGTGACGGTGGCAGTGAGGGAGCGGAACACGAGGCTGCAGTGAACATAGTCTCTTTATTACGCTGTAGACAAGCTACAATTCACAGAGCAGAAACAGCAATGTAAATAGCGTAAAGCAATAGCTAGCTAAGTTAGCGGTTAGCAAGCTAGCGGCTAGCAACAAAAGGCAAAGCTTGCAGAGGCTGGCGTGGCTTGGCTTTAGGAAAGGCAGCGGGCTCAGTCCTTCTGGAGCAAACGACGGTCTGACGGAAACGTCAAAGAGGAAATGGTTAATGGTAACGGGACAGGTGCAATTAATAGATTGTGAACGCGGAAGTGATGACTGTGATATAAAAGTGGGATTGGCGCCAGGTTTGCCCGGCGCGACGTGAGAGTTACATGTTCAGTGACTTCTCGGGTTAACATCTACAGATATGGACTTGGATCCTTCAAATAAAGTGAAAAACAACTGAATTCGCCAAATTACAGATAAATCTTATTTACACGGTTATTTCAAAATGGATAATCTACTTGAATGAGGTATTCAGGTGCCTCTTTACTGCTACATCACCGATATGCTATTTTCTTTATGGAGTCTTTTGAGTTTATTTAACCAAAAACAAAAATCCATTAAAAACAAAGAGGCACCAATATAATACATTTTCAGCGTTATATGATATTACAAATGATTAGTCTAAAAATGCAATAAATTTTCAATAATCTAATCAGGTGCTACATTATTAGAACAAATGTTATTACAACAGTTAGGATATTATAATACATTATTAGGCACATTATTACATTATTGGGTTTTATTAGATTTATGGGTTTATTGAGAATTTATAATACTGGGTCCTTTATTATTTCCACATTTGAACTTAAGGTATGTGAAATGTTTAATCCAGAACACACTTAGGTACATGTCTCTGAAATAATTTTAGATGGTAAGGAACGTTAGCCTGTCTCCTTTTCCATTCCAGGTGGCACAGAGTATGTGTTGTTTAAAGCACCTCTCTCCTGCAGCTTTCCCTGTCTGCCTACTCTTTTTAGTGGTAGGTTATGGAACTTGGGGAAACACCTTTTAAAACCAACAGCCAAATAAAACACAAGATGTACCTAAGCGCTACACTGCTCACCGACATTGCTGCTTGGCTGGGAAAATAGAGGAACCGCAAGAAACTGTTATGCCTCTTCTTTTACAGACTTTCCTATGGAAAACCAGAGCCACGTTGAACATGTGTCTGAGTTTTTGTTTTCTGATTAGGAGCAGCAGGAATGACCAGGGCGGGACCTGGAAGAGCTGAGCTGAGTGGGATGGAGTTTCACACTGCCTGGACAGTGACCTTTACTGCACTCGCAGAAGGGATTCACACATCCAAGACATGTGGATCTACTAAACTCTCCCATGACTAGGCCAGCTGTGCCAGGGTGCAAAAACGAGGGCTGAGGTATGCAACCAGAATGACACCACTTGCAGACACTTTTCCCGCAAAGATATTGGTCTGAAACCCAATATCTTTTCAAAAGCCAACAAACTTCTTATAGATTTCAGTTGGATTCTACCATGCCACCTCATGGTTCCTAGATAAGTCATAGCATGCACTACTTCGAAGCAACAGAAATTCTGATTAATTAATCAAGAATCCAGGCGATCTACAGTCATATTCTGTCTTCCTATTATGCATAGACAGACAGCTGGTTTTAATATCAGCAAAACTGACAGCATAAGACTGTTCGGCCTGTCCAAAGACAGGAAAGGGAAAAAGAGTGAATCTGGCATGCTTAACAATCAGCAAAGTCAAAATACTCTGTTGGTGTCAGATTCCAAACATCTAGAATATTTAATAAGTTTACTTATGAACACTTCCATTTTCATCCACTTGAATCCTTAGGGACGTATGTCCTTTAAGAATTAAAAGAAGGGTCTCTCAGGGTTAAAGACGTTATACCACGGCAGGTCACCACGCTGATAACATAGCCATTGCTGAGTTGTTTTTCCCCCTTCAGGGATCCCCAAGTCAAAACACAGAGGCTGAGAGGAAGCTGTGGTGAAGCAGCTGCCCTGTTGCTCTCACGGCTCAAAATCCCCCATGACCCCTGTCTGCACAAAGGCATGTGGTCACACGTCCGTTTTAAGTTAGCCCCACACTTTCCTTCACACTTAGGCAGCAGAGACCTGACCTGACCGACCTGACACGAGTGAACCATATTAACATTTCAAGGAAAGTTCTGGACATTATGAGATCACACAGGCCAAGATGAAACAAGATGATTTAAACAGTGATACAAATATTTTTCATTTGGATTCATTTAAGATGTGGATAATTAGAAAGAAACAACTTTTTTTAATTGCTGTTCAACACTGTTCGTTGAATGTCTCCTGGGAGCAAGGGAATGAGACTTGCTCTCATCCTTCACTTTGAGAAGATTTGTTCCTGAATAGATGGCTTGGACTATTCGTCATTACTCTTTGCCAATGTCAACTGGAAACCTGGAAATCTCTCAGCTGTACCTCATGAAAAGATCCATCAAAACGGGAAAATTTACTGAATCAGGAAAGCTCCAATAAAAAGCCTTTGAGAAAACGAAACAAAATCAGAGTCTCGTGATGCCAACCAAAAAAGGGAAAGGCCACATACACAGGGCCACTTTCCGAGGCAAATGTAACACATTCTTTACTCGAGGACCATTCTAAACTTGAAAACACACCATGGTCTAGGTTAATGGTTTTCCATGTCAGAACAACCAAAGATATGTAGACTCCAGCCCAACACACATAGAAAAGCTTGTTGGATATCCTATTCAGAAACTATGGGGTTTAATTTGGAATTGCCACCTCCTTCCTTTGCAGCTATAACAGCCTGGGCTCTTTCTCTGTGTTTATGTGTGAATTTGTTATCAAAAGAGCGTTTGTAAGGTTTTTGCAATGATGTTGAACAAGGCTTGGCTTACGTCTGAAGTTCAGTCCAAAGGTGTTCATTGGGGTTCACTTCAGGGTTCTGATAAGACCACATAAAATTCATCATACCATGTTTTTATGGTCTGTGTACAGTGGCACAGCCCTACTAGAAAAAAGGCCTTCCCCAAGCCATTACCACAAAATTGGAGGTATGGAATTGTATAAAACGTGTGTGTGCTGTAATTCATATTACCCTTCACTGAAACTAAGGGACCAAGTACACACCCTTAAGTCACAGAAAAACAGACCTTTCCACCAAAGTTGATGTCACTACATTCCACTAGAGGGCGATCTCCTAGCAGCCAATAAACCTAGATTTGTCCATCAGACTGCCAGAAAGTGAAGTATGATTCACCATTCCAGAAGTCCACTGTCCAGAGTTCAGTGGCAGCAAGTTTAACACCACACCACCCACGCTTGGTATCGTAAATAATGATCTTAAGATTGTGTGCCGCTCCTCTGTCATGGAAACCCATTTCACAATGGTCCAGATGCATAGCTTGGGTGCTGACATTGTTTCCAGATCCAGTTTAGAATACTTGAAAGAGGGATGCAACAGATTTTTACACAATTCGGCACTCATTTCACCCTGAATTGGCCTGATCTACCACCTCATTGCCAAGCTGCTGTTGAGCTAAACATTTTCATTCAACAGTAATAGCACTTGCTGGTTTTTACTGGAGAAATATCAAACAGAGCAGAAATTTCATGGATTTGTGACAGGTGTTATCTAATCACGCCATGTTTAAAGTCACTAAAATCTACAATACAACCCATTTTACGCAGTGATTAAGCATGAGGTTTATTTTATACACCTGTTAGCAATCAGTGTGGCTGCAACACCTGAACAGTATTAAACAGAGTGCCTGCATAGATTTTGGCATATATGGCATCTCAGTGAGACCGGAGTGTTATATTCACTCTAAATAGTACTAACACACTGGCAGATTATGGTCTGCTCTTAATTCAGGCCCAGTGACGAGACTGTTAATGAGGCTGTATCGTCTGACCATAAACCACCTGCTTAGAAAACTCAATCAACACTGCCATCTAGAGCCTGAAGTTTGAGGGGGTGGAGGGGGGCTCCAGACTTAATAATAATAATAATAATAATAATAATAATAATATTGTTATTATTAAGCCATCCGTATTATTTGAGCCATCTCATATTATTTGTAATATGAGAACATTGAACATGCTGTGAAAGAACCACAGACCATGAGATTACCTGAAAGATTTTTTTTATTAATTTATAATACAGGCTTTTAAGCAGATTGTATTTTTACATTTAATATTGTGAAGCTAATTCCATAGCAGTGACGATGATTAATACTCACTCAATGAAGGATGGCCACTCAAAGGAAGAGTCATGCCCATTTCCTCAAACACTACCGTCCTCTCCCGCATCATTCGTACCATACCTCCCCCAAAACCTCACACTCACACATCAGTCAGCCATTAAATGTCTACCAATTAAAATCTGATCTACACTGACAAGATTACAAAGGACTTATTTTTCTTTTCTTTCTTATTTTTTAAAAAGAGTTCCATTATTAATAATATTAATTCTCCACAATCAGAAGCAAATGAAAATACAGAAAGCATACAAACATTAGGAAATAAAACACCCAGGTTTTGGCAGGCATTCATCCCCTGTTCTTTGCCTTTGCCAGTAGAGCTCAGGAGGTGGGTGCTCCAGATACCAGACGTTCCAATGCTGCCGTTACGGGTGAGGCATTCCCGCAGGAGGCCTTCAATAATTCCATTATCCTATTCCTTACATCAGCCGGCAGTCCGAGCGGGTGAGTGAAGATGCAGGCTGAACTCCTGTCTGGACCAATCAAGTAGCTCATGTCTTCCCAGGATCAAACACATTTGGCAACCGTTTCACACAATTTTCAGGGGAAGAGTCCTTCACTATTCAAGCACAAAACAAGTTTTCCAAGAAGGCAGGTACACACCCAGGGTAAGAAAACACTACACTAGGGCATGCACAGGTGTTGACAACTGGTTTAAAAACAAACAAACAAAACAAAAGTTGTGAGAAGAGAAAAGGGCCTCTCAACTATGTTCAAACGGTCTCTTGGTCCTGTGCCAAAGGCAAACATGGGTGTTCATGGCAAGTGCGATCATGGTCATCAGCTCCTTTGTACTGGTCCTACATGAAGCTAAAAGGATTCACAGCAGAAGGACATCATGCCTCGTGGAGTGATGCTCCGTCATGTAATCACAGCGGGACGATTAATGCCCCAGAGAGGAAAAGCAGAGTCAAACGTGACCGAAGATCTGTGCTGTGATCGACGTCGTGATCAGAAGAGCGAGTCTAAAAGGCAGCCAGAAATTAAAGAGCAAAGCCATGTCCAAATCTGTGGTTCCAGTCAGAAAACAGTCCTCAGAGGAGGAGGGAAAGGAGCACTATGAATTCCTTAAGACGGCTCTTCGCTTTCCTATTTTTCAGGGCCTTTCAGCGATCCATGTATTTCTATGAAATGTAAATTTTCTATGGCTATGTACAAATTCTTATTATTTTACTAGGCAGAGTAATTTTGGCAAAAAAACGAAAACAAAAAACAAACAAAACAAAACAGAATTGATTACTTGGCACAGAAAGGTACCAGCCACTGTACAGGAACAAATCAACAGAATGAACAGAAATCAGTTTGACCCTCCAAGCTGTTCATTCATCAATCAAGATACATGGATTCGTAAGCAAGAGAAAGGGGGCGGGGCATAGGAAGGGGCAGGGCAAAGGAAGCATGTTTAGGGGAGCAGTGTGTTAATCTTCTTCAGTTTCACAGCAATAGGCAGCAGCTGCTTTCTGTAGTCTTCTCCCGATTCCTCTGGCCTTTAAAAATAATAATAATAATAATAATAATTAAAAAAAAAGGAAATACATGAGGAAATACTGAACAATGTCCAATAATAAATCCACCACAGCCTTCAGACTGACAGTAGAATCAGAACTTAATGGCTATGACGCATTGTAAAATTACAGCTCTATAGGGACTACAATCTCAACTATTAGGTCAAAACCTAGAGTTTCCAAAGCCATTCTGAGATGCATTTAAGAAGTTCTGCCCCCAATTCTCTCAGACTGCTCTTATCTTGTGCATGTCTTTTTGTTCTCTGAGTAGAGGAAACACACTATTACAAGCTGTAATAATGGCACTTTCTTGACATATTTAGGATTTAAACCTTTTAATTAATCAGTCACTGTAAACATTAGAATGTGCTTCTGATCTGCAGCATAAGTTACTGTGCTCCAAATAATTAGATTCAAAGCGTCGCCCCAGATAATACTTCATGACAGGCTCCAGAGAGGATGCATCCTAACCAATAGCAACGTACCCAATTACACTGTAGCTCGGTATCCAGCCCCAAGGGATACGAAAGTTTATGATAAGCTAATTTATGTGTCAAATCTTGTACATGACATTGCATTAAACGTGGGCAACTAAGCACAGCAGTCATTTCAAAATATAACTTTTTGAAAAGTCAAGGCAACCACACAATTGGTGAAATGCAAATAAGCTACAACAAATGATTAGAAGAATTAAACTTATAAAGCTAGTAGCTACCTGGCAGAGGTCCTTAAAATCGCTTCTGAATAAAGAGAGCAGCAGAGCTGCCAGACACACACACAGACAGGACATAAAGAGGCTGCCAAATGGACAGTTCAGCTCTTACCATGAGAGTTGGGTTCTGGCAGCGTCTCTCTGGCAACCAAGTGCATGACAGTTGTTCGGCCGGGGGGCAACTTCAGAGCTGCTCGACAAAGACGCACAGTACACAGATACTAGTTTACCTGCAAGTCAGCAGAAGAGGCTAAATACAATATTCAAGTATTTTACAGCAGCTGGTGAAGAAGTGGGTGGGGGTGGCAGTCGAAAATGGATAAAACGAGGCCTGAAAAAGAGGATGTGATGGAGTGAGTTAAGGACCAGCGAGCAGCTCACCTCCTAGCGTGACGTTGCCATGCAGGAAGCGTCCCTGGAAGATGAGTCTCAGGATGCTAGGACTGCTCACCTGCTCCTCCTCCCAGCCTGCAGAGGAACAAGCACACCATTCATCCACCAGCTGCAGCAATGGATCCCATCAGCCCAACAGGAGCGGTGCACAGCAACAGAGCAGAGCACTGGTTCATTTGGAAAGAGTTGAATGTCACCCGACAGGTTCACCATATAAAATACACACGCAGGACATCCGATTCACCGCCTCGTCTCTGAGGACTTTAAAATTAAGTGAAAATAAGCTTTCCCCACACTGTGCAGAGCATGTGGAGTTTAAACTCACCTGCTGGCCAGTTTTCAAATACGTAGCGCGCGATATCCGTGGCGGAGTCATTAGGAGAGAAGGTAAAGTCCTGAGTCTTCCCACTCACAAGGATCAAACGCAGGTTCACCTGGAACCAATAAAAGGGGGACAGGAAATGAGCACCTTAACATACGTGCACGAAAAACCCAAGTGTCATGTAGTGAATGACGGGGGCAGAGTTATGTCTTCTGTCCCACCAAGAGTGAAGTGGCGATTTGGACTACCAACCACAAATGGCACTGGCAGTCAATGGCGGAACCAGAAAAACTCCCAACAAGAGAGCGCAAACACTTTTCTGCTTCAGCCTGTTAAGAATCACATAACCCTTCCATTAGCCCTCGTCATACAGCCAGGGGGATTCTACAGACGCAGGCATTCCTTCCTAATTAAGTTTCTACGTTTCTGTTGGGGACATGAAATTGTTCATTTCCTCTGAAGCTTCCTGGTAAATAGACATCTCCACGGTGACAGTGCAGACAGGGTGGAGTCAAGGGGAAGAGTTCCTGTGCTATGGTAGCACGTAACCACACCGCTACTCCCATCCCCCTTTCACCAGGCAGTCACCCTAATGCAAGAAACCCAGGTTTCCCCAGAGTTATTAAATTTACATAGGCCATGCATAAACTCAGTCAGTAGGGTGGGAAGGTGCTGCGTGTCTGTGTGGGTGCAAGAGGATTGATGTGGGGGAGGGGGAGGGGGGGGGAGAAAAGGTTCCTGTCTGAACAGCATTAAAAAGCTGGATGCACACACAATGCCTCTGAAGTGTACAATTATATCAACAGCCATATCAACAACCTCAGTCCTGCACACATCACCGAGACACCTCATAGGACAAGATTAGAGTTCTGAAACAAACTGGCAGCAAGGGCGATGTGATTCAGTGAGCGCCGCGTAGCGCTGGGCAGCTAGCAGCCCGTGGCACCAGCATGTGTGCTTGAATCATAATTAACAGCACAGAAATGTGTATACCTCCCCGTGCTCTCCACATCAAGGAGTGTCAAGGTACAGCAAATCACAAATCCAGCAGTCAGCAGAGGCACAAAGTTGTCCAAATCAACAACTGCACTGTGGAACTGAGAAGGGTGGAAGCTGATTGGCTGGACTATACTAGCTAAACAATAGGACTGTCGGCACTAAAATGACATCCATGTCGGCACAGCCACTCAATCCCTGAACAAAAGGTGCTTTAATAAGGAAAAGTGTAGAACGTGTCCTGAACTCTGTTAAAGCAGATAGTGACAGTAGTAGTTAAAGACAAATTATTTTCATTAGTGAACCTAATAAAAGCAACTGAATCTTCTCTGTGGAGTGGGGGTGGGAGGTGGTGCTGCAGACTGAGGTACCAGCAGACCTTAATGAAAGTCCCAAAATAAAATAAGAAAAGGAACAGCAGCTGGGCTACGCTTTGAGAATAACCTACAGAATCCAAAAAGAGGTCTCTTGTTCAGCTGTTTTCCTTTTTCCTGAGAGGTTAAACGTACTTTTTCCGTGCCGTTCCCTGTTTTCAATGAGTCTTCGGTTTAAACATTACATCACCCCCACCATGCATGCAAGGCTTGGCTGGGAATAAATGCATCCGTTCAGAATCATGTTGGTGGGGTGGGGTGGGGGACTGGAAAAAAGGTAAGCCAGTTGGTCTTGGCATTACTTGGTTTAAAGCCACTTGCTAGTATTAGTTCCTGCACACAGAAAATGGCTGAGGGAGGGGTGTTTAAAACTGCATAAAACTGCAACTAGATATTTGCCTATTTGCCAACTATGGCCTACATGAAACATCAGAAAGGAGAAGTGAGGGATATGAACTTCCCATCAAGCTCCTTAAAGCTACCAAGACCCACTAAAACAAAATTGGTTGTGTTGTTAGTGAAACCCAAGATTACCTTTTGGTGAGCTCCTATTGACAAATCTGTTCAGCATTCCTAATACAGATATCTAACCATCTTATAAGAAATCCACACTTGCTACCTAGTGGGCTGTCAGAGAAGCACAGGTCATGACCTTAGGCAGAGCCAGTTCCAAAAACCTTTCCTCAATAATATGTCCACAAGGAGCTCTCAGACACCTGCAAAACACTCAGCTTTTTTGTCATATCACATCCTTTAACCCTGACCACGCATTTGCACACCACTGGTACTTCTGCTGAGTGCTGCTGAAACGTACACCACCACCCCCAACTCCTTCAGTCTGGCAAATGCAAAGCAATTTGACTTTAGAGGCATGAAGGATCAGAAAAAAGGTCAGGCCATGCCATGCCATGCCATGTCAGCAGTCTGTTTACAAACATTAGGCAAAGCTGAGCAAAGAGCATTATCTAACTCCACCAAGTAGTCAAAATAACACCAATAAATCTTTCTTCAATAATGAATAGCTGTGATGTTTCTAATAAAAATCCTTTGCATCCTTTTCTTTAAATCCCTGGAGAAAAACGAAATCCGCATCACCACTAGCAACAGCGTCTTAACCATAAAAGACAATGAAGTGCACTGCAGATTTACAAACTACACAATTAGTGTGAAATGCATTGAAGAAAATTAGGAAAGACAAAGTAGAGAATCACAGAAATGAAATGGCTATTACCAATGCAGAAAAACTTCAGAAAGAGAACAACTTAGCCTTGTCATGCATCAATAAACTGCAAATAAGAATTTGGGAATGTTGGAGTTTTTAAAATTAATAAAACAAACCAGAATATTTGAGAGCATCAATAAACACTTATAATTTCCTGATTAATATGTACATTTTGCTTTCATATGCATTTTAGAGTTGGACTCCATTTCATATTTTCAAAATCCACAATTTAAAAATAATGGTATACATGTAATTGGATTAAGCAAAACATTACTCACTGCGTCAGATTCTCTTTGAGCGGTCATGGCTGCGGTCAAAGCAGAAGGCCAGCAAGAAACTGATGCGTTGGAGAGGGGGGGAACAAACACTGACACAAAGACCCTGTATGTGCTAATCCCTCAAGTCCTTCTCTGCTTTACACAGCCTGGCACCAAGTTAAACATTGAACAAATAGTGTCAACAAATTTGTTTACAATGCATGGAATAAAATCATTTTGTAATGTCTTTGCTTGTTTGAAACATAAGTGTCATTCAGTACAACATACAATTATGTACATAACTAGACAAACCATCATACACGTGCACACGCACACATACATTATATATACAATATATACATATAGAAATTATATGTATATAAATTACATACACATATATATATATACACATATACACACACATATATATATATGAGAAGCACTTGAATAGCTGATGAAGGACCCCTGTCCAAAACGTGCCTTTTGAATCTTTTTTTTTTTTTCTTTCAAATATCTCTCTCTTAGCAAAATACACTGCAGTTACTCACCTGGAGTCATTTTCGTGTGTGCGCAAACATGTATATATATATACAGACAGGTAGACAGACGGACAGGTGCGTTTGATTATGTAAACTATGTAAAACAATTGTATTGAAAGACAATTACACACAGTATCTATCTAACACACACACACACACACACTGGGGAAATGTAGCGAAGGCTGTAAGCTGCTCATTCGAACTGAGCATCAATCAACAGCTGCGCAGGTTAAAGATGGAATAATTTTAACGTTATAAAATCTTGGCTAATCGTCACAATAAAACGACACGTACCTTTGACGTCGTCTGACTTTTGGCTTAGAATGTCACTGTTGCAGCAGCATTCTTTGACGCAATAAAGGTAGCTAGCTATGCTAGCTAGCTAATGTTGGCAATAGAAAATTAGCCAGCTAGCTAGCTAGGTTAGCTAGCTAGCTGTCGTACAAACAGACTGCCAACAAGGTCTTTTGGTTGCGTGAATAAATGTCGTTCTGCAACGTTAACACAGCACCAGGACACAAAAATTAAAAACAAGTAGCGTCACAAGACTGGCAGCGTATATTTTCCTATCAAATCCCTTAAGAACAGAATGCACCGTCGTCGTAGGGTAGTCAACCGAGATAGATGGCCTCTACTAGCAGGCTAGCCAGCTAGTGCCTTCAAGTACACGATCTGGTTGAGGCTGAAATAATTCCTGACTGCGGCAGAAAACAAGAGGAACCGAGAAAGATCATGGAGTACGAACGGGGTCGAAAACGAACAACTTCGTTCGTATCAAATACTCTGGATAAACAAAATAAAGTCGCTCAAAAAGGCGATGGTTTATTAAAAGAATAACTAATGTGTATGCACATAATTTATCCCGATTCTATTCACTTGAAAGCGACAACAGTGTTCGGTCCTGATTAATGGCTGAGAATTTAAAGACACCGGATATCAGCTGGCCATGTACACAGGAAACGTAACCCCGCTAGCATGTCTGGGAGTTGCAGTTTCAACGCAACACTCCATTTTGGTCACTTTTTTTTATTAAAGTAACATATACATTTAAATACTATATATACATTTTGAGTGACATACAACGTTCGTACTAACATTTATAAACACACACGTGTTTCTCAAGGTTGCAAGAGCAGTCACAAGTGAAACAGACTACAGTAAATCTCAATTTTGACCATCAATTGCAATCACTACAGAACATTTACACAACAATACTACTTATTCACAATCATTTTGTGCAGCTGTGTTCAAGAATTTATATTTTAGACATACATAAATTCTTCATAAATGTAAAAGGCAGTAACCATATCAATATGATGTAATATAGAGAAGTCCACTGTTGATTTATAAAAGAAATACAAATATTAAAAGCTATATTGATAATGAATATTTAAGCATGATTAAAATATAATTCCTTCAAAAATAGTAAATGGCTACATTTACTTGTAAAATTTGTAAAAAAAAAATAAAAATACACAAATATCTCTTTCTAGACAATCAGAAAAAGAAACCACCATCAAAACAGCAACAGCATGTTAAATGACATTTAAACAACAGTTTTGCTGGTGTAGTTTTACCTTAAAGGAAGGAAGGAATTCCATAAAACATAAAACACTATAAATGGTTTACTATTTTCAATTACACATATTTTTGATTGATATTTACTCATACATAAAATACTTTTTTATTTTTGTAAAAAATAATTACAAACACATACTAAATACATCCATGATCGTCTCATAATCTGCTTCAAATAGAAACATCAAGTTTCTAATCTTCTAATCTTGAAGTTTCTAATCTAATTCTAAGTGTTGACACAGTATCATAATACTGTGTCAACACTTTTATACAGTGCATGTCATTTTTATACAGTGCATGTCATAAACAATTATAAAGCTACCTCCTTTTCATTCTGTGGTCCTATAAATTTACTATTTAAGCAAGCTTTTTGCAGTTTTACTAAGTAATTTTATACTTGCACGTTGACTTAAGTGTGCCAGACATGAGTACAACACAGATAATAAAAACAACAACAATGTAATGAACCAGGTGAAAGATTTCAGGTAATTAATCAAATACTGTTCTCCTGAGTGTCTGACCAATTAAACCTCACAGCTGTTCTCAGCCAAACACATTTTCTTTTCTTGCATAACGAGTTCTGAATTTCTGGAGGAATTCTGTTTGGCTTCAGAACTGTTCCTGATCCCATATGCAAAGTAAATCAGAAAGCCTGTAGGAAAGCATTGAGGTATAATGAGATATAATATAATCAAATCCACAGACAATCATATCCACAACAGTATGTTCATCAAACTGTCAAAAAATGCATCAACAGAGTTGGCATATATTTAAGGAAATCAGTGCACCCTTCTCTGAGGTCTAGTTGTCTAATGACTAGACCTTACTAGATATACTTGTTTGGGTTTAACCATTTCAATTCTATGTAGTTACATTTGCAAGATGTAGCTTACCAACACCCATCCATGCTGCGAATCGAATCCATGTTGGACCATCCAGCTTCATCATCAGATAGATATTAATGAAAATACTGACCAAAGGCAATATAGGCAACAAAGGCACCTGGAATATGAAATGAGCAAAATCATTAATACAACATTAAAACAGGTAAGTGGTCATATGACAATATATGACGACATATGTAATAAAACAAAAACAAAACAGCTACCTAAACACATTTATAGTATTAGTTAGTAAGAGTATGTTAGTAAGAGTATTAGTTAGTAAGAGTATTAACAGTGTAATACAGATGGCAGTAGCCCTGCGTGTGTACCTTGAAGGAGATAGCCTCTCTGTTCTGGGGCTGTCTCCATATAATGAGGATGCACATGGTGGAGACTATAACCAGGAGAACCACCACAGTAACCCATAAATAATGCCCTTCTACAACCTTTTCACCCATCACTTCCAGCACAATACACAGCACAGTGAAGAACACACCTGTGGACAGAGAAACAGAGAAACTGAGGAAACGATTTTTTTAAACTTATTTTTTTAAAATCAACACTGGACAAAGAAGAGCAAGCACAAATGACACGAGAAGGAAATCCTTACACGTAACGGCTGTGGTGGCGTACACGATGAGCCCTGAGGTTTTGGTTGGTGACAGAGTGTTGGGCAACAGCAGAAGCCTGGGCGTGAAGGTCTCCATCCCTTGCTTTCCATCCTCCTTCAGCAGCCTCTTCTGTCGCTCCTCGCCAGGATATTTGTGAGCACTGGAGATCAGATTGCCTGGCTGGTACCTGTGAACAGAATAGCAAAAGCAAATCTAGCTTGAAATCCAGCAACTATTCCTGCTATCAGTGCAACCCTTTATTTATTTATTCATTTTAGTGTGTGACTAAGAAAAATGTAGAAGAGCGCCAACCTAAGGACAAGGACACACACTGCCACAAGTGTGTAGGCCAGCAACGTCCCAATCGACATCAGGTCCACCAGTGCGGCCAGATCGAACAACAAGGCCATCAGAGCTACATGGAGAATACGAGAGAAGCTCCAAGGTCAGCTCACATGAGTGCAGCTGCTTGAATACAGATCCTTTGTATGGCAGGATGTTACACGCTAATTCTCACGGCAGCTCTACCTGCTACAATGCCAGACGCAATGGTGGCGACCATGGGGGTTTTTGTCTTCTTGTGCATGTGGGAGAGGAAGCGGAAGAGCAGACCATCTTCAGCCATAGCAAAGATCACCCGAGGCATGGGAAACATGCAGCCCAACAGACTAGAGCCAAAATAATAGTAGAAAAATAATCATTCACAGGAAAACACTGAAAACTCGACTGTGAAGGAAACCAAACCCTAAATAAACGTACCTAGTTGAAAGGGCACACAGAGAGCCTATGGCCACTATGTAGCGGGCAGGTTCCCACTGCACATATTTGAAGGCCTCTGGCATAGGGCTACTAGTATCCAAGGTGTAGTAGGGCATCATTAGAGTTAGGGCTGCAGAGACTCCAAAGTACGCGACAAAGCAGATGAGTAGTGAAGCCACTATACCTATTGGTATAGAACGCTGAGGGTTTTTGGCTTCTTCACCTATATAACAAAAAAAAAAGAAGACAAGTTGAATGGTTTGATTGTGACACACGAATGGAACATTGTAAAGCCGAACGTGACCTACTTGTGGTGGCAATGCAGTCAAAACCCACAAATGCGTAGAAGCACGTCGCTGCACCAGAGAGAACTCCCGTAAGCCCAAAGGGTGCAAACCCCCCATTGCCGAAGTCAGTTCCCCTGAGAAACATAAAGCAACATTTTACATCTGACCCATGCAGACGCTACAGACATTAGCGTCTCCTGCCATCGCTGTCCGTCATGGCTCCAATTCAAACAACTCACTGGGGTATTGGAAGGCTTTTGTTGCTTTTGATGTCTTCCATTGTTAGGTTCCAGTTGGCAGGGTCACCCTTCACAAAGCCTGAAATGATGATGAAGCTTAACACCACCAGGTTAATCCCCGTGAAGATCTTGTTCACCAACACTGACTCATTTACGCCAAATGCCAGCAGACCTATAGAGTGGGAGGTGAGCGACGGAGAATAACTGTCAGCAACGTTAACATCATCATCTTCATGAAAAAGATAATTACACAAGGATTCACAAACTTTCTCAAAACTATAAACTGCACAATCCAAAACAACAACAAAACTTCACAATATAGTAAGAATACAGTACGAATAGTGGTATCTTGATATGATACCATTATCTCTTACACAACACAACATTGTCTGAGGTTATAGACAAAGTGCATTAGTTAACTTAACTTATAAATACAAATACAAAGTGCATTAGTTTGTTCCATTTGCTTATATCTGATGTAACAGCCAACAGCAACAATGCATGATTCAAAGAAATTGCAGGACAATTCAAGACTGCTGGTCTCACCGGTCAGCAGCATAATGAGAGCAAGTGCAAACAGGTCCGGATACTCTGCCAGCACCTTTCCTGAAGGCGGAATGGGCATGGACTCGTTCAAAAAAGTGGAAATCTTCGCTCCCACTAAGTTGTCAAACGTCGAGCTCCATGCCCTAGCCACACTTGCAGCACCTGAAAGTTGAAGCACAGACGAACTTCATTATATGCAAAGCCAAGTCCCTCTTCAGATACCATGAGAACCTCAGGTAGATACTCTCAGGTACTTCATAAACAGGCAGAAACACTTCATGCATTTTCATGTCTGAATTGCATCTTGCCTTAATTAATAAGCTCTCAGAGACCAGTGATTAATTCAACTATTATGATTCAATACATAATAGGAACTTACACTATGTCATGAGCCCCATGAGTTCCAATTCCGTACACCTGACCCCCCTTCATCGCTATGGCAACTAGCCCCATTTATGAGCAGCATTTATCACTTCCTCATTGTAGAGTATTTCCTCTAATTTCACATACTGAGCATTGTGTTACCTACCTGGGTTCCTTTGGTTTTTGACCTCTGTTTCCCTTTTAGGCTACGGCTCCTGCCTAGACCCTGGACCCTTTCAACAGCCTGACCCTGTTTGGATTGCTCTCATGCCTCATCCCTGAACTGTGTGTGTTCGGTTTTGCCTACTGGGGCTGCGTATGAACTATTAAAACATTTACTCTCTGCATTTGGATCTGTCTACGTCTCGTTCATTCGAGTCTGTAACCCACTAAAGTTATTTCTTCGTAGTTCCACATACTTCATGTTTCTATATTATTAGATGCTAGATTTGACTCACCTATTACATAAGAGAGAATGAGGTTCCATCCAGTGATGAAGGCCCAGATTTCACCCACTGTGACGTAGCTGTACAGATAAGCTGATCCCGTCTTCGGGACGCGCGCTCCAAACTCGGCGTAGCACAAGCCGGCAAGCACTGAAGACAGAGCCGCTATGAGAAAGCAAATCACAATGGCCGGGCCTGCCTTCTCACGGGCCACCTGACCAGCTAGCACATAGACGCCAGCCCCTAACGTAGCGCCGACTCCCAGAGCAATGAGGTCCAGGGTGGACAGGCAGCGCGCAAAGCGAGATTCCTCCGCAATGGGGTCCAACACACGCCGGCGCACTAACGACCTGGTAAAGGCGGTCAGCTTTGACTCCATCATAAAATGTGATCAGTGACGGTGGACACAAGGGGGATGAATGCTGGAGACTCTGCAAGTAAAAACAGAAGGGCAAACATTAGCTTGGTTCACAGGTGTCACGACTTCGGCAGATCTGGACATGTGGCAAATGTACAAAACTGAGTTGTACATTGATTAACATAACTGAAAAAGTCAGCAAAAACAATCTAATCCAAGGAGTTTTTGGATACCGGGGTTCAAAAAGCAATAAATCCTTTCCAAGATTTTGCTCCAGCTGTTTTGAGTGTTCAAACTACCATTTTCATGTGAATGCGAACGTTCGCACTGCTATACTTATACTTCATAAACTACCAATTTTTCATTTGAATGTGATCTTATACACTTCTATACTTATATGTCACACTCTTCGTGTTTTGAATCCTTTAATATCAGAGCATATTCCAGGTAGTAGATACTTCCTTTAAAGCAAAGACACCCCATAAAAGCAGTGAAAAGCTTTTCATGGATGTATAAAAGAAAAACATATGTAATTGTAAATGTAATTTCCCATCTGTGCAGCTTTTAATCATATTTTGTACTTTTAATGTGCAACACCTACACTGCACCTACTTCTGTGAATCACTGACATCACTTACAGTTATACCACCAAAGGGTCATGGGTGTGTTCGTCTTCATTTCCTTTTGCTCAGTCAGTTTTAATAAAATGTCAAATAGCAGGAAATCATGTCTTTTCTTGTGTCTATCGGTGTCTGGCGGCAATCGCAGATGAATTAAAAACTAAAAAAGCAAAAAAAAAAAAAAAATGCAACTACCAAAACATGAGGAAATGAAGTCAAATTATTACAAAGAGTGAGCAAGAGGATGAGCAATAGGAAACACGCACATCTGTTCCAAAGAAAAAGTCTCTGGAACTAAACACTGGTTATACCCTTAAAAGTAGCCTACAGTTAGTGGTCATAAATAGCCAGAATAATCATGTTTTCATTATGACTTCATCAAGTCACTAACCTAACTGGAATGAGCATGTTTACATTTTAAATGAATTTGGCTATAGTGTTAGGAGTATATCAAATCTGTGGATAAAATAAATTTTTCTGAGATCTTTCTGAGTAACCAAATCAAAGATGATGACTTTGAATGTTAATGCTGATATAATGAGTCTTTAGCTGCAGTGCCTTCACGCAGCCAGCTGTTCATAGTAAAATGAGACAAATGTGTTCCTTGACGTCACAAGGAAGAAATCATAATAAACCATGAAAAAGGAAAAACAAAATCATCCTTCCAAATGACAAAAAAGTAATAGTTGGGCTTTCTTAAAAGTTTAAAGGAAATTGTAACTTTAAATGTAATTTCAAATAAGATAATGAAATCTACTGTTTACCTTCCAAATACCATATCTACCAGCTACCGATGCGACAGTTACACTGAAACAACGATTCCTGTCCTGCTGTTGTCTCTAAATTCCACATGAAAAGTTCAAACCTTGTTAATGTTATAAACATGATGTACAGGCATATCTGGTCATGTTAGGTTTTTTTTTTTGCTGTAGTGGTTTATGCACTTATCAAAAGAGTAAATCAGACTTCTGCTACAAAAGTAACATTCTTCCTGGAAAATTCGCCAACAATTAAATATAGTTTTAGTATATTTAGCATCTGACGCTCCGCATCGTGCCTACATTCCACAAAGCAATGATTTGTTAATTCTGTTTCTTGGAATCATTTTACCAATGCTTACGCTACAGCAATAGAGCAAAAGTATTTATAAAATGTAATGAAACTCCCACCTTTGCTCTCTATTTTAGCTACTTTTCAGCATAATCGCAACGATGGTTTTTCGTCCTGTATGCGTACAGAGATGTACAACACCAAATGACTTTAGAAGACACACGCCTATTCTGACGCAACACTGCATCATATTAAAGCTTAAACAGAAGGAAAAGTTTTTTTGTGTGTGTGGCAAATACCAACAATTGTTCTAATTCTAGTTTACTTGGGTAATCCAAGTCAGGGTAAATGGGCAAAAAAGTACTTCTTCACAAGTTTCAAAATTCACCTATTTATATTTATTATATAAAGTAGTTCTATACAAATAGATTTGAGCTAACGCAATTGGATTCGAAGACAGAGTTCAAGATTAAAGATCTATTAAATACCTATTACATACCTACATCGATACCTATGATGTAGACGAAGAACCCACAAGAAACCAACTAGCACATGTCATATAAACGTGTATACACCAACATACCACGCGTGGTAATACTTTACCACTATGATTATTTTGAGCAAGCGAAATTTTGTACGCGGCACAAACGTGTTTTAAACCTATAAAAATATACATTTAACCAGATCTTCGGATTATTTTTACCTTTGTTTTATCAAGTTAAATTACTTCCCACCGCATCTAAATAAAGATAACTAATTAAGTTTTTATTAATTTAAATTTATTTGATGATGAATATCGATAGCTGATAAATGATTGATTACCCGTTCTTCTCTTCCAGATACTTTCAAATAGCAGAAATGGCCCGCGATCGATGTGATTTGAGCGCCAACGTGGATCTGCGTAGCTAGCGATTACGACAATGACTGTAGACTGAAAACATTTTCGAAACCCGGTCGGAAACGCACCTTTTAAGAAAAAAATCGCGCGGGCGGGTTATTCATGTTGCGACATACAGATGACGTCACATTACGCACATCCCCCTCTCTCTCTTTCGAGTTTAACGGGGGGTTGTTTTAACACTCACACTTTTGCCTGAACACGATTCGATCCCCACCACTCTTGTCAGATAAAAACAACATTTTCAGAGAGGATTTTATTTCCCCCAGCGCAAAACATTTCCACTTTTGAAAAGCTTGACGCATCCCTGTGTATGCACATATTCTAAACAAAAGAGAGTTGATAAAGTATGCACGAATACAGGAAACGTTCTCACCTAGCAGGCGAGCTCAGTCATATCTGTGAAGACTTTATGTCTGCAATGCTAGACAAGCTGCATATTATATCCTCTTCCATAGGTGAAACTAAATAAAACAGTTGCTCATTGTAGTGTACATCATAGATTAAATCTATTTATGGTCTTTTTTATGTCTACTGCATTAACAATACAAAATGTAGAAGAATAGGACTTAGCAGTAATTCCTAAATAAGCTTTAGTCAGTTTTGAAAACTTCAGACTCCACTTGTCACTCTCAAAGTCCAGTACTTAAATCTCCAGACTCTACCCTTCTCTCTCTCCAAGTACACTACTGAGACCCTTGTTCATGGTCTGGTCACTTTCTGGCTTGGTTACTGCGATCCTGTTCTCTCTGTCCCAGCCCATGTTTAGAATCCAAAACCTTAGAAATCTTCAACGGTTTCTTTGGCCAGGATCATTTAGACCATAAGAGTCTTCTCTTCACCTTCAAGGCCCAAACAGCCCCCTTCTGAATTTTTAGATCTTCTCTACTATTATCTCCACTCCTTCCCCAGCTCAAGACCCCTCTTCTGCCAGTATCTTAATCACACAGTATTTTTAATTATCCGATTAAAATCCTAGAAATGATCCTAGGGATGTGCTTGCAAATAAAATGAATTATTATTATTATTATTATTGTTATTATTATTATAGTATTAATTACTAATGTCAATTATCATTTTTAATCATAAAAATAAATGCCTGAAAGATTTACTTAAACTTAAACTTCAAATAGTGAATAAACAAAATTATAATCAGTATTCTACTTATTTTGAGTTAGTTACTTATTTGACTTATTTTGATTCACTAACTCAAAAGTGTAAGGCAGGAAGAACATTGACTTTTCTATATTAAAAATTTTAATATTTAAAATTTAATCTAATATTTTTATAACGTAATATGTTTATCACAGCTGCTGTTGGTGTCCAATTAAAAACAAACACATCATTCTTTTTTATAACTGTACATGCCTGTATATCCTCTCCTGCAGCCAAAACACAACCATTCTTTGTGTTTAGTTTAAAGCAAGATAGCATGTTTACTTAATTAAATAAGAATTTTTTAAAAATTCTGAAGGCCAGTGAAATTACTTTTCTTATCCACTGCTCTGGTGCTCAAACCTTATTTTCCATTAGAATAATCCACTCAAAAGGCAAGTGGATGCAAGAGTCAGTGGAAAATTGAAGTCATGAAGGGACTGTCAAATCCCAGGCCTGGAGAAACTCAGGCCAATGGACAAGCACTTGCTCAGTCACTGGAAACTCATCAGGTTATAATGAACATAATCGTTACCTTGGTACAACAGCAAAAAAACAAAACACACACACAAATTTTTTTTACATAATTTCCTGTAAATTTACTGAAATCCACATATTCACTTATAGACATTACATCAACAGTTTCAACATCTTACATTGTGGTAAATGTAAGCATAACAGAACAGGAAATCCACATGGAATCAGGAACCAATTACAATTTATATTTTTTTCTCTAGGTGATCCAGTTAAGCCAGTTAGGTGGCTGTTGATGCTCTGATGCTCTGACATGAAGATAAAAAAGATTACATTTAGTTGAGTTTGGTTAGTTTTGTTTGCCTGTTTTGCTTTGTTTGTTCATGAAAAGGTTTATCAAAATATTCAGTGCCATTTCCATTCTCTCTGGCATGCCCTTTGATATTCCAAATGGTTTAGATGAAGAATCATTAAGATATTTTGTTATATATTTTGCTAGATCTTTTTTGTTGAGTTGTATACACTACAATAAATTTAAGTGGTAAATAATGCAGTAATATCTTGGATGGACAGTATTCTAGACCAAAATACTCTGAATCTGAAATACTAAGTGTGAATTACTGAAAGCCTTTTTTAAATTTTACACCCCTCTAACATGGCTAATAATATAAAAAAGAAAAATTAAGATATTTAAGTATGTTAAAGAATGAAAATATAAAAATAAAAGATCAAGCACAAGAGGAAATTTAAAAATGACAAATGTTCTGATATTCCTTCTGTAGAATGTTCTGGTACAACTTTAGTGATTTCAAGCCATTTGGTCATTAAATCAGCAAAGTAGAACCATGACACTGAGAGATGAGATTTTGGTGTGGTGGTTTTCTCCAGACAGAAAGCTGTGTACATGAAGCAAAACTTTCTTATCCGTCTACATGTTTTTCTTGGAATACTTCTAAACATGGATCCTGTGCATAATAAAGACATCTATCTCAAGCTCTGATGCCTTGACCTCTTAATCATTTGTTAAAGAATCCTGTAGCAAGCACTTTTACTTGCTTTGTGCAATGACTACATCCAGGAAGAGTAGCAATGAGGTATTTTCTATTTGTGTATGTGCATGACTGTGCAACTATGTCCCAAGTTCTAAGAAGTCCTTTTTTGCAACAAAATCAATTTTGTTGTTTTAACAGCAGGGCAGGTTAAATTCACACTGCTATTGAATCAATTTTGTTGTTTTAACAGTAGGACAGGTTAAATTCACACTGCTATTGAATCAATTTTGTTAAATTCACACTTGAATTAATAGCAACATCTAACTTCTGTGACAGGGCGACCAAAGAGACGGAACAGGTGGCGAGGGTGGCAGAGGGACATCTTTACTATCCATAATTAAACAAGGATACAACACAGGCAGTACAAGCGCAAGAGCACTAAATAAACACTGTAGCAGTGTAGCAACACTGAGCAGGCTCACAACACGGCTCAAGATGAGCTTGGAAAACGTCCATCGGTGAACCATGGAAGTGGCTCTAGTGAGCAGCACTGGAGGACTGAACCTGTGGGGTTTAAATGGGCGCTAAACAGGGATAAACGAAATGAGGAACAGGTGTGCTGAATTAATAACAGGGTGACTGGGACCGTGGGCGTGTTTTGGTGTCTTGATGTGATGGAGTGTCCCAAGTCCTGCGGGACTGGCCTATTCTGACAACTTCAATTACCCTGATACAAAAGGGTATTTTAGAAGTTTACTTACATACGTACTTACAAATTATTTTATACTTTAACATTGAATCCCATTTGTTCTAGATCCAGACAATTCCAAACCTGTTATTCACCTCTAAGCACAGAGCCAAAGGGCATAGCAGGGCATTCATTGGACGGCCATATTATGGTTTTCATTCAATTGTCAGTCCCAAATGGCATATTCTGTTACTACATTCTATAATTCTATTCCTATATACTATATTCTATTCCTATATTCTATATGGCAAGAATGAACTCCACAAATACCTGGTCACTGCCAGTGTGTTTTAAGATGAGTAGAATATGAACATTTTATTCAATTAAATTCTACTGGGAAAGGGTGAAAAATGTCACACCAGCCATTGCATTTAACAATTGATTCACTACAAATATGTTGAGATGGACACAGCGGATGCTCAGCCAGGCCTGCAAGACAGTAATGACTAGTTTCTACTTGTCTCTCAGGTTTATTTGTCTTCTGCAAGTAAAATGCTTCTGCTCACTGGGCTTCAAATTGGGTAGTTAATTTAACTAGGCAAGAGTATTCTGCCTTTACGCCTTTTGAAATTCTACACTTCTTTTGTTGTATGTTTCAGGTTATTGTCCTGTTACGGATCTTGATGCATTTGACTGGATCTGGGCATGGTTTCCCCCAAATAATCTTAGTGTTAAGATCATTTTAAATGGGTGAGAGAGTGTTCATTGTAATACTTCCTTTACCACTTTAAGATGCTCTTTGTGTTAAAACGCTTTTGAGAAACCCAGCCCTGAGCAAGTGCTGCATGTCAGAATTCTTCCACCTACTGACAAACAAAATTCTTCCACCTATCAACAAAATCAGCAGGTTCTGTCAGTAGCCATACATGCTGCTTAATGGTGATTCTCATTCCAATGATTTCTGTTCCGTGTTATTACTGAATGGTTGGCTGCATACAAATATTAAAACAGGCTGGTGTCAGTACCTTCCCATCATAAGAAGGAAACTACAGTGACTACAAAACTGGGTACTTCCTCATTACAAAATATGATGTTCAGCAAACTGAACATTGAACGCCCGTTGAACTCCAGTCAGTGTAAAAATGCACATTATAGATATTGTAGAAACACACATCTTGGATGACAGGCACAAAAACTGTTGTTTTTTTTTCTTTCTTTATAAAGAATACTCTTCATAAATCTACTTTGTCAAGACTATTTTTGCTAAGAAAAATAATTTTAAAATGTTTTGCTGGTTTTTCTTCCTTTCTTCAGTGAGTGCCTTAACCCATGGTCATACATACAGAACAAGTAGTATTTTGTATGTTGCTAAGCAAATAACATTTATAGATACATTTAAGTAGGAAAATATGAGGACCTCTTTCTACGGGGATTTGTGGCCATTCGGTAAAAAGGTCAGACACTGCTGTTGAGCAAGAATCTCTGGCCTACAGTTGATGAGCCATTTTAGCATATTCAGGATTCATCAGAGCTCTGAGCAAGCTACTGGAGTTCCTCCATGCCAAATTCATGATATCATGTCTTTACGGACCTCACTTTGTGCCCAGGGACACAGACATACTGTAACAGAAAAGGGCTTTCCTCAGAACTGTTGCTACAAAGTTCTGATAAGCATAGCCATATAATTAACTAACATGTTTTTTTTTGTGTGTGTGTATTCTGTTGTAACAAAGGAACCGAGGACAAATCCTTAATAAGCAGCCACAGACTATTATCTGCCCTCTACCAGTTTAAGATTGGCATTATGCATTCAACAGAGAATGTTGTCCTGCCATTCACCAAATCAAGATTGGTCTTTCAAATTGTCAAACAGTAAAGCGTGAATCATACCTCCAGAGAACCTGATATCACTGCTGTAGTCTACTGGCAGCAGACTTTACACCACTCAAGCTCAGCATTATGATCAGGGATCTTTTCAGTCATGAAATCCTATTTCTCAAAGCTTCCAATGCATTTCTTGTGTTGATGCAGAAGTGAGTGATTCAAGAGGATAGGCACTACTTGATTCGGCACTCTGTGAGCTTGCATGGTCTACTACTTCATGGCTAAGCTGTTGTGGTTTCTAGACACATCCATATACTCAATACCAGGCCAGATATTTCATGAACTGACTTGTAGCAAAGGTGGCATCTCATGACAGTTCAAAGTCATTGTGTGCTTCAGTAGGACCCATTCTACTATCAATCTTAGTCAATGGAGATTTTATTTTACACACCCATTAGTAATCGGTTTTGGCTGAAACACCTGAACTCAATAACTATGAGAGGTATATGTATTCTTTTGCCCACAGAGTGCATAGAGTGCAAATCCAGATGGTGCCAGATGACTTTGAGCTATATTCAATGCAATATATCAATAATTTAATTTACATTTATGGCATTCAGCAGACGCTCATATCCAGAGTGACGTACAAAAGTGCTTTGTCATTCACTCGCATCATGTATCCTAGCCAGTACAGTAGGTTGGATTACAGGATACCTTTGAACCAGAACACTGCAAAAATACAGGGATCAATGCTGATGCTGGAAGAAGTCCAAAATCAGCATAAGCTCTTGCAACAAAAAGTTCAGTAATAAATAACAATTAGTGCTAGAATTTTAGTTGGCAGCATGAAGTTTCTCTGTCATTGCTATGAGGGCAGTTTCTGTTGAATGTGCCTGTTTCTAGCTGAACTGATTGGGATCATGGAGCAGCTCTGGGTAAGGAAATAAATAATTGATTATAGACTGCTCAGACAAGGAGTTTTGAGAGGAGTGATACTGGTTTGTAGTAGCTTATGTTGGAACTGTCAAATGGGGTCTTTAGACTTGGTACTACCCTGGCTGTCACAGAAGGTACAGGTGCTGAAGATAAGGAGCTGTTGATAACTGCATAAATGAATGGAAGCAGACAAAAGTAATTAAACTCAGAGCCTGGATTAGTGTTGTAAATGTTGTAAAGGTATATCTAATTCACAGATACAGTTTTCCATACATTATACCCAACATCTACCCACAATCTATCCTGTTTATTTATACAATTGGCCAAATGACATTAGATTGTTGTAAAAAAAAAAAAAAGTGTACTTTGATGACATGCCATTGCATCACACTTTTATCCCTATTTAGAAATTTTAGATGAATGAATGTGAAAAGGGCCCATATTCCCAAAAGCATCAGTACTAAGATTGTTTTACATGTGAGTGTTCAGCATAATACTTGCTCAACCATTTAATGTTACACTTTTGGGACACAGACTGGAACAGAATCTTTGAGATACACCCATTCTATTGTAACACTATCACTTCGGTTTTGTTCACAAAAGGATAGGCAGTACTATTATGCCTAAATAATGTATGCAGCTAATGTGTATTAAACTGCAAATTATAGTCCCTAATGTTTGGGAAAATGTCTCTTGTATAATATTTTGAAGCTTGGACATTGGAAATATGGTTAACCTGAATCGAACAGTTCTGAAACAGATGCTCTATACAAACAAAAATGTAATTTGTCTGTGGAAGGCAGATGATTTTGAACTCCAAACCCAGCAATAACACACTTAGAGGTAATGATAAAAGTTTATGGAAGAAACTGCTTAAATGTTGTAGAGAGATGCGACAATGCAAGTAAATGAGTCAAAACAAACAGTGCATCTTTAATTCATGTGAAGTCAATAAACACGCAAAAAATAACTGAACAGAAAGGGTGTGCAGAAACAACGATGAGAACCTTTTGTAAAAGGTCTTAGTCTATTTCATATGCCATTGAAATGTTTTCACTTGACTTATATTAGTTATATCAGCTAGACACAGTTCAATTTATAAAACGTATGCAAAGTGAGGGAGCTTAAACAGCTTCCCAAATTTTCTTACAGGAACCTCCAACCATTCTAATCTTTATATCAAGTTTGATATGCCATAGCTTTTACAATGAATGAATTAAGAACCTGCCCCTACCTCTAAGGTCACTGCCAACTTGTGTCACAACAAAAACTGGGTGAAAACAGATTAAAGTTATGTAATTCAGCGCCAAGTTCCTATAGCACATGCCATGTTTTACTTTCAATGTCTAATATAAAGCTCTCTGATTAGAAGATTGTGGTTTGCCAAACTATTTACTGGCATTTTTCATGTTTTGAACTCTTGTAACCAGTAGGAACATACAGTTTTGAAGATTTCCAAATGATCAGAGGTGAATTAGCCTTTGGTGCACTGTGGGTAACTGCAACAATGAGTAACGGTCACAAATTAAGTACAAAATGTGCATGTAGTTAATCTGGAAAGCCACCATAAACATTCATTTTAATATTTTCAACTGTTAGATAAAAATAACATCTAACAATAATATATATTTTAAATTATGAAGAAAAAGTTACAAATACTCAATATTAATATACATTAAGTCTCCAAGTGGACTCCTCTTCACTGATGTGCTGAAATAAAAGGCAAGATTACACTTAATAAACCTTTATTACACTTAATAAACCTTTATTACCATAATGAACAGTGCCAACATTAGGTAAAGCTTGAGAAATACCTGCTTGTAATCTCCTAAACTCCTCTAAACACATCTCAAATTTTTGTTGAAATGGCCCCAACTTTTCACAATCTGAAAGAAATCACACTAACGTCATGACTAATTTCTATAAAAGTTAGCATCAAGATAAAATGTTATACAACACCTACCTGCTGGAATTCTTCTACATTCTTGGAGAAATTCCCCAAGTTCTTGGTGAAATATGCATAGTTTTTCTTGAAGTAGTGTACAGTTTTCACAGCCTGGAGCAACACAGGTGCACATGCACGCCAACATACACGCACCCCCCCCCCAAAACCCCACACACACACACACACACACACACACACACACACACACACACACACACACACACACACACACACACACACAC
>JAOXYF010000010.1:15100187-15119904 GCA_028565775.1 Sternarchorhynchus goeldii
ACACACACACACACACACACACACACACACACACACACACACACACACACACACACACACACACACACACAAAGTCTCAAATGGAAATAGTAATTTTGATTTACTGGTGAATAAAAACAGAAAATTAGGGATGCAAAAGTAGTTCTATGTTGCCATTTACAATACGATGTCTTACGTAGCTGCAGCATGCACTGCATTCTTGAAAAATCTAACCTTAGACACTCCAGATATGCATGTTCAGTGGGTGCTATAATGAAAATCACAAAATTTACACAGTCCAACAACCTGTTCTCAAATGTATATACAAAATAAGGGCATCTTAAGGGGCAAAAATAAATAAAATAAATAAAATGTAATATATAACATTTATACAGTAATGCATAAGTTATACAAATAAACATTTTAAATATATATTTTTTAAATCTAAGTTTATACACAGTGACCCCTAACGATGATGATTTAAGAGCTTTAAAACATTTTCTTGGTGCGAGACCTGAGAAAAGTCCTTCCAAAGAGATTCTCCTAAGACAGTCAGAACTTGTATCAACTCTAAACTGCTTCACTTTCGACTTCAAACGTTCTACATGTACATTTATTAACACAGCCACTAAAACAACTGGCACAAAAAGATAAATTGTAATCAACCATTCCTCCTCATGCATCACTGCAGGAGTTGTCTACTGCACTACATGCAAGAGATGTAATCAGCTTTACATTGGAGAAACCCGGAGAAGACTTGCTAATCGGTTTGCTGAACACCATAAGAATTAAAAATTTGTTCTTTCCAGTGGCAAAGCATTTCAATATAAATGGGCATTACATTAATGTCATCGGTTTGTATCGCCAGCTGTTGCAATGGCAGCAATAAAATTAGAAAACTCAAAGAACTGATTTACAAAGACAAAGAACTGATCTACATTATTGGAACTTTAGAACCCTAGGGAATGAATTATGATTTAAACATCAACTTTTTCTAATATAAACTGGTTCCGTCTTCAGGAGCATGCACACGCACCCACCCAGCCACCCACACATCCGTGTAGTTCAGGTAAAGGGCTTCAAAAGAACTTTGAAGGAACTTTGTTTGCATAGCTGACCTTTGTCCAAAAAGTCCAACATTGACATTATTAACATGACACTAGAATGAGTATTCCCCCATCCACAGGACACAAGAACATTTGCCATTTTAATTCCTAATCCAAATAAAAGAAATATGGTGCAGACAAACAACTGTGACCAGTATAAATCCAATATCCATTTAATATAAACAACTGAGACGAGTATAAATCTAACATCCATTAAATATAAAGGTGATCTGCAATATTTCTGCTTTTAACATGCATGATTTTATAATTGAATATAATTTAAGATATATACTGTACTAACTATTGTACTAAAAGGACTACTGAACTAAAAGTTGCCTATGATACAACACATTTCAGCTGCCAAAACCTATAGAACTGATAATATATGACAAATATTAAAAAACAATATAAAATGATAACTGATCTTGGTTAACGCATTTTAAAATCATGCCATTCATATATTTGAAGCTTTTGCCATAGTTCCTGAAAACTGACAAAGATGGCAAAAAAAGGAGATCTAGTGTACACTAGGTGGCAATAGTTCTAGTGCAAACTACCTGTCAAGAATCTAGTACGCCATAGAAATATAATTTATATACAACACACACATATATGCATACACACACATAAAATCAAGAACTTAATCACTGTACTTCATCTTATTCAGTGTTTCCATTTAAAATCATTGAATTGTTAGACTACAGAGCAAAGAAAGAAAAAAAAAAGATTTACAGCTTTCACATTGGAACTACTTTTGAAATGCTCTGTACGTCACATGTTCTTACCGGTGCTTGGCCTTTTTGCGTGGTTATCTCTGGAAGCTGTAATTATTCTGTGAGCACTGTCACTTGGCTTTGAGCCTGTTGGAGCTTCAGCACAGGTTGGCTGGTCCTGCATATCTGAATGACAAAAACATTACATTTCTGCTAAAACATTCCTCAAGTCAATGTGCACCAGGTATGGAGCTCATTGACCAAAAATAGCAGCCAGACAAAATCATCATACCAGTTTTTTTCCTTTTTGCCAATGGTAAGACATCACTGCTTGCATGCTTCTGTGCAAGACCTGGAAGCAGTGAACTCCTTGTCCTTAAACCTTTAATTCAGGTTTAATTCAGTTTAATTCCAACTGAACACTCTCCAAATCACTGATCTACTGATAAAGGAAGAATATTAATATCTAAAAATATATACAAATTGTAATGGCAGCACCTGTTAAACCTGAAGGTTTAGGATTGATCTTAGAATGGCCAGTCTCCACTGAGAAAGCAGCACTGCCAGGGGGCTTAAGTCCCAATCTTCTTTGGCCAGAGGGGGGCAAGTTGGATGGTTTAGGCTTGGTCATGCAACTGTTTGAAGGCTTTAAATCTGCAAGCATACAATAACACAGTCACATTATGACATCACTGCAGATTCCTGATTCTACTGAAGTTGAATTGTTTTTTTGTATTTTTAATATTTTTTTACATACCTAAAAATACTTTGATATTCAATGTACATGAAAACAACAATAGTGCATAATAGTTCACCGTCTACAGTGTACCATGAATACTTTATTAGTCCTATAGCTGGATCTAATATTTTAGATTTTAGTTACAAGAGAAGGGTAAAGAATTCTCTTTGTCTGCGGTAACAATATCTCCTGCCCCCTTGTGTGCAGAATTAAATGATAATAGCTACAGATGAATTACTACCATGAGCAGGCTGTAGCAAAACACACACAGGATCAAATAAATAAAATTCACCAAAAACACATGTAATGTGTATGTAATAATTAAAGCCCTCTGGTACACTGTATAAGCATGAAAGGAGTAAGTCTAGTATCTGTAAAAAGATCAAATTAGTAAATAAAGTCAAATCTCACCAGCAGTAAAATTACCTCCACTTGAGGTTGTCATTGCAGATAACTGGGGTTGGAATCAAAAAAATACATAATGCGTAAAAAAAAAAAATGCGTAAATGATCAATCAACTCCCTTAACTGTACTACAATCATTACAGCCTTACTTTTTTGAGCCAATTTATTGTGTTGTTTACAAACGTTTTATGATAATTATTTAAATCCAGTAATAATAAGTTTCTTACCCGTGCAGTGCCAGTAGTCATGGTGCTCTTGGCAAGACCAAAGTTTTTCTTTTTATTGAGCTGGACTGTCTTCTTTAAGGTGTGCATGGAAGATTCAGAGGTCTCTGGCTGGTTAAGGGCTTGTGTTTTTGGAACACCTTTTGGATTAACAACTTCTGTTTCCTGTGAGGTGGGAGGCTTTGGAGGAAGCTGGGATTTTGGAATACTGGTTCTAAAAGCAGGCTGAGGAATTTTCCTTCTGACTGCTAACTTTGAGGGAGGCTTGTTCACAGCTGCTAACTTAGCGACGGAGGTACATTTTGCTAAAACCTTTTGGGTGTCAGACTTGATGGATGATGAAATGGTCTCTGCTGTGTCAAATCTATCATGCTCACTAGTGCCAACCAAGTCATCGGTTGACTGTGTTTCAATGCTGTTGATTACAGAGAGTCTTTTTTGCATATCTGGGAACTTTGCACTTCCCAGTCTATCAAATCCCCTACCCAGAACAATAGGGGTGGATGTAACAAGGGCACGTGATTTCATGTCAAGTGTATCATCCAAAGAAAAAATGCTACAATGGCTAATATTCAGGTTGGGATAACACTCTCCATCAGAAACTCCATTTCTCCTTTGCAAATGTCCCTGTTGGTCCTCCATTTTATCTTCATCTTCAGGAAGGTCCTGAGTTTTATTTGAACAGCCAGCCACTTCAACATTTACTGAAGGAACAGCTACTGTGGTGAGAGCATCTACTGGGCCAGACAGAAGAGCATCACCTACAGCTGCACCAACATCAGGACTGGACTGTGTTGGTGATTCTATATTGGAAATCCTCAGCACCTCCTCAGTGGTATTGATATTGGAATTATTTATGGTAGGAAGGGGCCTTAGATGTGTGAGATCAGTCACTGTACTGTGTTTATTAAAAGTCCTTTCAGAGGTGTGAACTTTAGCAGAACCTGACTCACTCAATTCAGTGGACATGTGAAGAGATGCAATGCCATTTTGCTCCACAAGACCTGTTAAGTCAATACTCACATTAGTCTGCTTTGTAGACTTTGTAAAAGTACCGTGTTTCTCTAAGTCCTCACTAGAAAGAAGTTCATTACATTGTTCTTGTTTAGAAACATTGGAATGGGTAATATCTCCCGCACTGTGAAGTTCTTCATTTTGCTGTTGTGTGGTAACATCTGAACGGCCATAAACATCAACCATGGAGTTTAAATGCTTTTCATATTCTCCTTGCAGACTGGCATTAGCAGAAGCAGTAGAATTATGTTCAGAAGAACACCTTTCTTTAAATTCTTGGGACTTCTCAAAAGTCATGTTTGGCTCTGCCCGTACACAGTTGAGAACTTTAGTGGAATCTAATCCAAAAGACTCCTCTTTGAGACCTTTACTTATATCAAAAGTACCGTTAGACTCCATCATCATTTCATTGCCAATATTAGTATCTGTCGAAGGTGAACTGAGCTCATGTTGACATGCCTTTGAATTGGTTTGGGTTAATTCTTCATGGTCATTCTGGGGAGAAGTAAAGGACATGCTGAACTCTGCCTGGCCATTCTCCTCTGGTATACAAAGCAAACTGTTGTGGTTTGTCTTGCCTTCTGCATTTGCCATTTTTTTCATCTGTGCATCAGCAGTGGGTCCCATTCCATTTGTAATTAAGGATGGATCCATGGTGTCATCAAACATTGTTGACGTGTACATTAAAGTTTCATCAGCAATTTTACGAAAAGAGGAGTTATAATACGAGTCTGGTGATTTGAGAGGCGTACTGGGAGACACCTGCCTCTGAAGGACGGGAAGGCCAAGTTCACAGCAACCATCCTTAGTCCTCTTTGTTCCAATAGTCTCCATATTTGCTACCTAAAGGGGAGGTTAAATTAAACAACATTTCACAGTAAATACAAATGGTGAAATGACAACACCATGACTTTTTCAGCACAATCAAAGCTAACTTGCTTACAACACATCGCCAACATATGTCCCAAGTTACACTGCAGGTTAACGCAAACTCGTTAGCTATTTAGCTAGCCAACTAGTTTAGCCATCTAGCTAACCTAGCTAGCCAATACAAAAACCTGAACGAAGAGGGTAAAATGGTCGTTTTTTGAGTAACGAAGTTGCCCAACACAGCTGGTTAAACTAAGTTGTCGTACATGACAATTTATATAACTAGCTATTAGAAATGATCTAGTGATACCTATATGGCTAGCTAGCTGTGTAGTTTTAATATTAACACCGAGTTGATTTCTTACAAGTTTTAATAGTACTACTAGCAAGCAATGTATCGAGCTAGCAGTGTTACCACCACAAACGTACCACGTTTCAAAAAAAGTCATCAGCTATCTAGCCAGAATGGGTCCTAGCCCGCTAGTCGACTTAAATAGTTACCCAGCTAACTAACTTCCAGAAACTATTAAAACACCAGTTATCTTTCTGACCGATTTGTGGTGCACGACAGTCGGTCACACGTTGACGCTACAATATGCAAAAATGATTGGTAAAACAACATAATGTTACAAATACATATAACTTACCTAACAATCTGAAACAGTGGAACAACGATAGCTAGCTGGCTAATCTAGCTACGTAATCTAGTTAGCTAGCTAACTCAGGTAAGCAAGCAAAGCTTGACAGAGGCAGCGAAGTGTGGGGAGCCCATGATGCAAATTTGAAAATTGCAACACAGCCCGTTATTGGATCAGGAGAAAGAGACGCAATCCTACGCAGAACATACCTAAAAAGCGGGACCAAGATGGACAGACAAACCACTCCCCCCAGAGAGAGAATGCGTACTGACATCATCCAGCGTCAAACAACAACACAGTAATGTTACTAAATCTTAAAAATCAGTTTAATGATATGCACAACCAATACCACATATTTATACTTACACAGGGAGTTAACGAACACTACATACTAGTAAAAGTACATTCGCAAATAACTATCATAACAAATCAAGGCAGAAGAACACTCACATTTACAGGCACATCACCTGGAAAGAGAAAAGAATTCCAACTTTGCTAACACTGATCAACAATGAATTTGCTCCCTGCAAAATATCTCTTTATTATAAATTTTTGCATGTTGAATCCAAATATATTTGCAGAATTTCATTATCACCCATGGTGTTTTTATTTGTTGTTTGTTCGTTTGTTATAATTACATATCGTATGGAAAAGGGTACCAAGGAAATTGGATGCTTTCTTGGTTGGTAGAATATTGCGGAAACTGAAGGATGTTTGTGAGTTTAAATGTAGACTGAAATCATAGATTATGCATTTTAGAAGTAATTTATTCAGATTGTAATTTATACACAATGTAGGTGCAACAACAGCCTTATTTTTAAAGAAATATGTGATCAATGTTAATTGTTAATTGCCCTGTCACTTTAAATCCAAACGTGATAGAAAAAGTCTAAATTCAGCACAAAAAGTATTTTAGTTTGTGAAGGAAAAAAGTTTACATTTACTTGGCCACAGTAATCAACAAAACAGCTTATAAGTTAGAATATTAGTGACTTCCAGTGTCGTCTACACTCTAGCTGCTTTAAATATTGAAAGGGAATTAATCTTATGGGGGCATGAAATCACACACTGGCCAGAAATAGTTGGGGGTAATTGGGTCAGGATAGCCAACATACAAATGTAACCAAGTGGCTTAGCATTAAGAATTCCTTAGACTTCAATCAGGACTGTTCTTAATACTTCCTCAGTTACTGTTTGGACTTCAGTGATCTGGAATGCTGTTTTACTTGAGCATCTCTCTCTCTCTCCCTCTCCCTCCCTTCCTCTCTCTCCCCCAACAGCCTCCGAAGTCAGGCCCCCTTGATGGATTGAAGACAAACTTCATCAGCAGAACAGATAAGGATCATCTGTGCAACATGTGACTTTGCAGCTAAGAAACCAACTTCTAATTATGCTGCCTAGCCAGAATTCGGTAGATATTCCACATCATGGTCAGTGAACAGTCCATAGCCCTACTACCACAACCTGTCTGACCAGCAGTGCCAGAGAGGTCTGAGCAGGCACCTGATGGATCATCCCTCAATAACATACACATCTAACTGCCTCAATTTATCTATGTGAGATCAATACTGGGGAAAGTAGTAATGAAGAAGTATTGTTGCACGCCAAATCCATGTTCAAGCTCATGAGCTGGGCCCTGGAGGGTTCACCCAAGGCAAGTCTTCACAACTGCTGGCCCACCTGATGAATCAACTCAATTGGGGTCACAAGGTGGAAGCAGTCTGAACCAGTCCAGAGGACATGATGTATCTTATTAACTATATGCCCCATTAGACCAAGGATCTAACAGTGAAGGCCCCACTGGAGATGATATATGAATATCGTGAACAGCTTGTTGGTTCTACCACACCATACAAAGAATCAGGTATACTAATGGCCCAGTCAGTCCTAGTTGCTGTGCTGTGGTATGGAGGATAATAGTTCACTCAGAGCCATCATCCAGAATAGTATATGCTTCTACTGACTTGTATCCATTTCTAATTAGGACCTTGCCAACTTTCAGAAGTGTCTTACAGCTATTGACTGGGTGGTCAATGTACACAGAATACTCAAGACTTCCTTGTAGCTGCTGCGTTTGACTTTCAGGATCCAGTAATTAAAGGGATTCATTTTACAGAGGAATGTTTTTTACAGAGGCAGATTCTGATTGGCTAGAGCCTAACTAGATCACCATTCCTTGAGTCTTTTGAACACTCACTTAATGATCATCTCTGTCCCAGAGATGGCTCAGCTTAAAATGTACTTTAGTTATTTTCTATTGCCTATATTTACTATTCAAATTTTAACTGCAATGGGAGATTAGAATTTAGGTTATAAAATTTAGAACAACTTACTGTTCATTAGGACAACTTATTGTTCATTTAATTCAAAGCTAAATAAGCAGATGACACATACAATTCACTCAAATTAATCCACAAATGAAGTAAAAAATTTTACTTTTGGACCCAAACTGTGCTCAAACATTTAAATCCCCATATTTGTATTAGATGTACAGGTGTATATGAGCTTTTATTGATTTAAATGATTAAATTAACCTCGGTTTTAAGCTACCCAATGATACTGCGCATATTAAAAAATATTTAAATAATAAATGTATCAGTTAAACATTGCTAAATCAAATTATTATTATCATAATCATTGTTGCTATATTATTATTATTATTATGCTCTATATTTTTTATTTAATCCTATTGAGAACAAATGAAGTCAAGGTTACTTGGCAATGCTTACAGACGTTATGGATTCAAATTTGTGTCTCTTTCACCATATACTGACAGTAAGACGTTGTGTTGTAAACAGGCAGTCAACGAGCAGCTGCGTACATGTTCAAAAGATTAAATGTAAGCTATTCTAACATCTTCAACTGGTAAAGCTATTCGCGTTTACAGTCATAATAACATAGAACGAAATGTTCTAATATCACAACCCGTCTGGAGCTTCGGGTTGCATCATGCAACGTGTCCTGTGCCGCCCACCACTGGCAGATGAGAAGCCGTACACAATTGCTTGTGGTGAATGTAGTTTTTTAAGGAGGACTAAAGGCGTGTGGAAAATTGTCGCAAATCAACATAACAGTCTGTTTATTAATGGAAAATACGAGACTAGATACCACCAGCAGTAACATCATCTAAAAACGTTTTTCGATACCAAAACGTACTTCATTATATTCTCATAGACAACGATTCGCCTAAACAATTAATAGTCTATAGGTTAAAATAAATGGAGGGCCATCAATACGAAATTAATTTAGAATTATGATAAGTAATCTGGCATTCCAAATATGATTTCTAAACCATATTTTTAAATGGTTAACAAGGTGATAGATTTTTTAAAAATTTGATTAACCATTAGTTTCTAATGGATATCATAAACTGCCTGTAGGTAACTACAGTAGCAGCTACAATAGCTGCAATTACATAGTTACAATATTTAAGTGGTATAAATCGTGAACCACCGCCAGTTCAATTCAGTTCAGATTATAGAGTAAACTGACACTCGTCACGCCTGTTACAGTCGTCTTCTTCTTAATGATCTTCTTCTCATTAATCTTAATGAGACTAAAGTGTTTTAGTAGCAACATTATTAACACGTTTTAGAAACTGTTATATAAAAGAGATTTTGAGTAGACAAGCTTTCTTTAGATTTTTCACACTCATGTTTACATGAGGAAAGTCTAATTTATCACATGACTGCATTTCCCAGCAATCCCTTTTACGCAAGCGCAGGACACGTTGGCTGGCAGTGGTAAACAGACGTCAGAAGGGAGTCTTCGCCTCGAGTCAAAACAAAACAAAACAAGATAGATACGATGAATGACTCTTTCATTTTCTGCATTAACTATACAGTAGAAAGGATTGAACACTAACTACGATGGGAAACCGGATTCCTTGAGGAAAGCTGCTTTCTTCCACTTCTGCGGAGGGATTTTAACTCATAAATAACTGGAGGAGTTGGCTAACTAGGTGGCCATCTAGTTTCTCCCCATGTTAAAACTATGATTTCGAGTTTTGTCCGGGCAGTTGAGTTGCTGACGACCAAATTCAAGATGTGGGATTGAACGCTTGTACTTTCAAAGAGTAATAAGAACCTAATTTCTGGTGGAAATACGAAGTCTGGAGGGACGTATTCGGCATAGTTGTGCCCGCGCGAGCATCGTGTGTAGTTACGTCTGGAGAAACATGGCAGATGGTGACACGCGCCTGCACACACCAGCGTGTAGAAACGTGCAAACTTGAACTACAATAATACGGATTGAGTTATTTTTCGTCTGGGATCAGACCTATGAATAGTCAGTAATTGTCGGGACTGTGACATTTGCTATATGTTCGCTTTTAAAGGTTAGACTATTAATAGCTTGCCAAGGCTCACAAAAACGCATTTTAAACACCGGCGCATGGTTAGTTTTATTATTTTTTGTACCCGAGTGAAACCATTGGCGTAAAGGCTACATTCTGACATTTATATTGATATTTCAATTTAGTAAATTCAGATTATATTTTAACTAAATATTTGACTTTACAGTAGACCATAATGTTAAACGGTCGGTTGGTTTGATACACAACGTAATACTTCGTAGACAAATATTTTGCATTTACTTGAAAAGGCCGATGGACAGTATTTTTCATTAAACAGTGGCTTTTTGCGTGCGTAAATTGATGAAAAAGGCATTATTACTGGGGTTGATACAAAACTTGTCTTTTATCGTTATATATTGATGATTTAAAAATAATTGCCCGTTTCTATAGATTAAGCTATTAAAATTTGAATATATTGCTGTATCAAGTAGGCTGTTTGCTGCTACAAACGAAAATAGTGGAAGGTAATCATTGCAGTTGTTGTGGGACTATTATATTGTGTGGCTACTTATTTAATTGCTTCCACATATAATTTTCTGCGTTACACAGGTTTATCACTTTGTTGCTCTGGCATTAGAGCTCTGCTGATGGTCTTGTACATTTAAAGTTAGGATCACCCTGACATTCTTATTTTGGGGACGGGATGATTTAGTCTGATTTAGATATTGCATTCCTCTAGCAAATCAGATGGTTCAGATTAGTAGTAGTACGGTTTAGACTACTATATGGTTTTCCTTTGTTCTTTTACATAAACAAAGAGTTCTTCCTTCCCTTTGTGGAAATCGAAGGTTTATGATAGTTACTATTAAGGAGATTATTTGCTCTCTTTAATCTCCAATCTGAGGATTAACTAACGCGCTATTCGTGTGTTCAGATTATTATCTCCCTGCTCCATCATACACTCTTCTAGTGTTTGAGGTACCAAAAAAGACTTTCGGAATTTCCCCCCCCCCCTACCTAGCCTTACTTCGAGAATCTAAATTACTGGTATAATTTAGAGATAGAGATCACTGCCACATATCTGTCTCAAGCACAAATTTTAAATAAACAATCTACCTAGAACAGGATTGTTAAGTAAATGATGAACTAATCATTTTGATCTACTGATCCACTGTAATATTTTACAAAAAGAAAAATATATTTAGTAGTTATCAGTATTGTCAAGCAACGTCCTTGAAATTTTCCCGAATACACGGAACAATGGAGGCAGACAACGTACCCCCGATTGACCCAGATTTTGAGCCACAGAGCAGACCGAGGTCGTGCACATGGCCGTTGCCTAGACCCGACATCTCGGCTGTCAAAGCAGAGGGAACAGACGGCACAGAGTCCACTGCTGGAACCCCGCCTGCCGAGGAAGATAAACAAGAGCCCCAGCAAATCATATCTGAACCTGAAAAGGTTGCGGTCTCGGATGGAGGAGTGGTTGCTGGAGTAGGTGGTGCCACACCAAGAAAGGGCTCATCACGTCGCAACGCTTGGGGAAATCAGTCCTACGCTGATCTAATAAGCCAAGCAATTGAGAACTCACCAGAGAAACGACTCACTCTGGCTCAAATCTATGATTGGATGGTAAAAACAGTACCGTATTTTAAGGATAAAGGAGACAGTAATAGTTCTGCTGGATGGAAGGTACAGATAATTTCATCCAAAATTGATCCAAATTATGTAGACCTACATACATTAAATGTTGACTAATATCCATTATAATGTTTGCATGTCTGAAAACCTTATTTCAGGGTTATTAGTGCTGTGATGTGTAGACTAAATTAACTATTTACTCTTGTCTTAATTCTCACTGTGTCAAGACAAGTCACCTCATAGTAATTTATTTTCTTGTGTTATCTTGTCTCTTCTCAGAACTCAATTCGTCACAATTTGTCCCTGCACAACAAGTTTTTGAGAGTACACAATGAATCTACAGGGAAGAGTTCCTGGTGGATGCTCAATCCTGAGGGGGGGAAAACTGGGAAAGCTCCTCGTCGCCGTGCTGCCTCAATGGACAACAGCACTAAATTGCTGAAAAGCCGTATGCGGGCAAAACAGACAAAAAAGCAGGCAGGAGCAGGTGGCATAGGCGGCCCTGCTGGTGCCATACAGACTGAGGGCGTCTCTGGTGCAGGGGGTGCCGACAGTCCCGGTCCTTCGGCACAGTTTGGAAAGTGGGGGGTGAACAGTAGCAGTCCATCATCCCGTGGTAGCTTGGATGACCAAGACATGTGGACAAGCTTCCGACCCCGCACCAGCTCTAACGCCAGCACTCTGAGCGGTAGGCTCTCTCCAATTGCTCCAGGACAAGAAGATGATGATGACTTGCCTGATGATGGTCGTCTGGGTGGGTATCCTTCTGGCAGTCTTCCACCTACACTTACTGAAACCCTCATGGAAGAACTGGATCTAATTGACGGGCTTACCTTAATGACAGCGCAGCAAGGTGGTGCAAGCCCGAGCACAGCACCCCAAGCTCCACCTACACCACTGCCCTCTGCATCCACTTTGCTGCCTCGTGGGTCTAACTTTCCATCTTATCGTCAGCTTCAGCCAGTGAAGGGACCTCAGGGACCAGCCCAGCCAGGGTCACAGAATTCAGTTCAGCAGGGAGGAGGCTCCAACACAAGCCCATCAAACTTTGGAAACTCACTCTTTAACCCACTGCCAGGGCCTGGATCTCGAAGTGGCTTCAGCACTCACGTGCCCTCCAGTCTTGAGGCGTTACTCACTTCAGACTCTCCCCCACCTAGTGATGTCATGATGACACAGGTGGATCCTCTGATGCCTAGCCAGGGAGGTGCTAATCTCTTGGGGCTTGGGGGCTCCATCTCTGGCAGCCAAGGCAAGCCTGGTCAAATGATGCTGGGCAAGAGTATGGAACCTGGCTCAGTGGGGCAAATGGCCCTTCAACCCCAGGCCCAACTACAGCCACAGCAGCACTCTCAAATGGGCTTTGGCATGCTGCTGTCAGGCATGGGCCAGGAACCATCGCAGCTAACAGCCATGAAGACTCAGCATCACTTGCCAGGTGGAGGCCTACTTCAACATGGAGTTGTTCCTTCAGAAAGTGGGAACGGAGGTCTTCAGGGAATAAGCCAGTTTGGCACACCTGCTTGCTTTTTGCCCTCCCAGGACCGTCTCCCCACAGACCTGGATATTGACATGTTCACAGAGAATCTAGACTGTGATGTTGATTACATAATCAACAGTGATCTTATGGATGGAGATGCAGTTGACTTCAACTTTGATTCTATTGTACCAGCTGGGCAAAATTATCCAGGACCAGCAACCACACAGAGCTCGTCTCACAACTGGGTACCCAGCTAACTCTCTTGCAGATAGGAGCAGGTAAGGTACATTTGCCTTTTAAGCAAGAACTGTAACTGCAGGTGATATACAATAGAACTCCTTTTCTCTCTTTCTTTACACATCCATGATATAATAATCTTTCCTTTAAGCTATTTGTACCTTGCCACTGTGGGCGAAAAATTGTACAAGTATAGGGTGTTTAATCACTGTTGTCTCTATTCTTATTGCAGGAAAGCCCTTCATCCCTAACAAAGTTTTAAAAAAAATGAAAAAAATGATGGAAACTCATTCTGGTGCATAACCTAACGTTACCCCTTCAGGGAATTTTTTTGCCCCCACATTTGCCATTGTACCTCAGATGCATTGTTTTGGTTTAAGATACAAACTGACTTGTTTTTTTGTTTGTTTGTTTGTTTTTGGTGGGGTGCCCTTATTCAAGTGCCAATGTGGACATGGGCTGTTTGATACCTAGACACAGAACACAGGAAATGTCTTGAATTTTTTTTTTTTCTTCTCCGTACAATATTTGCAAGGGTTTTTCAAAGTTACTGTTTTATCGGACAACAGAGTTGTTGAGTAGGGAAAAGACAGTAGTGAAGAAGCACAACTAATAAACTATTAATCATGTTTATTACAATACTGCCTTCTACTAAAACCAAACTAGCACAGGACTGAGATGGTACTCCTCTTCTCCTGATCTAAAGACATAACTAACTTGGCCAGGTGAATCAAAGTTTGCAGGTCCATTAAATATGAGGACCTTCCTACAATGGTCAGCAACTGAAACGGAATGGAGTATGAAAATCAAATATTGTTGCATTGGTCACTTGACTGGATTAGTGGATGAGGTGCACCCAGCTCACCTGTGTACTTTGTGACAACCTTCGGAAGGCAGCATTACGTCATAGAAACTGTCAACAACAACACAATTTTTCACCATAGGGTTTGAATAGAGATGGTTTTACTGAGCCCAGAACATAATGTATAGTGAAGCTGTGCTCAGATCGCACTCTCAGTGGTACGAAGTATAATTGTGTTTTATTTCTTGGAAGGAGGAGGCAAATAGAAGTTAAAGCAAAAAATATTTCAAGCTGGTTATGTTTAATGAGCTTTTAGTTTGGCATTTGTAACACCTGCTCAGGGAAGTGTTTTTCCCTTCTGTGCTGAAGAGTCGAGGCAGAGAGAGACGTAGAGATTGATGACTTATTCTTAAATTGTGTTGTTTTTAACAGTATGAAGAAATGTGATTATACACAGGGCATTTTGATTTTACCATAGAATTTTACTTATTCCGTTTCTGTGGATTTTTACCACTCTGCCAGCAATTTGAATGGCAGTGATATCAGAAACGGAGTTCCCTTTTGCAGGATGCAATATTTGAAGTTTTTGTGTGATGTTTGATGTTTCTAGTACTTTTAAGCGCTTAAATTCAGCAAATGGAGAAAAGAATCCAAAGTAATGTTGAATAATTTAATTCAAAGGTTCACAGATACTAAACAAAAATGTTCACAAGACATTATTTTCTCAGTGATTATCTCTTATATAATACTAACATCTTTTGTATAAATTTAAGAAAAACAAAACAAGTGTATTGACTATAGTGTTAGCATCCAGTTTAGTTGGGGCTATATTATTAGACAAATGTACTAATCAGAAAATACACTTAATGTGTGTGTGTGGTTTCTTTTTTAAACTGTGCATAAGCGATCCGATAATTTGTAACGGTCATTTTCTATGTAATGTTTTATTTTTGTAAAAGATGAGATGCATGTAGATTTTATACATAACAGGAACACTAAGAACTGCATATCAGCCTGGGAGGGCTTGAGGTGAAAGTATTGCAGTATAGATAAGCTGTACACAATTGAACCTGCTCAGAAAATATTTAACATTTTTCTATGTCAGAGAAATGGATTCCATGGTTGCATTTAATACGATAACATGCATTGCGAATTAGGATTTTCCGTGTGATCTCTCCATTTGGTTATGACCAAATTAGGATATTCCTTGTGATCTCTCCATTTGGTTATGACCAAGGTGAGGACGAGTCATTAAGCTCTATCATTACTTGCCAGACAATTCAGACAATTTATATGATTTCATCTTTAAAAAAACAAAACAAAAATCTAATCAAACAGAAAGTAGATGATTAATGCAATGTTTAACTCTCAGGGTTAAAAATAAAAAAAACTTTAATGATGACTAATAATAATAATAATGATGGGAAAAAACTTCCTGAAGGAAGCGGCAAGATAATCACGTTACAACTCATTGCTGATTTTTATAATTGTCACCCAGCCATCGATTAAATGTTTTAATATTGCAGAAGTATGACTTATGTTCCACTTGAAAAGAAGTTATATAATGTATGCATTTACTTAATTTAGATTAAACGTTGTAAACTGCCAATGAACACTATAGCATGTTTCTCTAGAGCACATCATATCGCTCCTTACTTTTTCATGTTTTTGTTTTATTTGGGGGTTTTTTTTTTTATCTTGAACTTCTGTTTTAGAAAGCTTGATATTTTCATTTAATTGGTTGATTACACTTACTCCTTTAAATTCTGCATTCACAATGTTTATATGGATTGGACATTAGTTTCAGAGCTGGAAATGATCATTTAATTGTAATAACCTGGGTATATTGGATTTGAACTATTAAAGCAGCTCTCGTCTTTGCAGAAGATTGGTGTTCCTGCTATTGATCGGTGCTAGACATTATCTATGACAATTATCTATGAGGGCCATATTTAGATTTTAGGGCCTTGAATAATTTTATGCAGCACATTTGCAGTGCATTTTCTAAATACAGAAAATAGAAAGATAAATTGACACATTATAATCCCCAAATATTCATTTTGTAGAGTCTAAATCATTTTTTAATGCAGAGGTGGGTTAGCCATTGAATGAGTCTCTCGCCACACATCAAGTAACAATGCACTACATTTCTTGAAATCAGTCCTTTTTTAAAAAGGAAACATAGTGTTATTATGTTATGGCTATTGATCTGTATTTCAATTAACCGTTTACATCATTGCTCTCATCTTTTGGGCTTTTGCTTGGTCATGTATGTGTGTATGCAGTGTGTGTATGTTTTCAGTTTGGAATGATGGTGTTTTGATTGTGTGGTTACATTAGTGAGTGCTGAACAATGTGCATTATAATGAGTGACAAACCAGTAGGCTACATTTAGACAAGCAGGCAGTAGTGTTGAAATTGGATTTGTATGTTTCTATGTGGATTTTAAAGTAAGAATTTGTCATATTCAGACAAAGCTAGTGCTTATTTGCTGAAATATACAAACTAAGATGTATTGGATACATAAACAAATGAACTAGGCTGCCTGTCAAAGTAGTCTTTAGGTTTGATTACCAAGTGACTGACAACCTATGGATTTTTTGTTTTTGTGAGTGTAGTAACTAAACAGCATTTTTATTTGAAGTGTTCTGTTGAGAGAAGGTGGTTGGTTGGACATCAGAAGTGAACAATATAGAAGTCCCAAGAGAGAGGGCCTCAAACCTTCTATAGAAGTTTCCATCCCTAAATCAGTTTTCTTTTTGATATTAGCTTTTTCCATGTTTAATATTAAACTCTTATAGTTTTTCCTCTTTTCTTCTGAGAGATTATGCGAAGTATCCAGTTTAACTAAATGTTTTGCTTACGGATAGGATTGACTCATGAGTTGTTTGGTTTTAATGGGGGAGGGCATTGTAAGAGATTGGTGAGTTGTGCATAGCCAATTTACTTTATGTGTATGTTATTGCTTTGGTTTTTTGATTTTTTTTTTCTTCCTTTCCTCTGCCATTCTTATTTCATTGTTAGCCAGAGGTGACTGTGAAACCAGTCAAGGATAACTGAAATAAACCTAATCTGTATAACTCATATCGTCTCTTGTAATTATTTCAGATATTCTCATTAGTTTATTAATTGTACATTATTGAAATAAAAATATAAATTAAAGAGCTATTTGCATGTGTTAAATTTCAGATCCTGCAGTTATTTGTTTTCAATTAAACAATGTACAATTTAACTGAATGTTTCATTGGCTGCAGATTACATGAGATCTGTTCAATGTGGTAAAAATCTCTCGTCACATGGATGTCAACCTATGAGACATGCTTCTTCTTTAGCTACACTATTTTGAATTTGTAGATTAGAGAGCTGGCAAAAACAATTATGGTTATGCAGTTGAAAGTCTTGCTTCAACACCATTACATAATCGAAAGAACCTGATCAAAACTATCCCATTTGGTGTCTCAATGTTGTTTAGATTTAGATTTTCACCATCTTGCAGTTTCTGAAGTGTTCATAAATCTGACTTGTGGCATTTTTTAAAAACTTAGATCTGCTTTAAATCTGCTTTCTGCTTTTCTGTCATGTGGATGCACTTTTGTATTATATAAGATAATAGCATTATTTGATGTCTATTTGTGGTATTTAAGGCATCTGAGGCCCAGATGGACTAATTCATGCTGACGCTGTTCATTTTTTAAAGACATAAATAACTGGTAAAATCATCCTAAACATACAATGCAGTTCATCATCCCCATTACAGACATAAACCAAATATTAGATGTTGCTAGAGACAGGAAAAAGTTTCAGGGATTATAAATTCTGACTTCAACAGAGCAATTCAAGCACTACACTGGAGGAAACGACCATAAACTAGCAAAGACTAAAAAATAATAGTGAAGCTATGCATCGAAATATGCATTTTCCAACATTATATTTAATAAGGATATATGTACTGATACAACTGAATAATAGGCTCCGAAAATTGTGGGCTTCTGCCTGTGCGGAAGTGTGACGGTGTGTCAGATCGCATGAGTGGCAGCGTCTCCCTGGCAACGTAAACAACCCAAGCGTCATTAGTGTTGGTGAGCGAAATAGCAGGTACGATCAGTGTGGTTCAGCACGTATGTTTGAACCATCTGAATCTGAACAAGCGCCTCGCCCGCAAGAAAGTAGACCACTAGGTTCGTAATCAACAAAACAAAACTTGGATCCAAACTGCTAGCTTGTTTGGCTAAGGTTCGCTCAGTCATTGGCGAGCTGAGTTATGTGCAAGAAAGTGATGGTGTTTATGCAAGGAGCTTACTTTTAGATTTTGAGATTCTATATTCATCTACGAGCGAATATCTTTCAAATCGCAAAACGTCGTATTGTAAAACCCTGTGTGCACCGTCGGGATCATTTAAGCCACCCGTTTTTGGATCTCCTAAAAAAAATAGAGCCTCCCAATCTCTCAACAGAAAATATCATCATACATTTCTCACACAACCCTACAGATAAGCGAGATTTTCAACAAAATTACATTCCTGTTGGCACCCAGTTTGTCTCTGCGCCCTTTCCATAAGTGAGAAAGAACGGACCACTAGATGGCATGACAGCCTCAGTGATGAACAGTGATTCCGATGGTCACAAACATTATACTGAAACATTAGGTAGAACAGCTGACTAGATTTAACAAACCAGAAGTTTCTGGTCAATAAAATAAGTGGAAGTAACACAACAGGACACGCACATGTGGTATAGCATATCTTTATAGAAAAAATAAGCTCATATTTGAAGAAAATTTTTTTTGCTTAATTTTGCTAGTTTTAGTTTTTTTTGGAGTTTTTTTTCCTTTTCATTTATTAATCCCTACATTTACGTGGTAAATATCAACTTGGCAAAAGCCATGCTCATTCAGTCTCTGTTGCCGTGGCAGTTCTTCAGTTCTTCCATGAAGAGGAGGGTTTGTAAAGCAAAGGGGGCAGGGAAGGGGGTAGAGAGTCCACCATTGCTCTTCATTGTCAAGACAAGGCAATCGGGGAGAAATGAATCAAGACATGCTGATGGTAATACAGACAGACAACAGCACACGTAAGCTCCATAAAAATGTGGAGGAGCCCGATAGTGAAGAGGCTTGTTGCTGCTGCCAGCGGCTGGTACTCCGAAGCAAACAGTCCTTACTCGTGAGCTCCTCGGGCACGGATCCGTTCAACTACCAGGTGCAGGAGCAATAAGCAGTGGCGTCCATGCTACAAAATGGGGCTCAGTTCAACAGGCCCAAGCCGTAACTCCAGTCATTGTGACGCCACCAGCCCAGTTCTGTTATGGATATAAGCTGAAGGCACCACACTAATTAAGCCGTCCCCGGCCCTCAGATGTGGTACACACGCCAACTCAATTGTACAGTCTCTTGTCCAAAATGTTTTTAAACCAGCATCTAGAAGGTCAGCCCAAAAGTTTAGCACACAATGAAATCGATCCTTTGTTTTGGTGCTCTACTGATACACACTTTATTCTCCCATGAATCCCAGTGCTATACTACACAAAAGCTGATGAGATTCAGTACCATCTGTCCCTCCCCCCCCCCCCCCACCCCACAC
>JAOXYF010000010.1:15120004-15134307 GCA_028565775.1 Sternarchorhynchus goeldii
ACACACACACACACACACACACCTCCAACAACAAATAAACAAAACAAAGAAAAACAAAAAAAACAACAACACTGTCACTGTCCATGTTCTGAAAGGCAATCAAATATGATTAATTACCCTTCTTTACACATCTTATCTTGACATTGCAACACTTGACTATTGTCTAAACTAAATCCAATCAAGAAAGAAAAAAAAAAGGAAAACATTGAGTATTATACAAAGTCTGAACGTAGCCATAGTGATATAACATAGTAATGCAATGTGTTTAAAAATAAATAAAATTAAAAAAAAAAAAAAAAAAAAAAAAAAAAAAAAAATTCTCAAAAGATGGTGCCCATGTGTCTTTGCCAACTGTACCTTACATGAGCAGCAGAATACTTCAATACTATCATGGCTTTATCTAGCCAAATAATCAAGTTTGGCCTTTTCCACAACCAAAAGTAAATATGGCATCAGTGTGGTACCAGTGAATCGAGGCCTCACCGGGTCATTTGTTCCGAGAAACAGTTACAGCTGCTCAGAGGCAATGCAGGTCACTTATGGGGTTTTGTGCAAAAAGTCCAGTGCAAGGAAACAAATTGTGCAGGTCAATTACAGGAAGCATCACGGCAGGCTGACCTTTGACCTTTAGCGCATTTTAAAGTATCACAGATGGCAAAATATCATTGAACCGTTTTGCAGATCAGTTTTTTTTTTTTAATCCTTCATTTGACCTATACCAATATGTTTCAACATTAAAACAAACAAGCTTATTCTAAACCCCATAGTCGGTGGAGTGCACATCATAAGGTAACTACTTTTGCAGTAAAATTCCTAAAATGTATCAGTCAACTGAAAGCTCTGCCAGACTCTTATGAACCCCAGACTTGTGCCTACCGCCTTCATTATTCACATTAATGCTGGATAAGTCAGCAGAACATCTGGCAACTTAAAAGGAGTCATATGAAGCACATTTTTTTTTTGACAGTTTTCAAGATCAATTGGATGCTGTTGCAAGAGTATTTGGTGCCCAAGTATGATTATCATAAAAGTGCTATAGTCATAGCCATGTGACCTTCCCCACATTGTTGTATCTTGTTCAGAATCATAAATGCAAATGAAACATCCAGAAACATTTTTTTTTTTTTAAACATTCCATTATCATTTGTCTGTTCACTTCGCTTTAGTAAACACCAACTCTGATTCGGGAGAGTCTGGTCACTTGTTTGTCTCAACCATACCACTCAATACTCTACAGCTGAAACTGACACTTCTATTCTCCCAGTCAACGCAGAATAAACAGACAAAAAAAAAAAACCTAACAAACAAACAAACAAACAAAAGAAACAATGATAAAAACTATTTTCACAATAATAGTAACAGTAATAGAATAAAAGTAATTGCACATCTGGGTCAAGGATATTCAAACAGACAAAAGTAAAAAAAATGAAACCCACTGGACAAAACTACATGTGCGCATGCACGCGCGCACACACACACACACACACACACCCACACATCCACCCACACCATAAAGTAGTAAGAGAACATGCAGAGAGAGAGAGAGAGAGAGAGAGAGAGAGAGAGAGAGAGAGAAAGATTTAGCTTTCCAACTTCAAGCATTGAGATCTTGAAGGTTTTGTTTTTTGTTTGTTTTTTTTCTCTTTTCTTCACAGCAGTACCTTGGGACACACACAAGTAATCTTTGAAAACGAGAACGTATAGGAGCTATGAATAAGGAGAGATATTGCTCTTCACCAGCCTGTTCAGCTCGCCCCGTCTTTTCCCATCCATATTCTGGCCCTGCCCCCCCCCCGGCTTAGGTCTCTCTCGTACCATGAGTGATTGTGCAACTCTCATCGCTCGCCCTGTGCTCCACGGCGGGGGCCCTAGGCATTCCTGTACTGAGTGATGGCTCTGAGCGCATACAGCAGCTCGGCCTGCAGCCGAGCCTCCATCACCAGCAGGTTCACGTGGACCTAGAAAGAAAGATGGATTGGACATGGAATCGTTTGATTCAGAATCAACTCAATACCCCTACGTTCCACGTCTGACAAGATGAATATTTTTAAAGGCTTCACACAGAAATGTAGGTGTTTTTTTTTGGTATTGACAGGTAATATATGAGTGAACGTGATTCCTGCCAGTGCTACCTTCTCCGATGCTTTGAGAGGGGCCCAGGACAAGGGACGCAGAGGGCTCTTGGTGGAGTCAGGGTAGCAGGCCACGGCCTTGATATAAAGTTTCAGTCCTTGCTCTAGCAGATGGTTCACCTCTCCATAGTTATAGTCATCATACCTGTGGAAACGTGCACACGCTATACTACAACCACTGAACACATCCTTAAGAAAAAGGTAGCAACGTGGACGTGGATGGTGGAGGCTGAGATGTTAGTGGAGTGGGACAGAATCAAGAGAATTAAATTACTCAGAGCAGTTCAAATAAAACTACTTATACAAGCTCCGGGATCTGGACTTAGAGGAGGATGGATGCTGCCCGTACCTAATTCCATAGATGCAGTGAATGTAGTTCCAGATGGCTCTCTTGAGGTCAGGGTGTGGAGAGGGCAGGGAGGTCACACTGCGGAAGCGTTCGTCCAACAGGTGGCCAATGTCCGTGTAGAGCCGGTTCACCAGGGAGAAACCGTGGACCTCCCAAGAGTAGTCCTGCAGGCAAACACAACGCATCACATCGGCACTGACGACCCTACAGGCGCCCTGAACCCGTGACAGTCGTACTGTAGGCTCCTTGTTAAAGATCATCACAAAAGAAAACGGACACCGTTTTCCTTTAAGATTAAGGAATGGAAAAGTGTAGAATTGCCCGTCTGAAGTGACATGGGTGTGGAACAGAAGCGGCTGGCTGTTCCGCTGTAACCCAACGCCGTGGCCATGTCCTCACCTGCACCCAGAATACTTCCTCCCGGCGGGCAAATTCCTGGTAGCCAAACTCTGGGTCCATTACAAACCGGGACGGGTCTGTGGAGCAGATCAGCTCCTCTTCTTCTTCTTCCATGTCTGATCGTAGAGAAGGTAAGGAGGCACAGGTCAGTTGGGGAGGGAGTGAGAGCAAGAAGCAGCCATGGCATGGAACAAGGAGGACTTGTACCAGTTTAAAAATTAACAAACAAACAAACAAACAAACAAGTACTCCTCTTCAATGTAAACGTCAACATTATGCTTTGATGCGCTCGGGCTATTCTACACTGACCCAGAGCCCGACAGTGAACTATAACACACCTATATGCAGGGGTGTGTGGGACTGTTGGTTTAGATCTCCTTTTCTCTCATTCTCATCTTGTGACATCTTGAGATTTCCTTCTCGAAGGCAAGCCAGATCACAGCTTGAGTCAAGAGACTACACAAAGGAGAAAAGGCTGCATTAGTCATATTACCTTACACCGCTCAACAACAGCCTCAAAAGACTAGTCTCCCATTTACCTATAGTAGATTTTGGTACCAAGGTTTAATGGGAGATGTTTTTAAGATGTTGAGGAACCGCTGGAACCCGAACCCCAGGGCCCGAGAAACCAGAGCTCCGCCCTTACCCTCCTGCGAGGTGCTCGCTCTGTGGGAGGGACGGTGGCATTGCCGTTGGCAGCATCGCAGAGGCAGTAGCCCGGGGGCGTGCCGCGGGGCGGCCTGGCCGGAGGAGCCACGTCGGCCTCGGTGGACGAGCCGAAGATGAAGCTGCAGAGCGCGTGGCAGTGGGCTAGCAGCACCACGGCCTGGACCAGCTCGGCCAGGGACCAGCACTGATCGCCGGGCTTCAGCAGAGCCTGCGGGAGCAACACACCTTCAGGGGCCTGCAAACAGCTTCCCCTCCCCTGCTGGCATTCACTAACAAACACCACCCAGGTCCGGTGTCAAACAATGCAAGTAGCACACTGAAAAATGTGCAACTTGGTGAAGTTATATTCAGTTTCTCTCATTTTCAGAGAAAAAGTAGAATATCACATCACAGTTTCCATAAAGGGAGGGGAGAAAAACTAAACAAACAAACAAACAAAAAACCCAAACACCCCCCCCCCCCTTAGTGAGTGAAGGCGGCGTTGCGCCCTACCTGGATGTGCGAGGGCGCGGTGAGCCAGGGCTGGTGAGCCAGAACTTTGTTGATGTGGTCGAGCTGCCGGAGGCGGGCCGGCGCTGCCTCCAAGCCCTGCAGCCACAGCGGGTCTCCTCCCACCCGCAGGAACTGAGCAGAGTGCAGTGACACCAGGTAGCTGCAGCGGTGCCGAGCTGCTGCCTGGAACCACACACACATACACACACACACTTATAATACACCTTCGTCTGGAGACTCCGATTTGTTCATTGTGCACAAAAGGTAAATGCAAGTGTGGCTAAATTTGCTTCATTTAAAGTGGATGTATGAACAGTATGCAAAGCAGTGGTGTAACAGCCAGCTTACCATGATGGCTATGAAGTGGCGGTAGTGATGGGGTAGGGGGCCGTCCATGTACAGGATGTAGTGCTGGGTGCTCAGGAAGCTGTCCAGATACTGTGGGTGGGAGGCCATTTGCTGCGATACTGTGTCTAAACGCCCCCTGCTGGTCAGAGCCTTCATACACAACTCTTTCTCAGAGTTCACCTTCATCACCTACGCAGAGGAGAGAACATTACTGTGAGCCAAGCACGAATAATGCAGCCAAACATAGAACAAGGAAAAGCGAGTGGGTACAAACTGGCTCAATAAACCTCTTGCATAAAGTATCAGTAAAATAAGACAAAAACAATGCTGCCTTTGACATGAATACAACTGCTTTCTGTACTGCAGTTTCAACTGCTTTTATTCCACTGAAGAAAACTGAACAGCCTCATACTAGAGAGAGAGAGAGAGAGAGAGAGAGAGAGAGAGAAAAAAAAAAAATCAGTTCATGCTTCCATTTTGACTGCAGCCCATTTTACTCAGTTTGGGCCGAACTGCAGCACACTGGTTGGCTCCAAATGGAGCGTTATAAAATGGTAACAGGCCACGACTCCACCGTGGGTAATAAAGCTTCAGTCAGTCTCTAAGGAGTCTTGTTAGACTCCTGAAAAAGAAAGGGAGAAAGAAAATAGAAGCACTACCACCAGTAGCATCCATCCTTCAAATAATTCCACAGCCAAAGTACCATAGTAAGAGCGAGCGAAACCAACCCTCCCCAGCACTGGATCCTGGAGGGACAGAGGCAGTCAGGGGCAGATATAGAACGGCCTGCACGTCTGGAGGTTTTAAGTCTTAAAAGACTAGGCGTGCATCTGCCTAGCCAGTCCTCTGTTCAGCTACAGGGAACAGACAGCCATAATGTATTGTCTCCTTAAGTCCATCCTCACTCTGCAGGATGTCTGCTTTAGGAAATTAGTTCCTTAAACCTTGAGCAAAAGACAAAAGAGAAGACGACTGCCGCTCTTTCAGTGCAGCGACGCAGAGAGGAAATTGAATATTCAATCACGTCATCCTGTTGTCGTGCGAGTGGCGATGGTCAGCTTGGGCCTCCTGACTGTGGGGCCATTGGTCAGCTCTGTACTGGACTGAGGGAGACTTGTGATGTAAACCCCCCCCCCCCAGTTCCCTAATCCCCCCACATACACAACAAGGATTCACGCGCTCAAAGGCAAGTCCTGCGTGCGTGACTCATGGGGGAGACAGAAGAAAACGAGAACAGGAAAATGTCAAAATCAAAGGGAAGCAGGGGTGTCCAAGCATGGGCAGGAAGGGCCGCAGTACGGAACCGTTCCCGCGGTCTCGCACACTGGATTCAACTCATCATTTACTGACCAGGTTTGGCAGCGAAATTCCCAAAGTGTGTGCTTCAGGAACAGAGCAGCAGAGGCCTGGGCAAGACCATTGCAAAGATGTAAGACATGTTAATGGATGAAAGCTACACAAATATAGTCGTTATTCTTATTGGAGTTATTATTGAAACTAAAATGGGTCTTGCCTCTCTTTCCTGGTATGTGAAACAGGAGACGGGGGGCCTCTCACAGCCAAATGTTTCTCTGCCAAAAGCACGGCAGAGCTGGCAGCAGTTATTCCTTCGAGTAAAGCAGTGCTCCACTGGCCTGGCCGGCAGGCCGACGTGATGGGAAGGAGGTCAGTTACTTCTGAGTGAACTCGTACATGAATGGTGTCACGCATTTTATCAGCCGCATTCTTGCAACACAACTTGCACATGGGTAATGTTACTCTTAGAGATTTGGGTAAAAGTTGAAACAATAAAATAATAATAATAATAATAATAATAATAATAATAATAATAATAATAATAATAAGCCTAATCCTCCATTTAGTCACAAAGGTTAGAACAACAAAATAAATCCTGCTCTCCCCATTTCCTTGATAAAACAGACTTGAGACTCATGGATGAAAAGAAAAAAATTCAAATAAAATGAGCACAGAGGCCAGACTTAATCTCATTAAGCAAATTCCAATCTCCCAAGCAATAAGCCACAGTACCGCCAGGAGACGCTGGCCAGTGTGGGCTTCCACACGTCCAGCAGAACACCGACGTCTCCCTGCTCGGACCAGCAGAGGCCGATTCGCCAGTGTCAGAGGAAAATCGTGAGGTTATAAATATCTGAGGAGACAGCTGGGAGAGCAGTTGCACAGATAAGGGCTTCAAGGCATCTCTCTGCAAGAAGCGACAGGCAACAAAGTGTCCGCATTCTCCCCGTCGCTCAGTGAAACAGCTGATGGAGTCCTCAGGTAGAGCGGCATTAAAATAAAGCCGCATTCAAGCTCTCGGAATATTAGAGATTCGAGATCTAGGAAAATGAGCTTCTACACATTGGCGGGTTCCTTGGTTGCCTCCCTGTTCAAACCACTGAGGGCAAAGTAGGTCACAGGAGTCTGACTGTGGTAATACCTTGAGGTGCAGTTACATCGCTGTGAGGTCAGGCCTCTGCATAAAACAGATTACCCAGAATGACATGCTGAACAGTACAAACAAAAATGTGCACTGGTAACATTTGGGTGTATTACAGTTGAATATTCTGACACACACACACACACACACACACACACACACACACACACACACACACACACACACACACACACACACACANNNACACACACACACACACACACACACACACACACACACACACACACACACACACACACACACACACACACACTTTAGAGGCCTAAACCATTCAACCCAAAATGACTTTATATAGCTATAAACTTCACAATTTTATTTGTGCAAGTCGATTTAAACTTGGATAAGATTTACTTAAATAATATATAGTTAAAAATTAACTAACTTGGGCTACAGCATGAAAAAAACTGCTAAATTTCAACGTTACCACAGAGATATAGTCTAGCTACAAAATGAAGGTACACTGACTGCAGGTCAGTTTTAAAATCAATACATAACCTGTAACTTCTTTAGATCAATAACCATCTTATCCTGTAAAATTTCAATGCAGCTTAATTGTGTCAACACACGCACCAAGAGGAACAGACTTGGAGAACAATGCTCGACCCCTTGGCTAAATTAGAAGATCACCAATAGATAAAAAATAATTACTGCTTTACACTTCAGGTTCGAGCACAGTGAAATACTTGCTAATCACTGAGGAATAACAGCAGAGAAAAATGAACATCACTGCCAGAAACGAACACCTGCGCGAAGAAACGGCAAGCAAAAGGAAAATAAATGTTAGCATGATGCCAAAGATAATGTTTCAATTAAGGTGTAGGCCAACTACTAAGTTAAGTGGTTTGTCAGTGAGGTACACATGAGCTGGTCCTTAATGAGGGAATAAGATGCTAACGTAACAGCTCTTGTAACAGCTTTGAACCCCATTCTCCCCGAGGACTCTCCAGGGCCACTTTCCCTGGTAAATGATCGCATGTCGCAGAGCCCAATACCAATGCCCACAAGCCCTCTGCAGCGACCCAGAAAACAGGCCAGTGTAAATAAAGATAGTCAAGTTGCCAGTGTGGTTCAAAGGAGTCAAACTTACAGTCAAGTGTTGGTGACGGGACAAAATTGAGCATCCAAGAAGGACTTTGAGAAAGAAACTTCCACAAGGAAAATTAATCAGGTTATAAGACTGGGTGATTGTTTGAAAAGCGTCTTAAAATACAAACAGCAGGTGAAACCTACAACTCCCCTAATTGGCCAAAGAGGTGGTGTCAAATGTGGCTACTAGCTTTCAATAGGACGTGCAGCATGACCATCAGCGACATGTACAGGCATGCCCTAGCTCACACTCAATATGAAACAGGAAGCCAGTCAACACATCCTCCTGGCAAGTCCCTACACAATTTCAACTGAATGTTAACTCAGTAACTGTATTTGTTTATTTTAACCAAGACTTTTATAGTTTCCCCTTTAATGCTCCTCCGAGTACTTTGCTTAGTTCTGGCTTGTATACTCAAATACAGAATAACTCAACCAACGCAGCTGGTCTGTGGAGTCGATTTACATCCACCTCGTCAAAGGCAAGCCAAAGAGCATTTCGATTTGAATACATTTGAATGCACTTTGGCAGGGAGTTTTAACTAAGGCCGTTTTAACACAGCACAAGTTTTCTATAACTGCTCAGGTTACTTTTAAAAGATCACCATTTACAAGAGGCATCCAAAGTAGAACGAACTATTAGAAAATCAAATCTGCTCCTTCTGAAAAACGTAAGGGAGAAAAGTCTACAAAAAAAGGGTAGGAAGGAAGAGTGGACAAAAGCAGGTAAAATATCATAACAGCAATAGGATAATAACAATTAAACTATGCCCAAGTCTTCATAAAAGGTCTTAACAAGACAGTAAACGAGAAGGCTCCAATGTAGAAAATCAAGAAAGAGCTGGCTGAGATATTCAATCTACATTCTTGGAGCGCCTGGAGGGGTCTCTCCTTGTTATGCGCAAGTGTCCCTGCTGCCGTTTCACACTCGTACACACACACACACACACACACACACACACACACACACACACCCCCTCTTGCCACAGTAGAAACGCTGTTCTGGCTCCGCAACCTGAAGCCAGGGAGGGGAACAAAACAGCCAGCTGCAGCTTGCTGGGGGTTGGAAGAAACCAAGGCCAGCAACACACACGCGTGCGCGCGCACGCACGGAATATATTGAGCACACTGCTGAGACACCAGCAGTTTTGTGTCCTTGTATACTACAGTGGTTTGATATCGCAGTTTGATTGACGGGGAACAAATGAACCAAACAAATATCCTTGACAAAAGTATGGGTGAGCCCAGTAATTCTCCAACACGTGCAGAACGTCACTGTGATTCATTGCCTCCATTAGGATATTTATTCATACTGTTTTGCAGAGAGGTTTTTCATAACCTCATCCTATAATGTCCAGAATTGTTCTACAACAAACACTCTGTACCAAGTCTGAAATACCAATGTTTTCAGTATCTGAGATTTTTTTTTTTATTAGACAATGACACCGTTTTTCCCCCCGCAAATAAAACCTTACAGCACTTTTAAAAAGAAAAAGATCACTTTAGCCATCAGAAAATTAATTGTCTACGACAACCACCACCTTTCGCATGGCTACTATTAATGCTTATTGTAGGGGTATGTAAAAAATATTTAGAAAATGTATCTTACACAGGATAAAAAGACCACAAGAAAAGGACACCATAAGGGGAAAATAACTGATAGATTAATAAAAGACACATGCATCCATTGTTCTACAAAACGCAAAAATAGTTTGTGCCCGCAACGACCCCTTATGGCTGTCGATGGAATGACAGGCAATAGAGGAGAAAAACAACTTTGATTGGCAGTGTATCAGCATCACAGCGCACAAATGCTAACAAAAAGAGGAACACAATACAGATAACTAAACAGCAAAACGTAAAAAAAACCACATCGGCTACACATCGAAAAACATCGCTACACGATTAGTACAGCACATCTGACCAGGTTTTACTGATCTTGACAGCCACCATTCCTTTTGTCCAGGTTACCACCTCCATACAAATTGCAAAAAAGAATTGGGTAGCTAAGGGCAGTCAAAGCTCATTCAAACAACACGAACCCAAACTCTCCATCTCTTCACACGATTTCTTAATGTTATAGTTATCGTTGCATTTCAGTAAATAAACAACACAATAAAGTACAAGACTGAATGAGTGGATGAAAAAACCAACTCGGGTTTCTTGTTGCATTATGGATAAATTGTGCATGCAAGAACACCAGCTACACTAACTTATGTTGAAATTGACACCTTTCAGCTTTAAGTTTTCACTATATTTTCATATCTAACGAAACTGTAAAACACTTTAATGTACGAGAATTTTATGAATAAAACATTGCAAGCAAGTAAACGTCCCTTTGTGCACAATAGTTACAGATTTAAACGGAATTAAAAGTCCCTATCGTTCGGTTTCTATTAATAGTAAAACTCTTCTTAGATGGAATCTGGAGTCTTAATAAACAACGATATTTTACATTTAACTCGCTGAATCGGTAGCTAGATAGTTATCTAGGTTAGCTTGTTAAGATCCTGGTTATGGCCATCTCAATGAGCTGCGTTAGCTAGCTAGATAATTTAATCCCTTCAGACTAAGCAGAAAAAAAACAACACTGCGAGTATAATTAAACAAACCAACAAAACTGACAAAGCAGTAGCCGGTTATATTCATGCATACGTGTAACTACCAACTAATATTTTTGCATTAAGATAATAACGGGATTTACGGAAAGTTGGCATAATTTCAGCCTTGCTAGCTAGCTACCAAAACGCCCCCTCAATTCTTGTACAAGGCAAGTTCTAGGTTTCTCCGCATCTTGCTACGAGATAAATAAATTCACCAACTATGTCGTTATCCAACATTGGCTAACGACGGCACTTTGACGCACCTAGTGAACTAGCTAGCTAATGTTAACGGGAAACTTGTCAAAAGTTCACACAAAAAAAAGCTAACGTTAGCTAGCTGGCCAAATGCAAAATGTTAACTGTAGCCATGTAAAAAAGCTTACATTTCAAACTTCAGCTAGATAACTACGTAACGTTATTAGGGATGGCTAGCCAAATTAGCCATCTAAAAAAAATATCTATTGGTTTTAATGGGAAACAATGAATGAATGAATGAATGAAAGGCACCGAATAGCTGAATTATCATGCTAGTTTTTCAGGCTGACAAGCAGTCAACTTTCATATGGACTTAAATACAGTTAGATAGCGTTAGCGTCCAAGCTAGCTAGCTAGCATACATACTTGGGTTTCTGCGCTGCAACTGAGAAAACCAAAGCTAGCTTAGCTACTTGGTTAGAAAATACATAAAGACATACAGGCTGATCATCACAATTAACGGCAGCTACATGTTACAACATGTCCAACTTACCTGGTTCTGGACACGTTGGCATTGAGTTCCAAGGCGATAATCCATTTTTTTCGCACAGATGATCATTTTCCTCCCTGTAAGTGCATGAATACGGCTCCCCTGTCTTTCTCGATCTTAACCAACTCTCTAACAAAAGCCAAGCCGCTATGAAATCTACAAGTCCGGACATTAGCCGTGGTATTACTGGGTGAAAAACGGTAGACTGACACAGCCAGTGAGAGCCCATCCAATCAGAGCGTCTGAGAGGCGGGCTGAGCAGTGAGGGGGTGTGCTTAAAGAAAACGTCCAATCAGCAACCGCATCGAAAATTTTAGGTTACAGCTGTGTGTCCTACGACTAAGCCAATCATGTGATGGAAAAGTACCTGTCTGTTAGCCGCTTTGGATCAGCCTCTAATGATGTAATGGTAGCTGCATATCTCACGAAATAAATTGAGAAACAATCCTACTAAAGCCAATCTGTTAAAGGTTTATTTTACTATTTGTGTGTGCATCTACTTATGTTTGCAAAAAGAATGGAAAACGAAATGGGGTACTGTAAAAGTGAACGTGGGCGTATTTGTGTGATAATCGGCTTCGGGGTGTTAGTTTTAGGAAATTCGAACAACTCGATACATTTTCATAAGTTTAATAGGACAGATACACGGCAATATAAAATTAGAAAACAACTTGCGAGGAAAGTAACTTTATGACTCTGCATCAACACAACTGGAGATTGAAAATGACCTATATCAAATTCACGAGTAGGATATAAACACAACGAGGTCTGATACCTAGGAAGACAGAGTAGACAACTTTATGGTTATAGATCTAGTCCTTTGTTTGTAAGCAGTATAGGTGCAGTGTGAGTAATGGATCCTGTAATTTTGGTATTTTTTAGTTACCAGTGCACAAGACCATTATTTCTGACTTTGTATTCACTTTAAGGCCAGCACAGAGATAAAAAGCCCCTTCCCCACAAATGTTGATTCAGACACTCAGGGAAGAATATAATACATATATCTCTGTTAAAACAATAACAATTAAATATCATCCCAATGTCACTATAACAAAGCTTGCCTAACGCTAATTATAGCTGTCAGCATTCAGTAAAAAATTAATCTGATTTGTTTTTGGTCAAACTAACCCTTTAATCCTCACTGATTTTGGTCCAATAGTAGTAGCACCTAATAATTCACACATTCAGAATTCATTCATTTATGACATTTAAAAAAATCTGGAGAGCAAAGCTATGCATCAAGGCTGTAGTGTTGAATTCTGTTCTAGGTAGGTTACAGTATCTGTCTGTAATTCAATCCTCCATCTGAACAGAGGTCTAAGGAAGCAATAGGGCCTGGTAATGTATTTATGATATGATATTGAATAATTGCACAAAAGAACACTTTGTTATCAGAGCCCAGAGGCCTGGCAGTTAACTGAGCTCTCTGTACCTTTATTTACTTTGACCCTCAAGCAAATACTAATCTCTTAATAAAAAAAGCATGGTTGGGTGGTGGGGTGATATTACCGAAGTAACATTTGTCATTGAATCATATTGGTCTTTCAGAATGAATCACTGATCACACATAACCTGTTCATAAATACCCATTACATCTAGGGTAAACACTAGATGAAGTATCACTAAGTGGAGGTCATCTAGAAAAGATTTCATGGTCATCTAGAAGAAGTCAGTTATATTGTTCATTGTTACCCACCAGAAAGATTAAGATTAAAAGATCTCAGATTGTTTCTCATTGGCATAGAATTTATCACAAGCTTCTGTGGCCTCTGTTATTTTCCATCTGGACTAATTCCATCAGTTCACTGACCTCAAATGAATAGTGCTGTTGTCTAGAAAATTATCTTCCTATCTGAATTTTGTTCAGTTTTGCTCCATTAACTCAGGTTGTTTTTAATTTTTCTAGACCAAAGTCCATGATAATTCCATTGCACAATTTGACAATTACCCTTTATCTGACAGAGCCCTAATATTGAATGTATGCCAAGTGCCATGTTCTGCATGTTATTGAAAGTGCTTTGCACTGTCACATCATTTTGTTGCTTTATGAGCTGAGCATTACTGTTGGTTGTAGGAATCCTTAAAAAAAAAAAATTCATTCCCTTCCTGTGCGTTAAAACATTTCACACTGTTCCTACTGTCAATCTTAAGAGGGGAGACAAGGAAATGTTTTCAGGTGGTTATGCTTTGTTAATCATTGAAGATCTTCATCTTGAATGGAGGTTCAAGCATAAAATTAGTCTAAATATGCTGCATTGTAATCGGGGACTAATTGTTCCACTTAATTCAGTGTCACAGACACGACTCCCTGACTTCACACCACATTCAGTACATTACACATTAATGATAAACGGGAACAAACATTACTGAATAAAACACATCACATAATAGTAGGTATAATGTATATTTAGTGAAATATATATGATGAATGTATATAAACATTTAAACATATAAATACATCAGTAGTATGTGCCTTTAACAACAAGTGAGATAGATAGATAGATAGATAGATAGATAGATAGATAGATAGATAGATAGATAGATAGATAAACAATCCACTCTGTGTATTTACAGCTGCGTGTTTAAATGAGAGAAGTCATTTATCACTCATTATAGGGAAAATGCTGCTTTGTAACATCATTGAAAGTTCATTCTTACAAAAATGGAAGAGCTATAATCAGTGTCAAACTGAGGGCAAGTCTTATTCATGCTCTCACTTATACAGAACAAGCAATTGATTCAGCAGTGTCCCTGAAATGGGCCTCTTCAAAGTGTCAGTTACAGAATCGTAAGTACTGAGAGCAGCCAGACGCGAGCAGTGAATGCATAAGGAAAGAGACGGTTCTCTGAATTCTGCTCCTAACCTGAGCCCTCCAGGGACGCAGGGAGAAGAGACTTTTGACTCTGTAGGACTAGGTGCTCCTGAGTAGATGGTGGTCTTCAAAGCACACACACACACACACACACACACACACACACACACACTCACACACACACACACACACACACACACACACACACA
>JAOXYF010000010.1:15134407-15152364 GCA_028565775.1 Sternarchorhynchus goeldii
ACACACACACACACACACACTCACACACACACACACACACACACACACACACACACACACACACACACACACACACTAATGAGATATATGAGATAAATGAGTATTAACCCATTTTATGTTCTATAGTTATGTACTACATTTTAGGTTTGAGGTTTTGAACCTTATTATTTAGTGGGAGATTCTGTTCTTGGTTTGATAAGTCTTACATTTTTCCATGTCACATTCACAGTCGTAGTATAAAACCACGTCATACCATATGTACATGGATCACTGCTAATGGCAAAGAAAAAATGCCAGGTTTTCAGTCAAATTTTTAAATGAAAAACAGAAAACTGTATGAACCTCTTAATTGTTATCTGATAGATATCTGATTCTTTGGATTTTGAAGGTGGGAAATTAAATGTCTGGACATTTCCTGGCAAAACTGATCTAGCTCCCAGTAACTATGATATATTGGGAACAATAAAAAAATTATTTTGTCTTAATAATTATTAACAATTCAGTTAAGCCTGTGGTTCACTTAGACCTTCTGAGAGTTTGTAACATTTCTGATATACTCATATAAAAAGTATATTAAAAATGAAAAACATTTTTAATTTAATTGGAATAACCACAAGGGGGCAACTTCCATAGTTTAAAAATTACACACATGACACATATTTGAACACATGACACTGGTAAATGAGATTAAACCAGTAACATGTATAGGATTTTATCAAAGCAAAGATAGAGAAATGGAAGTTACATGAACAGCTCCTAAAGCAAGATGCTGTAACACTGGTCATTTTCAGACATTAAATATGACGTTAAACTACTTCCCATAGCCAAGAGTCAGTAACACTTGGTAAACAAGTGAGTCTTGAAATTAGCTTTCTTCCTGTTTTAATGTACAGTACAAAAAAGTTGATGACTGAGCTGAATAAGAATACTGTTGGGATGCAGTTATTATTTAGGAACTTGGGTGTATGAATGATATATTATAAGCAGAATATTTTTTTATCTGGGTCTTTGTAACATGTAAGCATGTTCAATAAGATTACACCTCTGACCCACCTAAGTTACATCTGAGATTTTATAGCTGAAAATTACATTCTTACGTAATCAGAATTTTCTGACCTATACATTTGTTTTTTAGTTGTTTAATTCACTGCACTGAAGATTTTTTCGGCGCATTTTCATTTCCTTTCTAAAGAAAGCAGAAGTACCTCTTCTCTAACCACAAACTAGCCAACAGCCAGAACTTTTAGTCTCTCTGACTACATTGCTGGCTCAATTTACTGACAACTCAGGAGCAGACTCGATACGTCATCCCTTCCAGATCACTTTCCCGATAGTGTCTTTCAACCTTTCATAAGACACGATTTTCGAAAAATCCACAATAAAACTGCTTGTAATGGCAGAGAAAAACTGTCTAGGAGATTATAGCAAGCACAGAACATTAAACCACTAACTGACATTTCTGTGCTTCACAGCTGTGTTCCACCCACACGGTGGGATGTTGCACGATGCAAAAAACGCCTAGAGCAGCAAAAAAAAAAACACACAAAAAAAACTTGAATTCAGTCTGAAATGTCTTCTGATAAATTCACACCACATTAATGAGAGCGACACAGAAGATGGGAGACAGATAACAGTCAGACGGGCTGTGGGTTGAGATTTTTAGAAGGGCCTTCATCTGAAAGCAGGCTGTCTTCCTGAGAATTTACTCCCACTTTCAGACTTACATGCTGGGTGTCTGAAACTAAATGGAAACTAGGTACAATGTTGGTACTACAACTGCACCCTTGCCTACACCTTTCTAAATATAAACCCGCCTTAGACGTTTTCATCAATTTTCTCCCAGCTGAACAAAGCTTGGTAACAAACAGGTATTCATACTAACCAATCGCATCTTACGATGATGACATCATCCTTTACTAAATGTCAAGGGACCATCAAACAATTCCACAGATGCTTAAAAAGAGAGTGACTCAAAGACTGGGGATAAACAACTTAAATGTAACTGGAAAGTTACTACAGCCACATGCAGAAGAGTCAGAAGCACAGACTATTCTTAAAAAGGTACACAACAGAATACAGTACTACATTCAGAATTAAATGTAAAATGTTTCCAGTAGGATAAAAATAACACATTTTTAATGTGAAAACGACTCAAAATAAACAACCCAGAGGAAGACAAAAACAAATATGGGCCACTGGTATGCATCATGTTTGAATCATTTCATTTTAATCGTTTCTAATCAGTGTGTTCACTGGAAACCTTTTTGTTTTTGTTTTGATAATGCTACTGTTGTTGCTGTTGAATACATACAGCACAGCTCTGTTCCATGATTCAAACCATTATTGAACAGGTGGGGTAGAACAGAAAGAAGCATAGCAAAAAAACACAAGACTCTGAAGGACAATCAGTGGTGTTTAATAGCACAGAGAACCCATGGAGATATGTGAATGAGTAATGGTTCGTTTCGGTTCCTCTTGCTTCCTGTATGACGGTGCAGTTCTTCATCAGTAGCATCTGCATGGACTGTTTGACCTTGCCCCTTAACCTGTGGGACAGCTCGGAGCAGGCACCTCTCCTGATGTTTTACGGTCCTCCAAAGCACGCAGGTGCCTGAGATGAGTTTCGACTTGATTCTGAAGCACTTCTGAAAGATGCGCACGCACACACCCACACAAACCATCTCAAACAATATATGCAATTAAATTTTCTAGCATCTAGAACTCACGTTTTACAGCGCAGACCATAAATGCTCCACAAGAGGGCAAGAGTCTGCTGCCACGTTCTTGGGCGTACTGAGGGAAGAACAGAAGTTTCAGCGTCCCAAGTTCATCGTACAGATCCACTAGCTGTAAAACACACACATGCATGCATGCAAGCAGCTTAGGAGAAATAACATGTTTATGGATACAGTCTTGGGTTTCCCACAGACAGGTCTGTGGAACGCTGATAGGCAAAGTGTAGAGCCCAAAGCATTAATGACAGAGCCCTCCGTTGGCAACCGCCAAATTACGTAGGCTCCATGTCTCGACAGCATGCCACAGATGTAAGCAGACACCACTGCTGGGGTGCTGTAGCAGTCAAAAGGGAGCCTGAAATATTTACACCAGCGATTTGGGACCTCTGGCCGGAAAACGTGCCAGTGTTACTCCGATTGTCTGTTTGGTAGCCACACACAGTGCCTCGTATCTGTCTAAGGCACCCACTGCAGTCATCACCTCACAGCCTTATTCTGGAGGATTCTACTGTTCAATCAATCAATCAATAGGACTTTGCAAGCAAAAGAAAGAATTTAAGGAAATAGAACCTATCAAAATCATAAAAGAGCAGAATCATTAAACACTTCATCTAAAGCAAGACATGAAGATTTGGGATTATTTGACTAGCGTTCTAAGAATGTTATTGGGTATGACTAAAGCTGATCCCTGGGCACACACATTACCTGACTCAGCGAGTCCCAGCTTGGCTCTCACGTACTGTAGAAGAACAATGATGGACCAATTGGTGTTAACCAATAACTGCTCATTTTCTAAATACAGAAACGCAGTTTTTCACTTTATTACAATTAAAAAAAGAGCAGTAATCTAAAAAGTTTTTAACTTTTTATTTCTACCATCACACACCATATTCCAACCAATATATTTCTAGTTATATATGACAGGACACAACAGAGATACATAAATGTAATCCTCACCCCTGCATTTAATGTGTATGAACATCAGCATTAACAAAGCTTGACCTCAGTTTTTAAGATGCTGTGGGCTGTAGCAGCAGGTGATACCATACTACAGTGATGGAATCACACCTGTGACATCACAATGACATAAAAAGGACTTTGAAGCAAAATAAAGGTAGCTGTGTCTGTTGGTACATCTACATGAATACAAAAGTTATTTACAGAAACTGCTTTATCATCTCGTCGACTTACATAAACATTTCGCCTTTTCTAAGCTTAGGGAAATATTGCATAATCACTCATTTCAAGTCAAGTCAAAACTGATTTATATAGAGTTTTCTTTTATTATTTTTTTTACAACAATCGTTGTCTCAGTGCTTTATTGATGTCCAAGTCCAGGCCCCCAGTCAAGCAAAGGCTGTCAGGGACGAGGAAAAACTCCCTGAGAAGAGGGAGAGAGCTTGAGAGGAACCAAAACTCAAGGGGGGTCAGGCATCCTCTTCTGGTCTTATGTGACACAGTAGTCTTCCTAGAAGTCAAAATCTTTTCAACAGCAATGCCTTGACTTTGGCTTCGTTTGAGTATTTATGACAAAACTAAATTAAATAAAGATGAGGGGAAAAAATGATCAAGAAGAATCAGATCCATAAAGACAAATTCTTAATGACTGAGCAAATCAAAATATCACCTTTGAAATATTTGATAATAGTGTGTGTAAAATATGGAATTTAGTCTACTGATCAAAGCAGAGGCACAAACATTCACAGACACCACATTTTTGCTTTGTAGTCTACTGACTGCCAGCTGTGTAAATGATGGGTCCAAAGATGCTGATATTGGAGCGCATCATCTCAAGGGGAAATGGGTTCAGGGTACGAGGAACACACAATGCCGGTTTAAGAGGAAGGCTGTTCCATGGATCCGTCCAAGCTTGAAGGCTCAATTGCGGGATTGGGATCGTACACAGCACAGGGAGCATCTGTGTAGTCTGGCTCAAAAGCCTCCTTCAGCTCTTTGGAGACATGAACCCAGCTCTGAGAAGATCAGAAAGATATGTGGAAATTGCGTGTGATGGTTAGGACATGCAATCCAATGGTTTGGAACTATATAGGATTTGTGCACACAGACTCACCTCAACATTCCCATTATATTTCTGAAACAAATTCTGCAGATTCTTAGTTGGGTCAGGCACCACAGGAAGTAGAACTACCCTTATTCTGTGCACAGAGGGGTAAGACTTTTAGAAGTAGTCAAAACTTCTAAAATCTTTGCATAAACTACCTACATGTGGAGCATACCTTTCACAATAACACAGCAGCACAGTAAGGGCAATAAGAAGAACACCGCCAAACACAGATACCAAGACTTTCCACAGCGATGCTTCTGAGCTTTCTAGAAAATAATAGGAAAACCAACACAAAACAGACATACAGAAAGAAAAAAAAAATGGGGAAAAATGTTAACAAGAATCTGACCACAAAAAGTTCCTTGTGGTGGACTTTTTCTCTAAAGAAACCTAAATGTATCATGTTTGCCATGCCAGTCCTGTACCTTTGTTTCTTCCCCACTCAACTGGATCACTCCAGTCACTCCAAAAGTCAGAAGGACCACATTCTGCCTTAATGTTGCTGCTTACTTGGAATGTATAAACAACTATCTTGGATACAAGAGGTATGCAGTGAGGAGAGGACACCAAATTTGTCTGTATAGGACAGGTGGATAAAAGTGACAAGGCTGATATTAGTGCCGTGATCAAATAAACCGGTATTTATTTCCCTCTTGGCAGGACACACATCAAAATGCATTATTTAGTTATATTACCGCAATTCCTCAGTATTGTTAAAATGAAGATCAAATGTTAAATAGTTTTAAAAAGATTTTCATGGGGTTTTCTAATTTTTTCACATGACTGTATAGACAGGCAGATAGGTGCTTAAAATTGTAGTGGAAGACACAAGGTTTCTACAGAAACAGGAAGTGCAGTTGAGATTCTTCAGATTATATATACATATATATTATATACACACATACACACACACATATATTTAAAATGATAAATGTATGTATGTATATATATTCAGTGACCCTTTTTTTTTAGTTTTTTTACCTGCCATGGGCTAGAACCTCTCTTAGAGCGCACCTTACTGGCCACACAAGACATATTAACACTGTTCACCCAGTGTAGGCACAGTTCATTCTGAGAAATCCATTTGACTGAGACGTTATAAGGGGGGTTGAGCTTCACTGTAACAGACAGATGTATGACCAGTATACATATTAATGCACCAGTTAGAAATGGAATGTTTATTTAAACTGGTACTAATTTTCACGATTGTAGTTTTAAATTTTTATGGAACAAATGGTTTTTAAAAACAAGTGAACAAAGTGGACCACAAAAAAAAGAAAAAAAAAAGAAGATATTTCCATATAAAACTCAGACAAGAGGTCAGAACTGCAGTTAATTTAGGGAAAAAGTGCATGTCCTGTTTAACATTACCTCTTACCTCTTCTGTGGAGAGTTGTGTAATTTTTAAAGATGGATTGGTTACTTCCCAGGTACAGCTTTGTATTTAATGAAACAAACCTTTGATTTCGGTTTTCAAGAGGAATTCTGCAACCTATATTATGACTGTGTTCCTGAAGGTACTCAGAACACTCCTGATATGAACGTTGATCCTGAAATCTGATTAGAGGAAAAAAAAATTTATTAATATACTTGCTTAAATTTCACACTCAAATAACATCAATACTCCATTCAGAAAAGGTGTGGATGGCAGTGGTACAGCACAGATAGAGCTTTGCAGAGACGTACAAACTACTGAAGGTGTAGTTAATCTCCGGTTTTTGTGTTGTGGTCCAGTTGCAGTCGACATACTCGAGATTGATGACCAAACAGTTGATGTTAACTGCACAATCCAAACTGGTGCAGTTCACACCTGCACAAAGTCAAAATGGGTCATCATCCTCAGAACACATCATGAAGGCATGCGAGAAAAATGTTCACAGCATCAAGACGATCAACACAATACATCAATACCAAACAAAATGTCTGAAGAAACAAGGAATTGTTCAGATGCAGAGAGGTTTTAAGACCACTAATCATCGCTGATGATAGTTATTCTTAACATTCTTCTGCACATCATACCAAGTAAGGCATGGGAAATCCCCTACAAAATTTCCAGACCCATTTCTCTCTGAGCTGTATTGAGTAAAGATAAGGTTTTATTTGAAAATACTTAATCTAAAACACCACTTCTAATACATTCACTATAAACACATTTTTGAACATTTACAGCAAATGTAAACAGTAAGGTCGGGATCTCTGTGTAGAATGACTCCAGAAAATGTATTATTGCAAAGATGAAATCACATAAAAGGGGTTAAATACTTACTAGGTAAAGATTTAGACCAACATCCCTGAGAAAAGATGACTGACAAAAAACAAAAAAAGAGAATCTTTCCTGCTGGTAACCAAGTCATGTTACATAGTTATACCCTCCAGTCAGAGACTGAACACAGAATGCTGGTTCTGTGGTCACAAAGAACAAGACGTAGTTGACAAAATGTTTCCGTATTTCGCTACTTCCTCTATGTTCTGATAAAGCGTGTCATACACATGTCATTCAGTAAGTGAAAGCAAAGTGATATTGACTTGACAGAAACAGTTATATAGTAATCAAATTTAAAAAAATGATATACAGTACATAGATGGAACAATATACTACAGTTACTGCAATCAGTTTCCTTAGACTCCAACACGCTGACTGTCAATATTTTCATTTTCCAATAAGTTCTGTTGGCTAGTTCTCCGCTGCCCTTGGCTTAAGAAAAGCAATACCACTGCATTCCTTAATTATGGTATTCCAAAGGCACATGCAGTCCACCTCCGTATTGATGTTTATCATAATAATGTAACAAAGGTCAGACAAGTCCAACAGCTTTGTCCATAAATTTGGCAAAGTTCTGAGGCTGTCCAGGCTGGAATGGCAGCAGAGCAGACAGGTCCATGTGGCTGAGGGTTTGATGCAGAGTGCTGGAATTAAGAAAAGAAAAATAAATAAATACATAAATAAGGGGGAAAAAATCTCTAAAAGAGTGAATATAATACCAATAACTATTATTTTAGATGATATTTGTTAGCTGAAGGCCTAAATCCAGTAAAGTACAAAGAATTAACCTAAGAAATTATATGAATAACAGTGATAAAGTCAAATATCTGTCACTAAGAGCACACATTAATAGCATAGTAAAATAAGACTGAACATCTCTCAGAACCTGATTACAAATGAATTAAACAGATTAGGCTCATTGCTGATTCAACGGTAATAGATTAAGCAAGTGTTGATGTGTTGTAACTGCTTCCATGAGGTCCTGAGCTCAGTTTACATGTGCTGTGTTACTAAAGAATCATCGATGCACTTTAGCTAGGGCGAGTCGAAAAACAAAAACTCATATCTACAATAACAGCGTGCAGAAACAGTGAAGATTACAAAGACAGCAACACTGGGTAGAACACAAATAATTTTTCATTGAGTCTCCGTTAAGTAACCTGTATGCACCAAACCTGCAAGTGCAGTAGAGCAGATGTGAATCTGTCTGTAGTTGCTTGGCAAGCTCAAGTTGATGGTTGTCCATTAGCGTGTCATTGACCACTACAATGAGAGGCTTTCCAGCTCCAAGAGCCTCCAAACAGCTTCCTGCTCCTAGAAGACAAAAAAAAGTAAATCCCACTGATGAAACCCACAGTGCGAATGGAATACAGTAATTAATTAACGCATCTGTCAAAATAGAGACAAATCTAGTAATACCTACCAGCATGACTAATGACCAAATCAGCGAACTGCATGTTATCGGATATGGATTCTTTAAAACGGAATGCATCCACCCTCAATCCAGGGCAACTTTGTGGGTCAGGGATGAACGAACCTCGGCCAACCTGGAGCACTAAATCTGTATACCCACGGTCTAATAACGCCTTAAAGAATTAAAAAATGACAACAGTCACAAAATTGTCTGAAATAAATTTCTATTTACCTAGGTATTGCATACTTGGTGGACCTGGTTAACCAGCCACTGGCTGGTAAGGAGCCAGCTATCTAGCGAGCTAACTATATCTTGTGTTTTCTGCTAGCTCGCTAGCTAGCTAAATGACGTTTAGGCTACTTTATAGTCATATAGCTAAAGTTAGCTGGCTAGCTAGCTAGCTCTTAGCTACGTCTTGCACCTTAAATGCATTTTTTTCCTAAAATACCTTTACGACTTCACTTGACGTCATAGTGACTATCAGATCATCAAAGGAGGTTGTTCCAACTGTGACAAATACTGTTTTCATTGTGAAATCTATGTTATTCATACAAGACCTGCAAGATAGGGAAAACAGCAAACTAGCTAAAGAAGGATATAGTGTAAAATGTGAAGGAAAAATGGCGGAGGTTGTTTACTAAATTTCCCGTCAAAATAATAGTATCTTTTGCAAACGTCACACTGCTGCAACCAGTTGTGATAGAATACAAACACGTTGCAAATATTTTAATCGTATTAAATCTTTTAAACTATATTAATAATATATGTTTCCGTAAAATAAATCAGATAAACACATGTTGGACTAAGAATGAAACGATTTGGTCTCTCAAGGCCGATAAAAAATAAAATACCCTGGACTGGTACTGTCATAGTTTAATACCTGCAGATACAAGCCGATAGACACTGCCCTCTGTAGGACTGAAGAATAAAATAAAGTGATACGTATATTACATAAACAAGACTCATTCGATGATTACATGTCAATAAGTTCAATGAGTTTTTCAGTCTCGTTATATCTGTTGAACTGAAATTGTCTAGTTTCTTATCAACTTCCACATGCAGCAAAAACCAAGGTGAAACTTTTCTACGCAGTCCCCATTACCAACCAATGAGAAAAATAATATATAGCGTTAGGTAATAAATATGCTTTACGGTCTAGGTTTGAGCTCATTGGGAAATTATGTATTCAAGACGAAAAATACCCCCCACCCCCTCATATGGCTTGGATTCAGACATTTCAAATGAACCTCCATAATTAATCAAGCTGTTTGAGACTGATAATGGTGTACTTCTACAAAAGATCACATTACCAGAAGCCTGTTGAAAGATTTATGATTTCAATTTTAGTTCCTGGGGAAAAATTATAAATGCAACCTTTACATTTAGTGTGAAATTCTTTTGGTTAGTTGAAAAAAAAGGCCTTATAAATGATCATTTTCAACAAACATTTCAGCAGTAGAATATTTCTTTCAAAGCAAAATTATATTATTTTTCCCCCTCCGCTAATAAATGCCAGGCTTTCAATCCAAGAGACTCAGTCTGTATGTCCAAGGGAAAATACAGAAGACAGGAAGCGGTGACAACAAGTTTGAGACTGTAATCATTTAAGGCGTCATTAATGCTCCATTTCAGAAACGATGCAGACTCTCACAAAAAGCAAATAAGCCAACGCAACATAAAAATGCAATATGTATCCATCTTTGTAATTAAAGATTTTAATAAATAGACTATTATGAGGGGGAAAAAGCATACATAATGTAGTTTAAAAAAAGATGACAGAAGGGGGAGAAAAACAAACAAACAAAAAAGCAAAAGTTAGATGGTCCAGGTCTCAAATCTGCATAATGGCTATTGTAATTTTTAAAATTTAAAATTACATATCAAACTTAAAACATTAAAAGAAAACCTGGGGATATTATGTATAACTGAGCACCTTCAGCAGTTTTACAGCCTTGAAAAGTCCTGCTCATATATAACCCATTTCCCCCACTAAGAAAATAGATATTAATAGCCCTGTCACAGATGTTCCCATTTCCAAAGCCCTCTGCCCTCCCCTGATGCTAATCATATGTTCCCCAAAAAGCCCAGTATACTGTATATATACTGTACTATATATGTGCTCTACAATACAGACACCAATGAAAGTCAGAGATTTCAAAGTCCCTGCTTAAGTTGCAGCACAACCAAGCCTGGTCAGATGACACTGTTAGCCTTAGTGTTGGGGGTGGGGGGGGGCTCAGTGGCACTGGTGTGGCTCATTGAAGCAGGTCGAAACGTCACTGAAGCAGACACTGGATCAACAGGCATCCTGCCAGATGATGTGTCTAGGGTAAACGAAAAGGCGTGTTAGTTATTTTAAAACCGTCAACACTCAAGTGAAATTTATTTGACTGCAGCTTAATATCTGAAGTTGCGGTGGAATAAAAACATTTACTGAGTTATGCAGGAAGGATTTCGGTCTTCCTGTTTCAGCAAAGGAGACAACGGTATTGTCCGTGCAAACCCGTTATCATCTAATCACACGTTATTCGAGGTATGGATTATAGCACTCAGACAAAACTTTGTTCACCACTTAAATGCTAAGCAAACATCCATCAATATAGGGAAACCAGCAATCTTAGGGCCTCATAAAATGGCATGAATTCACACTTCAACTAGCCCTATACAAGAATTAATTCGACAACGGCATACTTCTAAACTCAATTTACCACAAGCCAAATTAGTTATAAAAATGTGGGGGAAAAAAGTTATTTTCCAATAACACCTTCACAGCATTTCCAGGAAAATTGATCACTAAACAGAAATAATCAATTCATTAGAATTCAATTTTGGAATATTTAAAATTACTTTAGTAAATTAATAACAACAACAAAATGACAGATGCTGAACTGATCTAGCACAGAGTTTCCTGTTTTGGGACACTGTTGTTCAGAACACCAGGTTTTAGGACATCGGGTTTTCCTCCGTCTACACTGGGAATCTCCCTGCTGCTGTCTGCCTGTCTCTAGTCTAGACTGTACCGTCTTGTTAGGCTTCAACAGTCTGGGGCTGGACTTAGCTGGTTTTCTATTTTACGCCACATTATTTGGGCGATCAAACAATAACAGAATCAGACCAGGTTAGGATAGGTGTCTATCCGCAACTCACGCTGCTCGCAAGGCTCTCCTCACTCTAAAACGGAGAAATATGCTTACACAACAGCGTTTCAGTTTGTACAGGTTCACTACATTTTGCTCGAAACCAGAAGTAACTCCAGTTTTGTGAAGCAAGGTATCGATGACGTGCCAAACAAATGTTATTTTACATATTATTTAAAAAAAAAGCAGCAATATAAAATGCAATCATGAATATAAATATTTTCACCATTTCATATCTGCATGATATATTGTATGTGTGAGCTCAGTGTGTGAATTTAGTCCAGTAACAGCCCATACCTGGGGGTGTGTGTGGTGGGGCGTGAGACATCACTGCACCACACAGGCCGTGCAGCACTGTTCCTGCTTCTCGGGCAAGGTGGCATAGTTCATCTGCCTCACGATCTCAGCAAACAGCTCATCCACCATGGTCTTACTCTTAGCCGAAGTCTCAATGAAGGGACAACCCCACTCTTGTGCAAGGGCTCGGCCATCAGCTCCAGCAACCTCCCTCTCTGACTCCAGGTCCACCTTGTTGCCCACCAAAATCAGAGGAACCTTCTCAAAGCGCTTCACTCGAACTATCTGGTCACGCATTGGTCTGATATCCTAGAGGGATTGAAGAAGACACAGGATGAGAATTTGATTGCTCCAACCTGTTGATCTATTTGCTCTAGATACTTTAGACCTGTCACACTGGTAATGAATGTCGACAATGACGCCTCATTATCTCAGCTTTTACACTGACGTTGTTCACGTTGTTTACCTCGCTGTAATTATGCATCATTAGAAAGTGTTCAGCTAGCTAGGTGTGGCATAGATTCGGGTTTTTGTTTTTTTTTATTAAAACTGCTATACCTGAAAGTGGACTCGATGGATGAACGACGAGAACACCTTACCTGAAATGACTGCTGATTGACGAGACTATAAACCAAGATGAAGCCTTGGCCATTCTTAATATAGAGATCACGCATGGAAGCAAACTGCTCGGTTCCAGCAGTGTCAAGAATCTCCAACACTGATGGGGACGAATCCACTTCGATCTCTTTCCGATAGAAGTCCTCAATCGTTGGGTCATATTTCTCTATGAAGGTTCCAGTGACAAACTGGACAGTCAGCGCGGACTTGCCGACGCCGCCGCTACCCAGTACCACTACTTTGTATTCCTTCATTGGGGACTGGGCGCTAATCACTGACCCAACTGCGGCTAGCTGACTTTATCTGCTTACCAACATAAAGCAGGCAATCAACTGTTGAATTATTCCAATGCGTTGAATCGACACTTAAGTAGTTCCTCAAACATGAAACCAGCAACCGAAAGCGCGGAAACTTCTTTTTTTTTCCCAGTCTTGATTGCTGTGCTCCGATATACCTGCCAGGCCAGCTAGTTAGCTAGCTAGCTAAGCTAACTAGCTAGCTAAACCCAAAACGCCCTTGCTCCATCTATGCTAGTTCTTGATTTAGATTCAGCGTGCCTCCACATAAGTGCACGTGGTAAACAAGACTATAGACGAATTTAAAACAGCTCAACACGCCTGACATAAGTTCCCGAAAGGGCCCGTTAGCTAGCTAAAGTAGAAAGAGACAAAATGCATTTATTGTTGCTTCCATTTTGGTGTCCATGTGAATGAATAACACTAGCCAAGAGCTAGCTAGCGTCATACAACCATTCCTAGCTATTGCGGGCTACTAAACTACGGAGCTCTGGTGTCGCAAAAAGTCAAGAGCGACGTCTCCGTCGCCATGCATTTGGACGTCTTCCGTCGTTCTCGTGAAGAGAGTCTGGTTTTAATCAACAGGTTAATTTTTTACGTAAGCCGCCGTTGTTTGTGATTAACACAACACCTCCACTCCCTTTTCTGCCTACCCCGGCCTCTCCCTCCCTAACCGCTACCCTATCGGCCGCGGCGCGACACTATTCAGCAACGACCCAGCCAGCTCGTTTAAATGATCTCCGTCTGACCAATGGACAACGGGCGGAAATCCTATCTCGATCTAATTTTAGCTTTAACAACAGGTTACAATATATAATGTAAAGCCTTTTTTTTTTTTTTAAAAATATCGAGTATAACCTGCTAACAAACCGAAATCAACCGGCAACCCACTGTTAAGATATGGCTGCTACTTTTGTAAAATGTGTTGCAAACCTTAGTCTACATGTGATATAAGCTTATCAAAACCTATGATTGGATCTTTCGTGAGAGGTTGTTTTCATAGGTTAATGTAATGGTTAGGCGGGACTTAGGAAGAGGAACGTCAGAGAGTTCATTAAAAAAAAAACACTACAAAGTAATTTAGTAATCTGAGCAATTTTAAACGATAAAACGTCGATGTTGCTCACGAAGGATCGTGTGAAGTTTACAGGGAGGAAGTAATGAAACGATCCGAACACGGACTAAACATTTTCAAAACTAAAGTGCTGGCCAAAGTATTGTATTTGACATTAGTGTGGTCTGCCTAAATCAAAACACGTCTTGTGACAGAGCGGTGTTAATTTTCCAAAGCATTATAAAAAAAAAAAAGCATGGCACAGAATTTCCATTTAAGTGCTTTATTAAAATGTCAAACAAAATGAACAGAGATCATATAAGTATGTATATTTTCTATACATTAATATAATCATAAAAGGGACTGGCGAGAAGCACAATTCTTCAGCACATACAAGCACAACACACTAAATAGAAAGAGAAGCATTTCATATAAAGAGTCAAAGCATTGAAATGTCTTGTCCTACAGTGGGGGAAAGAGGAACTTTTTATGGCTTTGAAACAAACGAAGTTTGAAACATTCTTATAACTGTTCCAAGTACAAGATAGCACTTATGCACTGGCATCAGCATTTATGATGATACTTGACTGACACCCTTAAAGGGACAAAAACCCAGTCTCAGTGAGAGATCTCATTTACACACCATTTGTACAACATAAATATGAACTTGCACTACTATTTCTATACATCAACTGTGTTAACCATTTCCAAACACTAATAAAACAAAATGGTTATTATTATTTTTCCCCACACCACACAAATATGTATTTAGATATGGGTTACAATAAGAGTGATGGTCTCCATGGTTTAATCAGTTAAAAAAAAAAAAAACCCACCCCAAAATAAAACCAAAAACTGTCTTCACATCACAGAATGTTTAGGCACAGGAGGATGGACAGCAGAAGTGTGTTATTTGTTTTTCCTCCAACAAGCACAGTGGTAAAAAGTGTCCTTTGCATTCAGTTAACAAGTTCTGCACATTGGGACTTTCGATTCTACATATTAAGTCCTAAGTGCTACCTTTCACTCTACAGTCAGAAGGCTCAGGACCAAAGTGGCCCAAAGGTGCATTGACGATATGTAGTAACCTACAAAGATTCAGTCTCTCCCTCACTACTAGGACAAGTGCCATGGCAACAAAATTATTGGCTTCCAAAGCAATTGTAGAGCACAAAATGTACAAGATTTCTCCAATAGTGGCTTCTGTCTGGTGATCTTCACTGTTTGATTGTGGAACATCATTACTTTTGATTAAGGAAATAGAGTAAGATATTTAGAATTATTGTTGGATTTTGAGTAATGCACGAGCATTTGAAAAAGCTCAACACTGGAAAACAAACCAAAATACAAAAAAAAAGGAACTAAAATTCCTTACATTATGTAACTGGTTGCAATGTTGTCCTTCTATAATCTGACCCTGAAGTTGGTGACCTGCATGATATTTGGATGACGGTCCTCCTCAGAGACAAGGGAATTTTTTTTAAATATATACTTCTTGCCACCTGCAGAGGGCAGAGCATAACCAGAGCAGATTTCAGAGGAGTTAGACCCAAGCAGATCCATTTTGGATTAAATTTCACTTCAGCTCTTAGACCCCATCAGCGAATTTGAATACAGGACATTATATGTGAATAATCATAGTGGTACATGTGAACAGAATGAATGACAATCTAAAAAATAAAAGTCTATTCTTTGGTTTCTAGTTACAATAATAATAATACATTACGTACATTTTAAGGGACTTGCCTCCACTCAACCATCACCAATACTTCAGGATCAGATATAGTCAGCCACAGTGCTCAATTTAATCTGCTGTTGTAAACTATAACAAACTACAAAGCATCTTTTAAATTTTTCCTATTTTATCAGCAAGCAGTAACATGCTCATGGTGAGAACAAGGGCATTAGCAAACAGAACATACAACAAATCCCTCAAAAACAGCATTTCTTTGACAACCTATTAAAAGGATCATTGTTTACCTGTATTCCGAACAATACAGTCATTTGATTTGAACCAGTTCTTATATATATATTTTTTTTTCATTCATCTATGTATATTCAAAATAAATTCTGAATATTTTGATTCAGTTATGTACATAAGTGCAAACGAGGTGAAGAACACGCATTCGTACACTGATGGGGGCACAGCGAGTTACCAGGAGCCAGCACAGCTGGACTACAGTCTGGGTAGACCAGAGGGAGAAGGAGGCGTGACCAGGGGGACAGTTCTAGCTCACCACGCTCGACATCATCGAGTTAAAAGATTTATGCACACGTCATCAAAATGATCAAAATGAGCCATTCTTCAAGATCCTTTCTGGAGTCTAGCAGTCCAGACAGCCCTTTCTGAAAAGATGATTCCCAACCTCAAGTAAGTCTGTTTTGCACTACACTTTCTTTTCAGTATCAATACGAACAAGGCTACCAATTGTTTCCCCCAGTGATCCATCAGATCCAGGCCGAGGCCCAGACACTGCCTCCGTACAGTTTTTAACAGTTCTCTCACGCAGAACAACCACACCCCCTAGAAAAATACGAAATCATAAAAACAGAAACAACATATGATGTCTCCAAATGGCCTTTGGACTCAAGGTATGTCACCTGTAATTTTTTTTTCTTTTGTATAAAATAGGCAATCATCTCTCAATCCAAGATAAACTACACATTCCATTTCAGAATAAGTTAACCTTGTACATTATTTCAATTTAAGTGTGAAAAAATTCACAATTAAGATTCACAAAGGTAGCCATGTTGTAGTTTTGTTGCCACAGCAACAACAACTTACTATCAAGTAACAATGAATCTATCATTGTAATACATATAAATGTGTATATAGATTTATATAGATATTTCTTATGTATTTTATCTTAAACCACTAACTGCACAAACTATGAATCAGATTATTCAGATTATTTTCATTCCATGCGATGAGATTTTATGCTGTATAACAAGTAACTGATAGGAAATTATTAATGATCAGGCTAGCTAAAAATCAACAATTCTTCAAAATGCCAAACACGCTAAAACATGACTTAAGTTGTGACAATATATCCAAAATAAGTACCATTAAATGACAAAGGTCAAGTGATAAAAACTAGAATGCTGATAAAACTATAACGATGACACACTAGTAATATGTACACATAAGATTATCTAACCACATTATACATGAATACACACTTCTTAAAAAGTGCGTGTTCTTAAAATGCTAAAGCCCCAAAAGAGGCATATTTTTTTTGTTTTCTTAATCAAGTATTTTGTTGTTTCCAGCTGGATAGCAGTTGGAGAAGGCATAACTTCAGAGAGAGAGAGAGAGAGACAGAGAGAGAGAGAGAGAGAGAGAGAGAGAAAGAGAGAGACGGAGGAGAGAGATGGGGAGAGATCTATACCTTGGCTAGGTAATGAGATTCATTCAACTACAAGAAATAATTTGTTACACAAATCAACAGCTGATACTCTCCTAAACAAATTAACAACCGCCAACTTTTACACACACCCACACCCACATCAACATTTTATAAAATGTATACAACACAGATATTCAGTATTCCAATAACACAGTATATCGTCTTGCTGTGCATTTTGCATTTGATTTCAGTTTACACTATTGACTAAGTGCTCCATGCTTATTTTATCTTTTTTTATCGACATAGTAAAGCATAATATATTTTGGGCTGGTTTTCCAAAGACAGATTAAGACTTTGACTAAATAACAGAGTCAGCTTTTCTATTGACAACCAGTTTGAATTTTTTGCCTCAATCTATGTCAAGAAAACAGGTCCAAAAGGTTTGGCCAGGAGAGATCTGTTCTAAACAAACTCCAATTCGTGCTCTCCAGGAAGGTCCTCATCTCAGACATTTAAAATCCCTCCGCAGAGTGGCTACGTCGTCGTTTACAATCAAACAGCACAGCTGCTTTTATCAAGGAACAACTTGAAAAGGTCCTTGGTGAGTCACCGTAACTCTCGAGTTTCCTTTGACTCCGATTTGTATAGTACATCAACAGTGGATGGCATTGAGAGACTTTGCTCCCCTTGATATGTTGAAATATGTTGTGGCTGGATTGGGGAGTGGGGGT
>JAOXYF010000010.1:15170731-15192496 GCA_028565775.1 Sternarchorhynchus goeldii
GGGAGGTGGCGAGGAGGCTGACGAGGGCGGAGCGGAGACGGCGGTCACTGAGCGGCAGCGGCCCGAGAAACGCTCGCTTCGGGGGAGAACGACGGGGGCATGCTCCGACGTCCAGGCAGGACGCCGCAAGCGGTTCACAAGGGTCGGAGGTCAGGGGACGCGCGGCTCTGGACGTTCTACTGGGATTAAGGTCCCGGGGTCGGGGTCAGGGGTCGGGGTCAGGACGCCCGTCTGAAGGCTACGGCGGACGTCTGGTCGTCTCACCATGTACACTCTCCCTGTTGTGGCTCCTCAAATGTCCCCCGCGTTGTTGTGTGAGCAGAGAACTATCACACACCGCTCCACCTTCAGACTCCTACCGGCTCCTACAGAATTATCACGCACAGCTCCACCTTCAGACTCCTACAGGCTCCTTTCCTGCTGTCGGTGGTCTGGTTGTTGACACTCGCATGTCCGGATGAAGCCGGCTGGTGGAAGAGACGCGCTGTGAGGTCGCAGAATCCAAAAGGGGACCGTCCTTGTGTTTCCAGGGCGACAAGGTGAGCTGTCTGATGGGTTGTTTGGGGTTGGGAGGGGGTCAGCGCTGGAAGCTGGGGAGCCAGGAGCTGCAAATGGCTTGCTTGAGCGTTCGCCTGTCGGGGTGGGAAACGCCCGGTTGGGGGCGGGAGCACACGTGCACGCTCACGGGCACACGCGCCCACGCAGACGAGGGGTGGCGGGGGTTGGGGAGGAAGTGGGCGTGGCCGGGGGCTGCTGCTGCTGCAGCATGGAGCCTGGGTGCGTCTCGCCCACGTCGCCTCCTACTGGAGAGGCGTGCTGGTCTCGCCCACTCTTGCTGCGTTCCTCTTGCTCATCGTAGCCCTCGGTTACGGCAAAGCCAGACCTGACGAGGAGGAGTAAGGAAGGAAGTCATTCAAATAGAAGAAACTAACTTTGGGGAAGGAAAACAAACAAACAAACAAACAAACAAACAAAACAAACAAACCGGCATCTTAACAACGCAAAAAAGGCCCCTGAAGAGCCGCAGAAAAGATGGAATGGCAACACGCGACTCGGGTGTCCAGAGGGGGAGGAGTCACACGTTAGGGAGCCAGAGGAGTGCGCAGGGAAGGGCTGGGCTGCGTCCCGATTGAGGGATAGAGGGAGGGTGAGAGAGAGGGGGAGCGTCACTTTATGATTAGCAGAGTGCACGTGGGAGCCGGGCAGGGCTAGTGACAAATACGACAGTGCTCGTTTGTAGAGGAGGCCCTGAGAGAGCTGAGCGCCGTTGAGAAGCCCTGCACGTGTTTTTACAAGGGAACATGAACGGTAGTGTGAAAGACAGAAAGAGAGAGAGAGAGAGAAGGGGAGGAGGGGAAGGGCAGCTTCTCACAACAACAGCTGCTCAGCACTCGGTGGGGCAACAGCCAATCGGCACCCACTTTGCAACCAGGAAGACCAGGGCGGCGCCCAATGAAGAGGAGGGTTACACACTGATCTTAACGTTTCTCTCATCGCCCGCTGCGCCTCCTGTGGTAGAGGTTCGTATTGCAACATCTGATTTCTAAAGGGAATGAAGCAAGCCTGCCTCTATTTTTCACAGGCTTTATCAGGAGGGTTTCTATACTAGTATATAAACGAGATACGGAATCACCAGACGGCCTGATTCTCTCTTTCTCTCTCTCACGCTGTGCTCACACACACACACACACACACACACACAGGTAAAGGCAGGGAGCCAAAACAGAAAAACAGCTCTCCCCCCCCCCCCCCTTTCTTTTCATTTTTTTCTTTGTTTAAAAAAAACTGTGAGATCTTTGAGATATCCCAGAAATGGCTGTCTGTTGACAGACCTGGACAGAGCAATATAATTAAGCACCATGAGATCAACAGCATGTCTGCGTGGAGGGAGGCTCAGTAGGAGGATGTTGTCATCTGCCAAGGGCGGGTCTCTGCCAGCACCACGGCCCACGCCCATCACCGGCCCTCGGACGACGCGCTCTGCCACGGGGAGGGGTGGCCGGCGGGTGGCGTCTGTGGCTCTGGGCGCTGTCTGGGTGGCATGTTACCCAGTGTGATCCTGGAGCGGCGGCCCCCCACCCGAGCGGTTATTCGATACGAGACTCACAGCACTTACGCGGCGCAATTAAAGAACGCAACTGGGCTAAAACTTAAGAGTTCACAGATCTTCTGATACTGCCACTATAGAAAATGATAACAAACTGCTAATAAACGTAAGGTGGGAAGACCCAGTACCAACACGGACGAGGAAGCACAGCGCAGCTTAGACGACTTATGACTAAAGGTTCTGGACAAAGGGATGAATGAATAAAATGCTATGACAGAGCTCAAACAAATAAGACTACAGAGAAAGAGAACAAACGGGGGGGAGAAAGAAAGATGAGGGGGTAGGAAGGGAGGGAGAGAGAGAGAGAGAGAGAGAGAGAGAGAGAGAGAGAGAGAGAGAGAGAGAGACAGAGGGAGGCTGGGAGACAGCGGGGCAGATAGGATCTGTCCCCGAGTCTCACAGACACAGACGGAGGAAGCAGTGGGGGTGCGAGCGCGTGACTGCGCAGACAGACAGACGGAGGAAGAGCACTGAAAGAGAGAGAGAGAAGTAGAGACAGAGACAAGGAGAGAGAGAGAGAGAGAGAGAGAGAGGTAGAGACAGAGACAAGGAGAGAGAGAAAGAGAGAGAGAGAGAGAGAGAGAGAGGTAGAGACAGAGACAAGGAGAGAGAGAGAGAGAAAGAGAGAGAGAGAGAAAGACAGAGAGAGACAAGGAGAGAGGGGGGAGAGAGAGAAAGAGAGGGGGAGAGCGAGAAAGAGAGACAGACAAGGAGAGAAAGGGAGAGAGAGGGGGAGAGAGAGAGAGAGAGAGAGAGAGAGAAAGACAGACAAGGAGAGAGGGGGAGAGCGAGAGAGAGAGATAAGGAGAGAGAGGGGGAGAGAGAGGGGGGGAGGGAGAGAGAGAGAGAGCGAGAGAGAGACACAAAACGAGGTGGGGGTGGCAAACTGAATTACTAACTCCCACCTTCAGACTGCAAAACAAAGACGACCCCCACGTTAAGAAGAGCAGCAAGATGAGGGAAGCGGTTGCCGTGGCGCTGGCTTCACCTGCCTGCACATGCTGCTCTCCTGTACTGTCCTGTGGTAAAGCATCAGTACCACAACTTATTTATTTATTTTTTTAAAGCTAGAGACGACCCCCCCCCCCCCATCGGTCCTAAACGGCCCTCATCTCCTCCCAACATGATCAGCTCTAGTGTCGGTACTTAAGGCCTGATGATTACGGATGCTGGTACTCTGTTCAATAACCACTTCCTGCTCGGGCAAGGAACAAAAACAAAGGCTGTTCCGTTTTTGTCTAATAATGTATAAATTTCACATGGCCTTCCTCATATAAGCTGGGTGTGCGCTAGTGGCTGTGTGAACCGGGTTATGGCTGACTGGGGATACAGGGAGCCGGAGATATGGAGAGTGTGTGTGTGTTCCTTCTGCAGTTCTGTAAGGAGGACTGTAAATATCAAGAGTCTAGAAACAGCAAGAGTGTATTGCCTCAACAAGGTCACTGAGCCAGCAGCACTATCTCACACACACACACACACTTACTTCACATTGTGGTGACCTTCAGGAATGCAGCAGAGAGAATGTGTGTATGCACTAACAGAGCGGGAGACGACTTGTGTGTGAACAGAAGGCTGAGCTGAAGATTCAGAATCCGGACCCATAGGAAGTAGCTCAGAGATTTTGGCTTCGCTGCGGAAATATTGTGCGAAACAACAAAGGACACGACAAATTCACACAACGATTCGACGTCCAACTCCTCTGCGACTGACGTAGAGGCCCGTGGAAATGAAATATCCATCCTGATGTTTTGGGCATTTACATAAACATTAACTATGATAAAGCCTCCAGATAGAGGTAGGAGTTGGAATAATGCAGGTTCGTGTAGATGAGGCTTGACGGTGGGGTCGCACGATACATCGTTTGTTAATAATTACAGCGATATTCCTGGTGACGATAAAGGCAGCAATATGCAAATGTACCCTCTAACAAAAAAAAAAATATTTTTTTTGGACTCTGACCAAACGGGGGTGTTCAGATGACTGTTCTGTGTGTGTTTTGATGAATCACTGCTCTGTGTGGTATTCACATCCCTGAACAAATGTAAAGAGTTTCAGATAAAATACTGCGGTCCACTCCATCAAACATCGGGGACTCACCAGTGCGTTCAAATACTGCAAGGCACACAGCAATTATAATTTGCAGTAACAATGTTTTGTGCATACACAACGCACAACAAATCACAATGGAAACAAGCACATCTCTGAGTGCAGCAGCATTGATCACCATGATCAATACGCCATTATTTAGTTGTTCCAGACACAGTAATAATTACTGTGACACTTTCATCTCCCCGGCCTCCCCGCACCATCAAAACATACGAGTAGGCTACGGTAAGTCAGGTTAACAATTAACCAAACATTTTCCCATTACACATCTCAGCCTCACAGTGGTGTTGAGGGTCTCTGGGCCAACGTGTGCTAAGTGTCATTATGAAACCTAATAAAACCAGTCAAACTAAATAAAAAGATAATCTCCTCTCACACACACAGACACACACAGACACACACACACGAGGGCTGACCAGAATATTTTACTGGCTAACAGAAGGGCTAATGTTCGGCCATGTTAGCTTTAATTTGCAAGTTTTATTGGTGTAGAAAACATTACTCAAGTCCTGGCCAAGAACAGGAAATAAACACCAGCATGTCATCAGATTTGTCGTTACTACAGTCGTAAGTATGCTTGAGCTTTTAGGGTGATACAATTATAGGAATTATTACTTCATAATGCAGCACAGTTAATGAATGGTTAATAAAACTTAAACAAGCGAAGTGCTGTGGAGAGACATGATACAAGACACGAGAACTTCCATCACAGGGAAATGATCCATCACACAATCACCCTAACGGAAAAAAGAGAGAACAGAATAAATATAAGCTGCTAGCCATGGACTAACGATGCGTCACCGAAGCAACGTAAACACGAGCGGAAGGGAATGATCTGGAAGGTTCCAGCACAGACAGCACGGTGAGAACGAGGACATGTGTGGAGCACGTGTTCCGTGTGGCCGAGATTATTCCGCAGTGGAGGGGAGGGGAGTGGGGGTGGAGTGGCGTGGGGAGCAGGTGGAGGTCAGGGCAAAAGCGCCGAGCACCTCAACCTCCACAGCGACGAGACCTTCGTGCGCGGCAACACAGCGAGAGTTGGCTGATTTCGCCACTCGGCTTCCGCTTCCCGCTCCTGCAGTTCCTTTGCACCACACAATAAAAGCACCGTGTAACTAACAACAGTCTCTTACCTTCAGTACAACATGACTGGTGCACGCTGGCAGCTCCCGTTAAACACTAACGGGCTTAGGAGGCCTCCGCTCTGCGGCCTGGCTGCTCCGAAGAGCGCGCTTCGCTTAAAAGGGGACAAAGAACTTCTCGTGGATGTAAAAAGCGGTTCTGGTGAGCAGCAGGGCTCTTTAACGCGTAACGCCGTTGTGGGTGCGTGCCGAGCGGAACCGAAACTATAAGGCAGTGAATTCAGAAAACACAAGTGTATGCGCACGGTACAAAATTAGACGAGCTTCTGTTCACCATTCATTCTAAAGCTCTTTTCACGCCACTGCTGTCAATGAGAACTGTAATGAAACAAATGAACCTTTTTTACACCAGTGACGGAAAGACTGCTCCACTCCAACTTAATTCCGTAGTTTTATTTTTAGGCCTAGCATCAAAGTAGTCATGTCAACTTGTCAGATCCACTTAAGTTTCTGGGGTTTTTTTTGTTGGGTTTTTTTTTTTGATAATCAACATTACAATATAAACACTACTGACGTTGTTAACGGCATTAATATTGGCCGATGGTTATGGGAGAGATGACACAGCAGTGTGCTCCAGGCGGTCGTTCCTGACTCAGAGAGAGAACCAGAAACAGCAGGTCAGGAGAGCAGGGCGGGAACGTGCACAGGCACTAAAATGGACGCCAGTCGGCTGAGGTGAGCTGAGAGGAGGGGTAAGGAGACTGGCGCTGGCAGCTGCACGAGTCACCCTGAGAGAGACATACAGAGAGAGAGAGAGAGAGAGAGACAGAGAGAGAGAGAGACATAGACACAGAGAAAAAGAGAGAGACATATGCAGAGACAGAGAGAGAAAGAAACACAGAGACAGAGACAGTGACATATACACACAGAGAGTGACAGAGAGAGAGAGAGAGAGAGAGAGAGAGAGAGAGAGAGAGAGAGAGAGAGAGCACGAAAGCCCACTGCCTGAGAGACAAAATAATTAGGTTAAGTATCTATAATCTCCTTTACCCTCCTTCACCACTGCAGTTTCCATTCACAAAAGGCTTCAGTGGCCAGCATCCACACACAACGTCTCAGCTCCAGCAGACATGTGGCATTTCACGGAGTATCTTAAGAATCCGGGCCAGGCTGCACGGCAGTTTGAAGCAAAATGAGTGTTATTTCTGTCCTCCACCCAGACTAGTTTGACAATTCAACAATCTGATCAAACCGCATAAGGTGACGTTTCGCACGTTGCTTCACTAATACTGCATCAATGTGGATGAGAACTGGTAGTCTAATGATTACTGCTGTCCGGGACATTTCTTCTCTGTTCCCTTCAGCAAAGGAAAAGCAATTAAAGTACAAAGACCATCCGTCATAATTCTTGGTCTTAAACAACATGCCTGATAATAAAATGCAATAAATAAATACATACAGCTAAATAAACAAACAAACAAACAAACCTGAGGTCTGCTGGTGAGGTTCCACAAATGGTAATTACTGCTAAATAAGATATCCGTGAGATTACACGTTAATAAAGTAAGTTAACCGTGAGATTACATGTTAATAAAGTTAACCGTGAGATTACACGTTAATAAAGTAAGTTAACCGTGAGATTACACGTTAATAAAGTTAACCGTGAGATTACACGTTAATAAAGTTAACCGTGAGATTACACGTTAATAAAGTTAACCGTGAGATTACCGTGCTTCCAGCACCGTCTTAATCCGTCACGGCTACATACTTTAATACAGGGACACTTCTGAAAAAGAGGATCTTCAGTAATGATAATAAACAGTTATTTCCAGTGGTGCGTGTCCATAAAGAGTCACGCTCACATTTGATGAACAGTGAGGCTTTGATGTGGTTTATTCTCCTTGTATAATGGAGGTCTTATACGCTCCTCACTGGGTCTTAAAACTCCAGTTATGGCTTGAGCGGTACAGCCGCCCAGACGTTTTACACCTCCTGGCAGGTCTGGTCAGAGTCAGCATGGCGAGAGGAAGGCAAGGTGAGGACACGTTGCACACGTGTGTGTGTGTGTGTGTGTGCACGCATGTGTATACAGTAACGTTGCTGTGTGTCGTTATCAGCGTTTCCACAGCAAGAGAGGGCGAGGGCAAAGTCCGCTGCCTTAGAGCCGAGACGGGCAACGAGTCTGGGCCTGCAGCGGAGTGACTGCAAACGAGGCACTGCAGTGTGTGTGTGTGTGTGCACGCAAGCAAGCACGCGCATGTGCTGCACCAGACTTTTACGACGGTGGGCCGTTTCCTCATATCTGCGTGCACTCGCCTCTTCGATGAGGAATTTTACCTCGGTTCCCACATGTGCCAACATGGTCACCGATAGCAACGAGTGCCGTAACCTGGCTTAATCCCATCACCAGGTCTCTTCGCTTCAGCCCGCATCACTTTCTGGCAGATGGACCGGCCGAGGCCTCTTGCAGTCCTCTTCCAGGCCCAAAAGAGATACGCTCACGTCGACCGAGCACTTCTGCAGGGTCTGCGGTAGTGAAGGGCGTAACAAAGGAAGCGCTCAAACTAGGAAGTTCCACCTGAGCACTATGCAGAAGAGTGTGTGTGTGTGTGTGTGTGTGTGGTGGTGATGGGGGGGGGGGGTTCACCGCGTGAGCAATCGCTAAGCAATGACGCTGTATTAGGACTGGTACCTGGGATATTTTGTAACCAGCGCAGTAAGTCAGCTAGCTGTACTTGAACAAAGGACGACGGAAAAAGAAACAGACAGTAGCCCTCCCAAAGTCCGTCTCGACCTCAGCAGACGCAGAGCTCTGGCAGAGTGGCAGTCCACATCGCGGGGCGTGAAATCAAACAGAATTAACTGCCTCGCGCACACGCAGCAGATCCACCCACCTCCGACCGGGCCCGTTTAGTGTTTTAGTGGCGTGCGGACTGGTATACGCGCGTAATAACGTGCATTAGATGTGCACCGAATGTGTGGGACCTTCGGGAAGCGATCGCGTGGGGGGATGGGGACGTCACGGGAGAAGTCATGCAGCGATCTTGAATGCAGCCTGCGAGCGCCAAGTAAAAGGTCGGCACGGTCAATCAGGGCGTGCGTTTCCTGCTGGCCAGTAAACAGGAGCGCGAGCCATTACAATAAAGCCAAGGAGAAGCGGAGGAAGCGGGTTACAGTAGCTTGTAAAGTAAAGAGCACGTAAATAAACACTACACCAAAACAGCTGCTTAAACATCTTGTACAAATGCGATTTTGAGACTATAAAACCTTGGATTGTTTCGTTGAGGAATTTTTTTTTTGAAGTACTACTTTTCTAACAAATACATCCCAATGTAAACATGCACGCCAGCTTCAGGAAACGAAATCATTTTTAATTATTTCTGTGGTCGCTAGCTACCTGGTTGTGCATGTGTACTGCTCTAGTAATGAAACGTCAACAATAATAGCCATGTGTCATCTGTTCACTTGTACCAAGACTCATGGAAGTCTGTTTTCGTTTTACGTGTAGTTGGATAATCGAATTTCTGCTTATTCAGTAGCGTTTCCACAAATGTCCCCCGCAACTAATTGCAACACGAAGCCGTCTGAATTTCGGTTGCCTTCCTCTCTGATTCACTGCCACTCAATGTCATTACTGGCATGATCAACAGCTGCCAAGCATTCGGCGAAACATCCAAGTGACACAGCAATGTGACCAATCAATACATCAACGTAGCTAACATTTCATTACACAGACGGGCAAACGGGCCAAACAGGGCCCGTAAGATATTCCAGAATGAAAGTAAGTCCCCATTAGGAAAATTACTGGTTACAAGAGTCATGGTTCAAGGCCATGTGTAAAGCAAGGTTAGCGCCAGGATCTGTGCTAGCTCCTGTTAACTGCCTGGTTGCATTTGCATGTGTCGTAACTAGCTAGCTATCGAGCTAATAATCGTGACAAGCAAAGATAAATCATATCAATCTGACTTGACATAATATGCATCGAGATGCTGTGAACACAGGCATCAAACTCGGAAACGTTACGCTTTAAATGTTAGTTAGCTAGCCGACTGCGACAATGTCACTTACCTGTGCAGACGGTCCGTTTTCTTCGGCAGTCCTTCGCTTTAATGTTGTAGCTGGGTACCTTTGCTGTAAATCAAACGTGGAAAGCTAATAATTTTATAACTAGCTAGCTACGTCACATTCATTGGTTTATGTGAGGCGCACACTTCACTGGTAGCTAGCTAGCTCCCTTTACAAAGTTTACTTTTAACGTTGAGCTCTCAATAGTCTAAATAGCTTGATAGCGAAATGGCCAGTAATAGCGCGCAAATAGTAATTTTGGGTGAAAACGACAAAGCGAGCAATGGAAGCGTGAGGCGAACTTGCTAGCAGCGAGGCAGGAGACGAGACGAGGTGAAAACGAGGGAGGGCAGAAGGGAGGAGTAGAGCAAAAAAAAGAGAAAAAATAGAAGTGTATGCACGCGTCTTCTGGGTGGTACAACGTGCCCTGCCGTAGCTAGCTATATTTCCTCCATTTTAGGGGAATCCCATTCGGTTTGATCACAAAACCCATTGAAAGGGTGGAGTCTGGGAAGGAAAAGCAATGTCTCACGTTATTAATGGCTATGGACCAAATATCTACCAGATTAGCGAAACTTCTGTATTTCATACCATATTCAGTCCTTTGGCATTTAAAGGTAAAATGTTCTATTGAGGTTTATGCACAGTCATTTAAGTTTTTATGCTAAACAAGGCGAAAGCAAACACAAACGTATAAAGGGCAAAATAAAATCCCTTTACCGTTTGAAACAGATACAAGCATATTTTTTTCCAGAGGGCTAAAATTGTGCGCAATGCCTTAAACTTAAATTGGCCTTTGGCGCCACCTGTTGTATAAATAAAGAACTGCAGTGACGACCAACCAGGCCCTTTTCCTGGTCTTGATCTACCTCTACCAAACCTTGCATCTTCTGTGGCTCAGGTTAAGTAGTCCATTAAGGCACAGCACTGCATATGTTAATTGCCAATTGTAGAGCTCACCTTTGAATAAACACCATAATCACAAACCAAAGACGGTAAAATTAATTTTTAGTATCCACATATCAAAACTATAATATAAAAATTTATTTCCAGTAGTGGCAAATTCTGTTCACTCTCCAATAGATCCATATGTCGACTTATTGGTGCAATTTTCAATATAGCTTATGTTAAGACATAGAAATAATGTGATCTGCAGTGGAATTTTACACTGAAGCCAGAGGGCACACATTAGTACATTAATAATGCTAGAAAAGTTCATACTCTCTCTCTCTCTCAATATCATATTCACAGTCCAAATAAAAAAAGTTGAAGTAAGCTCTTTCGTTCAATAGCACTTTAACAACACAAATTCAAAGACCTTTAGGGACATCAATACACAGGGGTGATTGTAGTGTGCATGGAATTAGAGGTATCCAAAAATCCAGAGTTCAGTCAGTTCATTACTGTGTGTATTAAACTAAAACAAACAAAAACAAATGTGTTAATCTAGAACAACAGCGTTTTAGAAGGAGCAGAAAAGCTTTCCCTGTCTGTTGGAGTTGGGATTGTACGTTTGGAAAGATCAGAGATGCTTCTCCTTTTCCCTAAACACCACCCATGACCAGTCACCACTGTTCCACGTTATCCAAATAGTCCTCCACAGTGCCATTCTCGTCCTCCTCCGCCCACCAGGGGTCGTCTTCGCCCGCTTCGGCCTGCGTCGGCTCAGGGGCCGGCCGGGTGGGCCTGGGCGGCGCGGCGGGGCCCGTCCTCCAGGGAGGGGCCCTGGCGCGCAGCCGCCTCCTCTCCAGCAGGCGGAGCTGGCGAGCCTCGCGGCGCTCCTGCTGCCGCGCGGCCTGGAAGCGCTGTAGGAAGAGGTCGCGCGCATACTCGTACAGCTCCACGTCCCAGCGGTTGAGCTCGCGGATCCTCCGCTGGGTCTCGGCCGCCACTTCAACGCTAGCGGCTCGCGTGCCGTTCAGCTGCGTGAAGGGAGCGATGAACGCCAAGCGGAAGGTGCGCTCAAACAGGTACTGCGTCTTGCGCTGGTACTCGGTCAGGCCGAAGAAGGCCATGCGACGCAGGTTGCGCTTGGCACTCTCCAGCAGGGCGGCGCCACGCTCGCCCTCGCTCGTGCCTGTCGAGTTGTAGCAACCCACCAGGCTGAGGTCTGCCAGCATGCGGGTCTGCCGGTTGTTGGCCAGGTTGTGCGGGCACGCCATGAACTCCTCTAGCGAGCAGCCTGACCAGTCATCGCCCGGGTAACAGCTGGGCAACTCGGCCAGCGTTGGGGCACGCCCGTCGCACACGTGCAGGGAGGCCTTCCAGGTCGCCCCGCGCTGAACATGCCTCCACTCGCTCAGGTAACGCCACACAGGGTCCCGGAGGATGGTGATGTAGTAGTAGTTCCTACAGATTGACAGACAAAGAGAGAGAAACAGAGAGAAGCACATGAATGTGTAAAGATCTGCTAGGTTCAGTTCTGTGTCTGCTATGAATGGAAATACATGGTTGCCCTTTCCAAAATGGAGTTTAATAATTCCAAACATTCTGCCTCATGTATCCAGTACTTGCTATTAGGCAGCAAATCTAATATGATTGTTAAACATGGTTATCATCTCAGAGCCTGCCTTAGTATTTTCAATGCATCAGGAATGTTAAAAAGGAGTAATTAAAATTGATATTAAAATTAAAACCAATATTAAAATTGCCTGAAAGAGTGCTCACTTCATTTTGGTTTTCCTCATTTCAGGTATCGGTTTTAAACGTTTACAAAGGAGACGTAGTGAAAGAAAATCTTTGAAGGAATATCATGTAAAGAGCTGAACTGGGCGATGACCCCATCTCATGCACTGTTGAACGTTATTACAACTCTATTCTCCGTCTATAAAACTGGAGTGAATGCTTTCAAGCCAAACCCATTCAGCAACTGGGCAGCAAACTTCCACAAATCTGCCAGTGTCAAGCACTCATACAGATTTTATGGGTGAAGGGGGCGGTAAATATTTAAAAAATAATAATTTTAACTAAAATTATATTCAAAAATTACTTGATATTGATTAAAATTTGCTATTAATGTTTTTTAAGAGTGACTGACACCACATACCTTTCACAGTTCAGGTAACTAGACAATAAAGTACCAATTTAAGAAAATGTTTGGTACTCAAAACTAGATCATCTGAAACTTTCCCCCAGTGTGGTTATCCATTTAGCCAAAGCGGTCATTAATAGAAGCTACATCATTAAGTGGGGGGAAAAAATGTAAACACATTTTTAAACAAAGGAAAAAAATGTGGTTGCTTCCAGTCCAGACCAGTTCGATTTCTCCCGGTTCCATAGTAACATGGTTGAACCAGATGCGTCTGCAGAAATTGAGATGACTCACCCACAAGCTGCATGTTAAAACAGTATTTATATACGCACCGACATTTTTACAATGCGCACTTCACCCCCACCTCACAAGACTTTGAGCACATCACTGAACGGCTGCGATGGATCCATGCGCTGCGGTGTGTCATTGGGAAATAACTCATGCTGTTTTAACTACAACCTCATACAGAAAGATATACATTTCATCATGCCAGATGAGCGACCCAATCACTGGTAATTCAATTATCATTAATTCAATTACCATTAAGTCAATTACCATGACCTTTTCCGCTTCCCACCACTGCCAGAATCTGGTGGAATCCCATCCAACTAGCAAATATTCCACAATGCGGTTCCGCTCAGTTTTCATAAGTTGTGTTTTTCACTATGAAGAACACAAAACTGTCTTTGGTAGGAAAGTATAAGTCGTCTTGTGTTTTCCAACTGTGCTGGGAGCAAATGTAGCAGATGTCCTAGGAGCAGCAGGGTAGAGTGTAAAGAGTGAATGGTTGTTATAATAGAACCCCTGTGGTTTCAGTTATCTAAAGACAGACAAATGCTTTAGAGTTGACGGTTCCTAGCAGGGGTCTTTTGTCTCATGGCATCTGCCTTGCCAATGGGTTTTCACACTGAATAATGCAGGTAGGTAGCAAACAATACAGGGGTGGGGGCATTAAATTTACTCAGATTATTAGTTTAACAATAGAACTCTCTCTCTCTCACATATATATGCCCTCATACAAATGTTTGGGTGTAAGAAGGTATAGCTTCCTGAAAAAGCTTAAAACTGTGCGTCAGTGACAAGCAAATAAGATAATCACAAATATAAGTGAAAACTTGTTTCCTCGCTCACCTTGGAGGTTTGTGTGTTTCCGATGATTCTCGGTTGTTCATAACCGATGGAACGCAGTTGGTCAGCTCTGTCCAGTCAGCGTGCAGTCCACAACTCCAGCCAGTGGAGAAACGAGAAAAAAGCCAGGTTTCCTTCTTACCTGGCCGATAACATGTGCACTTCTTTTGACCGGCATGACACTCGCATGGCCTTTCCAGTTGTATGTTGCGAACAAGGTGACGGCCGAATGTTGTTCCACCAGTTTTTTGAATGTGGAGAAAAACAATAACATCGTCTCCCTTGATGTTAAAATCTACGACCCTGCTGAGATCCTCCGTGGTGAAATTGAAGCGTGGGACAAACCGGGCTAAAGCACCGTCTTCTGCGACGTACGGATCTCCTGCGTTGGCTCCGTCATGACCGTCGATGCCGCCTGCTCGAGAACCTGGTGCTCTACCTCCGAACTTGGAAGACAACGATCCCAGGTGTAGCAACTGGCAGTCGGAACTAGGACACACATATTGAAGTACAATAACGCCAAACAGAAGCACCATTACCAGTGCGATTAGGAGACGGCTGTAATTGGATTTTTCATCCATCTTCTCGTTGAAAAATAGGAAGCATTACTCAGTCATGAAGCCCCCGCCTCAGCTGGGGGAGAAATGTTGCGCTTTGATGCTTTGATGTTGAACACAAATGGGTCTGGTTTGCCTACCGCGCAAAAGATGACGATTAATTGTTTGCTGCAAATCCTTCGTTTTGAGTCTCCAACGTATCTACATACTTCATCGAGGAATTACATATTTACAGCGTGATATTTGTGGACCACATTTTAGTTGAACTACTCTTGCCTAAGCTACCTCCATCATGTTTTCGGACATTCTACTATGACCCTGTTTCCCAAAAGCCTTTGCGTGAAACAAACCATTGTGTGGATTCTTTTTTCCCTTCAAAATAAAGGTTCTGAAAAAGGAGTTCGGAAATCCGCCGCTCAACCCACAACGTACAATGAGCGAATTTTTTTTTACTGTACTCACATACCACACATTGTACGCTCAATGGCCATTTTACTAGATACACTAGATGTATTAAAGGGTGCATTTAATGTGTTTATTTATCTTTGTTTTATTTATAAATCTTTCTTTACATTTTTTTAGCAGATACTGTAGTTTTTGCACAGGGCCAGTAAAGACGATACATTGCAAATTTACGTTGTATAGTGCAACTCTTGGTTGCTTGTGAATGTATCAATAAAATCTAGATCTTGACACATTGTAACACTGTTTGTTTTTAAGTCTTCCTCTAAAAGTGATCAGTTAGTGATCAGAGCACCACTGCAGACCTGTCATTTAGGTGGTGGATCACTCACATGTCACAGCAAAGACATGAACATAATAGTGGGTGTTGAAAAGCATCATGCCCTGCCCCTCTGTGTACACAAGTACTTTTCATATGGTAGTGTGAGTGCTGTGCATTTGTATTTCAAACATTGGCAGGAAGGTTATTCCATAGTGTGGGTGCTTTATTGGAAAAGGCTCTACCCTTTACAGTAGATTTGCCTTATTCAAATTATTAATAAAAAGCTGAACCTTTTGATCCAAGCAGACATGTTGGATCATAATGAGCCAGGAGTTTGCTGAGGTTCAGTGGGGTAAGACCATTCAGTACTTTGTAGGTCAATAGGCTTTTTTTTTTTATAATCAATACGAAATTTTACTGAGGACCAATACAGCAGTACAGCTAAGATAGGAGTAACATGATCAAACCTTCTAGTTTTAGAAGGTTATGTCTCTGTTCAGTACACAAACGGTTCTTTGATTTAATTAATGCTCATCATAAAGCAGATGAGTTTTTCATAAACAAAGACCCCTCCCCCAATAAACCCACATGAATTTCATGTTCAGGGAATTTCAGTCAACATATTTCTATATTATATATTAGATTTCATCGTTTCACCCCAGATGATCTCAACCGGGTCGTAGACCAGGCTGGTGTTAGTGTTCATGATATGTTTATGCTATTGTTATGTCGTTTTGTTCCACATTCAAAAAACTGGTGGAACAACACCGGGCTGTCACCGTGTTCACAGCATTCAACTGGAGACGCCACACGAGTGTTATTAGAACGGCTCCGATGGAACGTTGGCCGACGCTTCTCTATGCCCCTTTTCAAACAGGTTTTTACCTGTAAAAACAATCGCGCAGGAAGAGGTGTAGAACGGAAAAACGTGTTTTTAGGGACATGTTTCTTGAAGATGCACGTTTATTACGCACTGAAGAGCAACAGACCTGTGCCTTCCCTGCTTGGGAACTGAACACTTACTTTACTAGGAACAACTACGATCAACCGAGGATGATTACAACAAACAAAAAAAAGGCATAGTGTAAAGAGCCAAAATAACACAAGGGAGCATGTCACGTTTAAATATCTGCACTTTTTTTATTTTCCACAAGAATCAGACGTTTAATATACTTTTTTTCTTACATTTTTAGCGTCTACCCCCTTCCCCCACCCCACCGAGTCAAGCCAATCCTCTGAAAGAGTAAATTCTGAACTGTTATATAAACTCTCTCAGAGACCTCTAAAATGTTTGTTCAATATTTACACCCCCCACCTCCCCGTAGTTAAAGTCTCTCATACTTTTCATCAAAGGTGAACCGACTCCATTGCCCAGGGCTGTAGGAGGGTGATTTGACTCTCTAGTTGAGTATTCCCACTAACAACTGGATCAGATAAAATTCATCCCTTCCATTCAAGTGTCCATCTCACCTCAACATTCGAAGTAACTTAATAGCCACCCTGTTACAATAAGACATTGCCGTTCCTAGACATTGGTTTGTTCATGTGCAAATGTAGAAAGGTTTATGGGACACCAGGAAATAGATCATTCAGATTATTGTCCGTGTGAGACATAAAATCCGCCTTGAAGCATACAACAGACGTGGGTAAAATAATCACTGAATACTTGATATTCCTGTTTAAGCATTACACAAACAAGAGACCACCCACTCCCCCTTCAAAGAGAGGTGGGGGTAGAGGAGGGGGGGTGGAGGAGGGAAAGTCTCACCAAGTATTGTATTCAGTGGCCCTATGCAGTGTGCACTATCCATAGGTACAGAAAATCCTCTCTTTGTAGTCATACAGTTCAGCAGTTTAAAAGGAGCCTGCTAGCACTATGTGGTGTGTGTTCTGAATGGAAATTGAAAGTGCGTATGACAGTAGGACACTGAAGAGCTCCTGGCACGCTCAATCCTTCACTCTGCAGACATTTCATAACCACCATACTCAATCCTACTGGAGAGGGGAAAAAAAAACCAAACAAACAAAAAACAACAACAACACAACCCCCCCCGCCACAAAACCAAAAAAAAGGAATGACAAATAGTACACTGGTTTAAAAAAAAAATCTAAGCCTTACATATTGTGAAATTTGAAGCCAATATAAAATCAGGTATGAAATTGTTAAAATGCAACCATCTACAGATATAAATACATTTTTTGAATATTGTACTTTAGATATCAATGAAAGCAATATGTGAGATCATGTCTGTAAAAGCATTTAAGAGAGACATGCAGTTATAAATAACTTACTGTACAAGAGAAAGGAGGAGATTTGTTCAGGGGGAAGGGTGAAATACTCGTCAGTCATCGAAATGAAAACTCGCGTGCCCAGGCAAGCGGCTTGCGCAGCCAAACACTCCACGCCCCACAAAAAAAAAAAAAGAAAAAAGATTCTCAACCGCTGCCACGCCTGTGCAACACACCGCCCTCTCTGGTCAGTGTGGGGAACAGCATAAAGTCGAGTACCAATGCTGCACGTCGGTGGAAAACAGAGTTGATGCGTTGCAACCATGCAACACTGAGCTGGAGAAGATCTGAATAAGGGCGCCCTCACTGTTCAGCCTTCGATCCCAAAGGAGAAGTATCCATCAGGGAAGGGACACATGCGTACAGAAACCACTCCATGTCACTCAAGTCAGGACCGTCATTCGGGTTTAAGAGAATTTGCTGTAGTACCTAATATATAGATTTACACCTCACAATAAAATTCTTTATTTAAAAAAAACAAAACAAAACAGACAAACAAACAAAAAAAAACCCTCCACATATAAACCCTGTGTTAACTTCATTATTATTCTATATCTCAACCTCGATTCTTGGTGATGCACTGATGCACCATGTACACTTTGACCAGGTGGGATTCATTAAGCTCTCTGGGACCATTTTGTTTGTGTTTGTGCTCGTGGCCATGCCTGAATGATTAAAGTCAAACAAACAGGTTGGATGCGTGTACGATAGTCCACACCTGGCACAGTTCACCGTCAGTGAACCTACAACAGGCCTTTCATCCACATCGGCATTCAGATCCATTCCAAAGTTCCATTAAAACAGACTGAGTTTATGCTAGTTTTCTGATAAGAGACAACGTTCTATAATTATGGGCTCCCTAAAGAAAACGTGTGTGAGAGGGGGAGCTGTGATTGAAGATAGTAGTGTACATACACAGCCTTTAATAAAAAATAAAAACATTATTTTTTTCTTTTCTTTTTTTTTAATAAAAACATGTCCAAGTTAACCAGTTCTATCCTGTCCCTCTCTACCAGGTCGTCTTTGATAGCCTGGGTCTTCTAAGCCTTTGTAGTGACCAGGAATAGTGATTTTGTTCTTACGGCTCACCAACATCTACGCCACACAGAACGGCGCACACACAAGGGGCGTTGGTCTGGGGTGTGTGTGCGCCTCTACTGCGTAGGTCTCAATATACGGAAGAGGGACGAATTAACGAAGAATTCGGGAAAACGAACTTGCTCTCAAGCTACCGCACACATCCGTACCGACACACAGTGGCAAATCATCTACATTCCTACACAAACAACAACAGGAAAAAAAAACAAAAACGTGTCAGTCAGTCACTGAAGCTCATTCGGAAGGATGAAAAGAAAAGAAACTGTAGTTGATCGTGTCACGCTGTGAACAGTGAGGAGTCCGCGTGAAAGTAAAAACTGGTGAACTGCTGTCGAGAAGCCCACAGCTGTGCGCACACGTCCACGTTCATGGACCAAAAAAATGCAGAAGAATAAAAACAATTAAGGTGAAGTTATTACAATATTAATAACTCTGAGAGTCTTTCCTAGCCGGCAGGGACGCCACGGTCCTAAAGGCGGTCTCTTTTTGTTTGGTTTAAGTTTTAAAATGTCCTCGTGTAGTTTCCTGTTCTCGAGACCGATGGTCGTGCTCAGTGTTCTGGGGAGGCCCTTATCTGGCGTGGGGGCCCAGCAGTGCCAGGGCGAGGCCGGACAGAACCAGGGACAGGCTGCAGGGAGTCGGCCCCACGCCGCTGGAGGACTTGTCCTCTTGGTGGATGAGGCGTGGGTTCAGCGGCAGCGGCGTGGAGAAGTAGATGTCGTTGTTCGAGTCGCAGGTGGGGGTGTCGCAACCGCTGCCGCTCTCGTCTCCGCTGCCGTCGTCTGCGGGGAGAACGGAAAAGCAGAGGCGGTCAGGGTGAGCCGGTCATTTGGGGGCAGCCGTGACCTGCCCGTGCAGTTTGCTGTGCTCTGACAAAACGGCGTTAAAATATTCGGGAAGCCGCCGAGTGGTTGTGTGTGGTGGGAGAAGGGTGGTGGTGGCGCGAGGCCTCCACCGGGTGCCGCGTAAGGGTTCGGCTCTCACCAATGTCGGACGTGATGTCGTTTCCGCTGTGTGCAGCCTTCAGCCAGCTGGTCATTTCTCTCAGCATGGCAATCTGTCTGCGAATCACCATGTCCGGCTTGGTGATGTCCACTTCCACGTGAGGATTGGAGGCCTGATTGGCCAGGCCGTTACCCAGGACTACAGACTCGTACCTGAGGTGGGACAGATGGGTTGAGGGTGGTTATTGAAGTGTGCAGTGGACACACGTTGCAGGTGAGGGTGGGGGCTCACACTCACCTGCTCTTGGCCGTGCCGTTCCAACATTCGTCGCCCTGGGCAACCCTGTCTCCGGCGCACACCGTGTCCGGCAGGGTGGACCAGAACTTCTTAGCGTGCTTCAACTTCTTCTTCACATCAGTCACCTAGGCGACGGAATCGTCGAGTCACATTTCTCAACTTTCACTGCTGTAACCCATGTGTGTATAAACCTTTTTAAACGGACGGAGCGCGTTATAAAATTATACGCTTCAGTCCGTTTTAAAAGGAGTTCTCCGTGTGAGCTCCAGTGAGTGCCGTTACCAGTCGGTCCATGTTGGTACCAGCTGCGGTGGTGGGTCTGGCGTCTGGGCTGTAGGGCCGGAATCGACCTGGGAAGCCCGAGTCCTTCGTGGAGCGTCGGGAACGAGTTGCGGGTTTGGGCTGCCCACATCCCTGGAACACCTGACGGACGAATTCGAGGAGTGCGATTCAGAACAGCGGTACGAACAGTGGGGTTCCTCCCCCCCCAGATCCACACGGGTCAGACACACGTTTAAGAAGAGTGAGCACCAGACCTTCTGGGAGACCTGCATGCTGTTCTCCTGCATGTTCATGATGGCGTCGGAGATCTTCACATCGATGGGGTCTATGACGGACTCGAAGTTAAACGGCCCCTCCAGCCGCTCAGCCAGACTCAACATGGCATCTGTACACGTGCCGGTTTAAAAAGGGAAGTGTACATTAGAACCAGAGCACTAGGGTGTACAACACAATCAGTGCTTTCCCAGCTCAAACAGACATATAACTCGTTACCCCCCCCCCCCCACTTCTATAGATTAAACAAAAACTAATACTAATTCTTAATTGTTGCTGTAGCAGATTTCTACCACTAGGGGGGAGCACAGTGCTGGCTGAAAGAGTACTGCATGCTGCCACACTCGCAGCTTGTTAAACAGTCAAAGGTCTTAACAAGACGCCCCAATTAAAACGCTGCAAAGCTGACATGCTGGGTGAGCAAAGCCAGTCCATCCTCCTAACTGCGTGTGTGTGTGTGTTGGGCCCTTGAACCATACTAGCCACAAACTAGCCGTGGAACGTAAGAGGCGGGTCATATTGTGCTCCACGGGTGGTTTTGACGGGACTGAAACCCCCATTTTCATTTGTTTTGAAAAATTACCAATATAGTAGGCCTTCCAGACTGATGCTCAGTGCAGTACATGTACACAAGACCCCCACGGGGCTGAACTCACCCAAGAAGTTGTTCCACTCCGTGTCGAGGTCAGCCTGGTTGGCCAGGCAACCGCGCATCACGTTGAGGCAGTAGTTCTTGCAGGGCTTCAGCGCCACCTGCCCGGTGCAGTAGGGGCAGTAGAGCATCTTCATGGCCGCACGCACGCAGCTCGGAGAGGCACTCACCTGCGAGGAGGGTGGGGGTGGGGGGTATCAGAGCCAGAGGAACGACCCCAATCAGGAGGTTTATGAGTAACCTGCCCAAATCATGAGCCAAACGGAGCTTGTAACTGATAATAAAGTCAACAACACGAACCACCGCCGCTGTCCTTTCTAAGGTCGTGCTACATCAGCTTGTGTTTGCTCAGATTTGCCATTAAGGTTTAACCGGTTAACCCACCCTAGCAGCGGTGCTGTTCGTACACATCCACTTTGGCCTATAAATCTTTCCTGAAGGGAGATAAGCCACTGTCTCTTGCGCACTTCAGAAAACTTCTAATGCTAATCCGCAGCTAGCGCACCCAGTTAAAAAAAAGGACTTTCCAGGAGAACGCCCACCGACTCTGTAATTCGCTCAACCGGCCCCTTAGTCCATTCCATGTGTGTTCCTCGAGCTATATTTACATATCAGAGCGAGACTGTTCTCTTTGAGCTGTGTGAGCCCTTTAACTCGACAGAGCTCTCCACCACTACCTACCCCACCCCCACCCAGGATACGTACCGTGGAGACCTTGTTGGCCACGTCCGGGATGAGCGCCAGGCCGAGGGTGAAGATGCGAGCTGCCACAAACGCGCGCGTCAGCTGGAGGCGGAGCTTGCGCGGCACGTCGCCGAACGGCTTCAGCTGCTCCGTGTGGTGTCTCACGCACTCCATGTAGGCATCGCTGAAGTCGTATTGCACGTTGACCAGGCGGAACATGCGCTCCAGGAGCTCCGCCCAGAACTCGGCCAGCACCGCGTCCAGCTGCACGCCCGCCGCCCCCAACGCGTAGCTGCGCCGCAGGTCCTGGAAGAAGCGCTTGAAGAGCTCGGCGTTCTTCACGTACATCATGCCGTAGGTGCGCACAAACATGTCGTTGAGCGACTTCTCGGCATTGTTGAGCAGTTCTTTGAAGAACTCTGGGGGGGGGGGGGGGGGGGGAGGG
>JAOXYF010000010.1:15198486-15218180 GCA_028565775.1 Sternarchorhynchus goeldii
CCTGGGCCCCCCCCCCCCCCCCCACACACACACACACTCGCCCGCTCTTTCACCGCTGACCAGAGCCAGGCAGGCTCGTGTATACGTCCATACTGTATACTGTAGTCGTGCACAACAAACAAACGCCCTCCCGCACTGCCTCATATCAGACACCGTATCAGTGATGAGGTCTGGATCCACTGAATAACCAAACGACATGAGAAAGGGGGAATCGGCGGAGAGCTCGCAAATAAACTCCGGCAACGGAAAATAGCCAGGAGGACGTGAGATGCACGCACCCCACCCTGAAAAGTTCCACCCCAGCCGTACCCTTCAGTTTACTGAGGTCCCATACAGCACAGGCACGCGTGTACACACACACACACACACACACACACACACACACACACACACACCCACACCCACACCCACACCCACACCCACACACACACCCACACACACACACACACACACACACACACACACACACACACACACACACCCATTTAAAGTTCCTCTTCCATCACATTTACACCTAACACTTAGGTCTTTGTACATGGGTGAAGAGGGGTGGAGGAGTGGGCAAAGCAGGCAAGCAAAACACCAGGACAGGATCCCCAGGACAGGATCCCCAGGACAGGATCCCCAGGACAGGATCCCCAGGACAGGATCCCTGGGCCAGCAAGCCTTCGCAATCCCAAGCTGCTTTAACTGAAAAACTGAAAACGATTCAGAATTTTTAATTTTCATCCCAATCAGGTAATAAAAACAAAGTCAGGCCTGACTTCCCCATGCAGTTACAAGTGAATATAATGCATGCAGTAACCTACAGAAGAAACGTAGATCAGCCCTCAGTACTTTATACTTGATCCCTGCCACCTACAACTGATCACTGGACACTCTACACTTAATAATCACTTAATGAAACATTTAAATTTGACTCTTAGATCAACCGATACCATTACATTCATTTACTACACATTCCAGACCAACACATGGTGTACAGTAACCGTCACTGGATGTTCTCAGGAGTAACAACACTAAGTATTCTGACATCAGTGCTACCAAGTTAGTTGGGGTATAACACCCCCCCCCCCCCCCCCGTAAAAACCCCTCCTGTTGACACCCACATAACCAACACCGCAAACCGGCATAAAGAGGAATGCAGACCAAACCCTTTACACTCAAACTCTCTCACACCCAGCCTCGGACCGCAGCTCTCTGGACCCAACCGCCAGGGTCGAAGGTTAACAGGCACTCCTCTGCGAGGGGTCGCGCACTCCGACCCCCTGCATGCGAGCACACGGCTCGCACCGGCACAGGGCGCCCTGGGAGTCAGAGCTCCCAGTTTCCCGTGGGGTTTATTTCAGGACGTCCGCCGCTGTAAACCGCTCAGTCTCCCTCAGACGAGTGCAGCGGCCGCTGGCACAGGTTTAACCACCACCACCCAGTACGAGAGGGACAGAGCTGCATTCCACTCAGAGGCTTAAACGCACGTCTTAACACACCAGACAAAATGTTCTTCTCCGCCCTGGAGGGAGAAAGATAAGAGATGGATGCTTTCTGGGGAACATTTCCTGAACTAGACATCAAAGCTTTTAGCTGCGAGAAATCGGCACGAAAAAAAGAAACGGGGTGGCTAATTAAATAAATAAATAAAAAAATTTAAAACAATGTACGGCGGTGCTTTTAAGTTTTAGAAGCCCAGTGATGAAACAGATCCAAGAGCAACACGTCTCCCACCTCCACCCCCCAAACCACTCTGCTCATCTCAACTTGGGTGGGGTGGAATCTCTCCCCACTTCTACCCCGTCTCCACCCACCTAAGCACAGGCTACCAGCCTGCGATAAGATTCCAGCTGTCCAAGTTTTCTCGGGGCAAACGAGAAACCCGCGACATGACGCGTTGGCAAGCTTAACACGAGATGCTTTAACATCTAGAGAGGGCAGCTACCGTGTCAGCTGCTACAGATCCACGACACTCCCTCCTGTACGGAGAAAGGCTACACCAACAGTGCACCACCGCAGACTAAAGCAATAACACCAAAACGAGTGGCAGAGAAGCCGAGAGGAAATGTTCAGGACAAGCAAGAGTGGGACGCTCGATTTGGAGTCGTGGGAACTGCCGCAAAGCCGTCTCAGATCCGGCGTCCGCGTCGGGGCAAGCTCGTGCGTCTCCATGCCGACCGCAGCTGACTCACAGGCGCGGGCGGACGCTTCTCCGTGGTCTCCAGGGGAAACAAGCCCCTCTCCGTCCTGCCTCGGGCCGCCGTCCACGTACGCCGGGTATGAGAACGACGAGCCTTTACCGGAAGCCACGCTTTACACAACCTCTCCAGCCCTCTCCGAGGGACTCGGTTGTCATGACGCCGTTCTAAACGGTGTAAAGGTAGATATGCAGAGGTAGTGACCGCGCCACCTCCGTCTCCGTGGGAGGGTGTTGCAGAGGGACGACCGTGACAGGAAACCATTATTCCAACACTGCGTCTCATATGGAGGAGATCAGCGCAGGCATTCGCTTCCAACCCCTCTCAAATACCGGCATGACAAGTTTAATGCACCTCTGCCAACACAAGAACACGTTTGAAAGAGGAGCAGTGAACCTGGCGCGGCAAAAGCTTGGCTTATGCAAAGGTTCGGCACAAAATGGCGGATGATGAGTCGGGCATTTCATCATGAAGTACGGACAGAATCCAAGGCCAACTAGTCCTGCCTTAAACATGTAGCTCGGTACCAGCTTTGTGCATTTTAACTTCAAGATTGTCAACGCGGCTCTGCAGTGTCATCATTCACAACAAGGACATGTGTAACTGCTGTGTAAGCACAAACAGGTTAAGCATTAAAAATCTTTTTTTTAAAAAAACCCTTCACCTATAATGGAAACAGCTGTGGGACCAGCTTCAAGGGCACATTCCTACGAACCGACACCGCGGAGAAATAAATAAATAAAATAATGAACCGATAGTCACTTGGGACACTCCCATGCCACGCTTAACCTACAATAAAAGCTGGGTTCTGTTGCCTACTCCAATTTCCATTCCTCTCAAGACCCCCCCCCCCCCCCTCACCATCTCACACACACACACACACCCCTTTTCACTGATCCCATAAGCACATATTCACAGGTCACGTTGTGAAAGCCTTATTCTGTTAGCACTGCTCGGTCTTAGCGCCGCGTGCACCATGACCTGGCCGGCTAGCGCGCCGGCCGAAGGTTCGGGCCTCCCCCGCGCAGCAGGGGCTGCGTTGATGACCGTGCAGATTAGCAGGCAGGACATCCCAGGTCAGGCGTCCCGCTGACGCACGCGCCCGACAGGATGCCCGCTTAAGGAAATGTGAGGTTCAGGAAACATAGGACACAAGGACCATTTCCGGTTTCCGTCATCGTGTTCCAGAAGAACAGCGACAGACAGACGGAAAACACCATTCACACAATGGTTAAAAAATAATAATTCATAGTAATAACGCTGAAAAAGCAAAATACATGGCTTTGAGTGTTTAATCTGATGATTAAAACAAAAACTCTGACAGGGACATTTTCTCTTTTAAGGACTACTGCACCTGCTGAAGGCAGGGCTTAAGTGCAGGTTTGTGGGAGCCCCCAACCTTTCACTTCTGGACATCTTGACTGCAGCAGGACTAGACAGGTTCTGTGTCCACTAGAATTAAAGACGAAGGTAAATAACAGATTTGTCCTCCACAGGGAGCAAAGTTTAAATTCACAGCACTCCAAAGTCCAGGTTGGATGAAATGAATCTAAAGGAACATCACTCACTCACTCACTCAGAAGTTCAGGAATCGGGTATTACACTTTTAGAGTGTAATTAGAGATTTGGAAAGAGATGTTTTACAGTAGGGAGGCTTGCCACATGTCTTTGGAAAGGACACGTAAAATGTATCCTCAAATAATTAATGGATTAAAACCTCCTGCCAAACACAGCTGTCAGAATACTAAATCTACCCAATGTATCGTGTCAGATGGCACCTGGCTGCTAAAACGGAAACGGACGTACAGAGGCAGAAACGATATCTGCCTCGTTTTCTGGTGCAGCCTAAAGCGCCAGAGGCGTTCGGGTCTCTGCAGGCCGCTGAGCCGAGGCAGCGAGATCTTCGGTGGGATTCTGAGTCTAGACGGTTGTGAGATCGTTAACCGGGATCACAGTGCAGTGGGTTAAAAGCTTCTCACCTCCGTGAGCTCGGAAGCACCAAACACCAGTTCAGACGTCGTCCATCAAAGCCGCTGGATGACACAAAGCAGATGTTTGTGAGGGACAGGATGGTATTTGCGGAAAATCCCCCACCCCCCTCCCTTTAAAAAACACACACACACAGGAAACATGCGTGCGCGCACACAAAAAAAAACATTCGTCCCTTACCGGTTCACCTCTGATTGCTAAACCAGGCAGTCTCTCTGCCCAATGAAAACTCCCCCACGGATGAACATACCAAAAAGCTGTCATCCATGAACATTTACCCAGAAGCCCCTGGGGAGATTCCACAACATGGATCTGGCCTCTCGTTCTCAAGCAGTCTCCCTTCTCCCTCCCCAGTGTGCCATCTCTGGCATTGTCTCCTTCCACAAAAGCCCCCTGCTGATACCACCTCCCAGGTCTGCTGACTGTGAACCAGTGAACTTTCTTCAGCATTTTTACAGAAACATTAAAAGTCAGGAACTGACTTGATGGGAGTTTGGCAAGAGCAGTTTCTGCGTTAAACCTTTAGACGAAAATTCGGTGTCCGTGTTGAGCCGTTATTGCAGGAACATAAATAAGTGTGTGTACTCAAACACCGAAACAACAACAACAAAAAAAAGGTACTTGTGACATTTTAGTCAGGCCAGCCAATCAGGGACATGGTTCAGGTGGAAAAGCTGGTGCAGATGAACAGGGCATGGTTCAGGTGGAAGCAATTAAACACCCTCTGCCTCGAACCCAAAAGAAATTATAACTACCCAAGGGCACACACAGTAAATGATAATGCCATGGTAGGTAGGGGAAGACACTGACAGCTTGGAACATGGAGGGGGGAGGGGTTGTCTGACGGCATTAAGACTCTTTTGCATCTCCACAGCCACCACAAAACACAAAGCTCTATGAGCGCGCGCGCACACACACACACACACAGCAGTAGGGGAAACTAACGCGAGGAACTGCAGGGCTGGCTGAACATCCGACAATACGTTCATCACCTAAAACACCACCAGCCAGCACACCGAGGGGCTCCATTCGGGCAGCGCACGAGCCCGGAGAGGCCGCGGGATGGACGTGATACTCCGCGATGACGCCCGCACCTTCACTCATGACCAGGTTCACAGAACTACAGCCTCTAGCGCAGGGGAAGATTAACACTGAAATCTAACATTCGGTCCATTTACCACAAAAAAAAAAAAAATCATAAAAACGGAGCACATTGCGGAAGCATAATTACGTCAAACACCAATTATATTCCTAACCATTATTCCATAAAAGAAAAAACAATAACAGCGTTTAATGAAGGAATGATTGCATTGTGTGGTGATATGTGCCTCCACAAAAAATCATAAACATTAAAAAAAATACATAGTTAAGATTTCATGTCATATATTGGCAGAAAATCAGCATCAGTTCACTTAGAATGGAACTTCTTACAGTTACACCACAAATCCCACAGGGTCATCATCTCTCTGCCTGTAAACAAATAGGCAGAAGCTTTCGGATTCATGCATCTGCCTTTTTGGGGGTTTTTGCCAAGTCAACTGTAGAAAAAAATATTCAAGCACAAGAATCGTACTGTAACGTTTTTCTGTTTTACATGCCTGACCAAGAAAGAGAGACGCAGAGAGAGAGAGAGAGAGAGAACGCATGTGCGCACACATTCACAGATTTGTGGAGACAAGCTGACATTCTCCAGATAAATGGACGACATGTTACAGCACTACATGTTATCAGAAGGAAGCGACAGGGCCAGCTCATCCCCAAAGCCCTCCCTCCACTCTCTGCTTTACTGCACTTAAAGCAGAGGAGACTACCAGCAAAGACCTTTGGTCTGTGAAACACTCCTCCTCCTTCTCAAGTGCTTTAATGTTGCAGGAGCCACACAAACAACTCGGGGAACCAAGAGAAGGGAAGGGAGCGAGCGCCCCGATCCGGACCGTTCGGACCGAAACCTTCGTGCTTCTTAAAAAGCTCTTCTTCCTTTTTGACACAAGCGTTTCTTGGATCACAAATCTCCACTTTGGACCACATAGTGGAAAAAAAAAGGTCCCCCAAAGCTTCCAGCACCAGAAAGGCTTTAAAAGTGTTTAAGGGTAAAACATGCGAGTGATACATCTTGTCCTCGCCTGTTAAAACAGAACAGCGGAAGACTTAGCTGCTCTTTGACAGTGTTTACACCGGACATCTAAGCTCGGCTGAAATCTGCCAGATGTCGAACCTGACGGACAAGCACTAGGGGCTGTGTGTGTGTGTGTGACGGTGGGGACCGTGTACGTGCGTGTCTATATAATAGTGGGGATTGTGTGTACGAGTGTGTGTCTGTATAACACTGGGGGGCTGTGTGTACGTGTGTATATAATGCTGGGGACTGTGTGTGTGTGTGTGTGTGTGTGTGTAACGGAGCGAGAGGGGCCCACGGGCAAGATGAGGTCAGTCCCATGATCATGTTTCCTAGTCCTCAAAGCTACAACACAACGACAATGATTCTGATATAGCTGCTGGGCTTGGGAAACCGGATAGCAGTGTAGTTGGTTGGAGCAGCAGAATTATTATCCAACTGCAAAAAACCCTACACTTACTATGCTGTAGTGACGGAGAGCCCTATGGATGGAGCCAGTCGTGTCAATAAATCAATGACACAAATGAGCAGAGATCACATGTTCAAAAGCTTTCAGCCAAGATCAAACATGGCCATCTTGAGTTTCTCCAACAAATCCACCATTTTGTTGCCCGTGAATTATTGCTAACGTTCTGCTCCACCTAAAACCTGCGTCCAAACCGTGACGGAGTGGCCGGTGACTTTTCCCAAGTGGCCAAACGGTAACCGGAGGGTCAACTGGTAAATGGAGGCCTGTGATGAAGTCCGCGCGAAGCTTTGTTCATCGCAGGAATTCGGTTTTGACGGCCAGTGCTGCCATCACCTCGTTGATCAAAAGTGGGAGGATGGTGTGGAAGCCAGAGGGCGCTGTCTCAGCTCGGCAGCTGCCCGTTAGGGCAAATTAACACCGAGACCTTGGTGTTGTCTATAGGCTTTATGGTGCCTTGGAGGAGAGGCGAGAAGGGAGGCGAGAAGGGAGGCAGAACGTGGTCAAGAGCAGAGTGCCGTTCTGAGCCCAGGGGTGGAGCTTCAGACAGGCCGTGGGGGCAATTAGCAGGATTTATAGTGGTTCTGGAACACCATCAAAGCTGGGGCTTCTGCCCAAGACCCAGGCCTGTTCCCTGGCCTCGTGTTCTCCATGGCCACAGAATGGTTCCCATGGTAGCGAGAGCAACACCCCAAGCGTTGGCACAGTCGGTACTATCGTCGTCACAGTGGGCAGCGCCGTGGTGGGCGAAGTGCGTCTTGGGGCTCGACCTGTGATGCGCGCACACACCCCCCCCCCCATGCGGGGGAGGATCGGCGGGAGCCGTGGCTGAAAGGGGAAGGCGATATGGTGTGGAACGCGCCCCACGCAGCGTTCTGAAGCCCTTGGAACTCTGCGGGTGGACGAACTAGAGCCGAGGGATAACAGCAAAAATAAATAAATAAATAAAGAGACATGGCATCTCGGATATCTCGCGCAAGCTGCAGTCTTTGGCTAAGGAATTTGGTGGGAGGGGAGGTGCAAAAGTGAAGAGAGATGAGCATCCAGCGAGATAAAAGAAGCATTAATATAATTCCTAACAAGATTGCTCCATTATCCAAACCCACTTGGAAAACTATGGGAAGATATATAAGCAAACCACTGCAGTAGCTGTGGTGGCCTGTTTTGGTATTAAAATCATCTGGAAGGCTTCCCACGCACTGAAGCTCTGAAGAATGGATAGAGAAACGAGAGGGGTAGGGTAGTGAAAGAGCAGGGATGAGAACTTGGAAGAGGCCTTGTAGCAAAGGCATAATGGCTGAAACAGCCAAACAGAATAGGAAGAAAGAGAATAAAAGCTTCTTCTAGATGTTGAGGCTGGATTTAAAAAAAAAAAAAAAAAAAAACGAGAGAGAGAGAGAGGGGAATGCTCGGCGTAAACACTTCCTACAAAGCACTCTCTATATAGGAGAAGCCAGGGGCCACGAGCCAAGTGAAGGGGGGCCCCCAGACAGTTCCGATTTACCAGCATGCAAATTGGAAGTGTTAACAAGGAGCCTCAGTGGCGGCCTCTATCTGCCTTCTGCTGAAAATGCACGTAAACGCGCAGGTAGGTTCTGTGCGGTGTCCCGTCAGGAACAGACGGGCTTGGAGTGCAAGTGCAGGACGCGCTCCAGGGACGCATGCGTCGAGGACGTTGGAACTCTGAGGTGAAGAGGTCGGCGCTCAACCGGCCCGTTCTGAGCAAGCATGCGAGTGTTTATGGGCCAGAGAGAAAGCGTTAAGCCTTGGGCAATGCCAGCCCAGATTCCACGAGACTGCACCATACAATTTCACTTAAATCATACTCAGGGGCAGCTCCTTTTGGGGACTGATAATTCTCCGTTGGTTTGTTACTTTCTTGGTCTTTGCCATCACCTCATCCTCTCACTCCCCTTCTTATGTCAGTAACACCCCTGTCCCCCACCCACACCAGACAATCCTCCACTGCCCAAAGCTGCTCCGCTGTTCAGTGTCCCAGCTCCACTGGTGTGGGTCCTGGTGGTCCCCTGTGGAATGTGTGCAGAGGGGGAGGAGGGAGATGTCTGGGGGCTAAAAGGGGCGCCCCATTGTTCACTCACACACACACACACACACACACCCTGCTGTGCCGTCTCTCACTAAAGCCTGAGGAGGTGGATCACAGGGGAGCAGCATGGATAAGCCGGAGTGAAGCTCATGCTCCAGGTGGAGAAAACCCTCCACCACCTCCACCAGGAGCAAAGAAGCCATACCTCATCTCCTGCTAGACTGCAAACAGCGTGGAAGCCTTAAAAAACAAATGACAACTGTTTACATAAAAATATCAATTAAAAGGGCTTTTCAGAGGAATGTGTGAACAAAAGGTTAGATCATTAGTCAAGATTACTTAAAACCAAGAACCACGAGTACAGATTTTTGAAGCAACCACTAACAACTGCCTTAAACAGAAGCCGTGCTTAATTCAGCTCAGCGGTCCAGTTAACCATGTAGGCATGTTAGCAGAAAGCCCTTGAACCCAGACAGACACTTTATGGCTGGAACTCGGGAACTGCTGGGCTGGATTAACTGCTTCCTCCAGCCAACCCCTACTTGAAACCACGTACACTGCATGGCGCTATGGCAACGAACGCTCGAGTAGATTGAGTAAGTGGCAAAACCATGGGCAGTGTGTGGTCTTTAACTAGAACATATCGGATCTCCGCACCAATTCTCGGCATGCAACAGGAAACTGATAAGAATCCTGTCGCACGGCCAGGAAAGTGCAACACTGCGGAAGCCTCGGCTACCCGTTGCCAAGCGTGTTGCCAAGTGTGTGCCAACCTCACAAGGCGTCTTCCGCCCGATAGCCAAACTCAATTACAGGCGCGCAGCCGCAGGGTCTGGCCAGGCCATGGTTCTCAGAAATGGGTTACGGCAACATTTCAGCCTCTGCCGCGGTCCGGAGCTTCTCCTAATCCTGTCCTTCTCTTCCTGCCCAATAGAAGCGCCTCAAAAACTTTGATGACATCATAAAGAAGATTCAATTTATTGTGTAAATGAATCTAGAGCCTGCAAGACAAATGAAAAGTGAGCAACTAAAGGCCAGGTTTATTCTGAAATACATGGCAACGTGGACAAGGCCAAGAACTACCATGATCTTCAGATATTCCTACAAATACATTTTTAAAACAATCTAAAATATATTTAGATTACAACCTTTTGATTCCTCTTAAAATGTAATGAAAATAACTTAGTACATGAGTAAGAATTTGGTCTCCCTCAGGCTCCTAGATCATTTTCATTCTTGATGCCTGATGGCATCACTGACGATGACACACAGCTGGCAGAAGGCAAAAAAAATGTGATCTGTTTAATTATTGTGCTTCTGTCGCTAGTCTGATTAGCAGAACAAGGTCGGAAGAGAAGAAGCATTGGTGCTCCGTGGTGAAAAGAACCTTTAAAGAAATGTTAGGAACTAGACCAAAGTTTTTGAGCCAAAAAATTCTTAGCCTTTTCATCTTATACAACACTGCGGGACCAGTTTTCTCAAAAGGGAGGACCAGTGTCTTAAGATGGGATCAATTTCCCTCATTGATACTATTGATATTCTAGTGGGCCGTTTCCTGACAAAAGGCTCGATCCCTACTCACTGACAGAGTGAAACATAACGCTTAAAATCCACAGAGCCCAAGGCACCTCTCTTGTAGACAAAACCTATAGCATTGTTTTCGGGTAGTTGGAACTACACTCTAAACTCTAAAATGTCGTATATTAGATGTTAGTTAATGTTTGGTGTTTATAGTTTATTGGTATTTCTATAGGCAAAGTTTACTATGCATTTAGTAGCTAAATAAAAAAAAGATAGTGTGGGTAAACTTCATACCATATCACGTTGTACGTGGTTGTCCTCTACTGCACCAGAGGCTTATCTCATGAGTGATGTGGCAATGTCAGCCAATTATTTACTTGTCTAGTACAACAAGGCATATGGCCAAAAGAAACGCAAAACACCCATGTTTGACCTCAGTTAAAAATAATCTAAAAGTTAAAGCACAAGTCTATATCTGGAAGTGTTTTCATACTGTTCAGACGTCCTGCTGCATTTGGAGGTCAACGAGCTGCAGTTCCTTTTTCCTCAAGAGTTCGTCATAATACCCTGAAGTGATTATGACTGGGACGATCCTCTCGGAGGAAGCGAAAAAAGCATCTTTGATCTTCACCGCTGTCCATACCTGAGCCGTGACACAAGGCGCAGCTGCCAACATAAAGCAAACCAGGCTTGCTCTCGAGCAGGGGTGGGGTGGGGTGGGGGGGGGTGTTCTACTGCCTCCCAATAAGATACTGTTGACATGAGGAGATACCAGTCTGGTCAGCGTTAACCGCCTCTTTTCTGCATCTTTTGAAGAGCCGCTGTCAGCCAGCGCGCAGCAGGCCCTCGACATGGACACGTTTTACAACATCAAGACCAATCAACAAGCTTCCCGCACTGTGGGGCTTTTCTCTAAAAGCATAAGGCCCTCTTTGCTTTGGTTAGGGATCGGAGGATGTGAAAGCTTTAGTCCTCTGCAGGGAACTTTGTACTCCAGGGCTTAAAGAGCCATAAGGTGTTCTTAGATGTTATAATCCTTGGTATCTCGCAAAAGGGAAAGGATCCGTAGAGACCCTCTGTGCAGGAAATAAACAACTTGTGTCTGGCCAGCAAAGAAAACCTCTTTCACAACAACTGTACTTTTTTAGAAGCAGGGAAAAAAACTGCCAAAACACCTCAATTGTCATACAACACTAATGTTTCTCTGCTTAACCATCAAATGTATCCCAAAAGTGTTATTTTAATAAAAACTAACAGTGTGAACTGGAAGTACGAGATTGCTCACTGGTGCTCTGAAATAATTCAAAAATCACACAAATTAATTATAATGGAATTGTGAAGCAGTTTGCAATCAAAGCTCATTTTGATCAGCCTTATCCTTGACAAGACAGTTGAGAGGATTTCTGAATCATCAGCTGGGAGTTCAACATAAAACTGCACTAGTTTTATATTCATGATTCAGGCTGGTTTTCTCACTTCTTAGAAATCTCCTCACAAATCATGTGTAAATACACCACAAGTAGTACGTCTTAATTGCGAGACTAGAGATTTAGTGAACAAATACTGTCATCTTTCTACCACAAGCCAAAAACAAAAGGATGCCTGTGGTTGAAGGAGCACCAGTCATTATGGGGGCTGCGTCTACAATGTGCGCAACACTGAGCTGGTCTGAATTAAAACGACACAAAAACATCATCTAAATTAATGGTGCGCTGCTCTGATGACACACAGGCTTCATATGACTTCTTGGCTAGAAATGGACCATCTAAAAAAAAAACCACAGCACAAGTAAGTAATAATACCCTTGCTGATTAATTGCAGAAAAGAGGAAAAACTGGCTTGAGAAAAGTATAATTTTGTCCATACGTCTACTCAATGCTACGTGTTGGATGTGCTTGGCCCAGCTGTGGATGGAATCTGGATTCAGAACCATGGCAATATGGAGAATAGATGTTTTCACTACCAGGTGAAGAGGGCCAGCTCTGAAAGCAAAAACCAGGAGGGGATGCTGCCAGTTCAATTAGCTTCTCCTGTGGACCACCTTCTCCCTAGCAACAGGAGACATTGTTATCCAAAAGCAGGGCTTTTTGTGCTCTTTTTTTTTCGCTTTCCAAGACACCTCCACCCCTCAGTGACAGTAGACCCTGTTACACTCCCTGGATCAGTTCTCTCAGACTCTATAACTGACAAAGGCATATTCACAGAGGTCGGCCCTGCACAGGGTCCAGGGCACATTGGACATTATTGTGAAAGGCACACGCGCGTAGAACCCAAACTGCTCAACAACCCTTTATAGCGCATTCTTTTAAATCCTTCACAACAAAACTGGAGAAATGCCACAATAAAAGAGGACAAACGCAGGCAAGTTGTGGTACAATCGAGCTTTGCATTACAATGGTACACCAGGGAAAAATAGGCCTTTGCCCGATGGTGTAGAGTATGAAGAAAACTTTCCCCTCAATAAAAGCAGCTGTTCTAATTCTCACACAAAACCACACCATACAGCTATAAGAATTACAAGTTTACCTGATACTGAGAAATACCATGTTGATGTCAATAAAGTCAGATTTAATGTGCCACCTACTACATTACCAAGTAAACGAAACATTAAGCAAACAACATGAAACTGCAGTACAATTATTTATCCGAGTCATTTTTTTAATTAGACCCAACCACTGACTAACCACGCGTTAAAAACTCTCTGGAAAATTATTCACTTTCCCAAAATTGCTATGGAAGGGGGGGGGGGGGGCACAACTGAAACCGAAAAAACCTGAACCACGAAACTTTCAACAATATTATAGACTGCTTTCCTAATGTAGGCCTGTAGAAGATATACATGGGCTTACTACCCGGGACAATATAAAATAAGAAATCTGAAGGGGTCGCATGTGTGAAAGGATCTGAAGAGGTTCGATTTAAAGGTTTTAGAGAACCGAGAGAAGACTCCCCCCCTTCTATACGCCATTTTACTATACTGCTGTTAAGCGCCCAAAACGAGGGGACATTCGCAAGTCGCAAGAACTTTCCTTTACTCTGGGGAAATACGATAGACAATATAAACAAAGCGTATCCTGAGGCTAGGTTTTCTCATCCCCTTCACGTTGAAAAGCCAGAGCTTTAAAAACTTCGTTCTCCCCTGCCTCCACCCCCGGTTGATATCAAGATAAAAATCGCTGCATTAACATTTCCATTAGAACATCTTACGGTAAAGATGTTGCAATCAGATGCATGTTTTCGACTTTCACTTACAATGGCAACCTAGCACATAAAGATTAAACTCTGTGTGTGTAAAATGATACAAGTTAACACCAATGCCAAGACAGAAAACCCATCGGAAGTCATCAATATTAACGGTGCGTTGGTTCTTCCAAAATTAAACCAGACACAGGGGTTTCTCTACTTAATCTACGCGAGACGTTGCAAGACGCTCACCATTTGTGGTTAAAGCAACAACTGTGAATCCAACCGTAGAGTAACGACTATATTAGGTATGAGAAACACAGCAGTACATGTAACCAACGCTGTATCAAGCTAGCAAACTGGCAAGCCATTGATGCGGCGTAATTATTTCCAAGAGTAGGGATCCACTGAAGCATATGTTCTTAAACGTTTGTTATTACGAGAGGCATTTAACATTTTTTTGCAGAGTCCTTTGAACTTAAGACACATAAACCTCGGGTTACTTTATTCATTGTATCCTAGGCCCTCGCTGTACTTGGAGACATTAGAAGTCTAGTAGCTATCTACAACCCTAACCAACTATTTACTTCGCCCAGAGAGGCCTAATTTCATGTAGAAGGCGACCACTGGATCTTACCATGTATGCCTTTGTTGGGAACGTCGTTGATGTTGAAGCCCTTCGAACTGTAAGCAGTTCTAACTTCATTACAGTTCTTTGACTTTTGCTCAGCCGCGACAGAGGCAAAAATCACGGCATATATACCGACAGTGAATGCAACAGTTGTCTTCATTGCTATGCGAAGCTATTGAAAGCTATGAAGTGCCCACAGCAACCAGTATAATTTAACTATGGTTAAGAGAGAACTTCGATTCCCGCGTTGGATTTCCTCATGGATATGCGCCGTCTCCGACTTGCTCGGTAACTTCGCTTCTTTGAAGCAGACAAGTTAGCGAATTGTCTGAGTAGCTCGAGCACTGGTTTTCATGGACAGTCCGCCTCGGGCCTCTAACAATTACGAGTAAAACTCCGTAAAAAGCAACCAGAAGGCAAACATGAAATTAACTTTCCGCGACTTTGTTCCTTGCGTTAATGTAGCGAAATCAAACTTTGCGTGAAAAAAAACCCCAAAAGCAGCTCGTCAGAGCAATACTACTAACTCACATACGTTAAAAAAAATTGGTTGCAAAAGTTACTTCTGACAGTGTTTTTGATTCGAAGTATCCACTTTGGTTTTTACTCCGTGTGAAAAAATGTCGAAAACAGAACTGTAGTGTCGGAGAAGTTTTTTTTTCTCTCCTTCGCGCTGTGGTTTTAAGACGGGACGTAAACTGGAATCACCGTGTGCTTGAGCGTTGCTTGTACGCGCTACGACGTCTCAGCGGACAGACTTGCGCGATCACGCAACTGAGTTCCGGACAAAGAGCTGGCCACGCGAAATACCTGGGGTGGAGCATGGCACTCGGGGTTAAATGTGCTCAGGTCAAAATGGTTTAGAACGGTTTGGAAAACGCGAACTTTGGATCAGACTTACCACATAGGAAGAGCATTTTGTTACCTTTATTTTTAAAATATCCATTATCTCTACACTCGGCTTAATTGAAATATCTATCAGTGTGAAAGCGCATTTTGCATTGTATTACACATAACCTTTGTTGAGTAATACAATAGTATGTAACATATAACAGGATAAAACAAACACTGAACCAGCTGTATCATTTCATAGCCTAAGATCATTACGCTACACTATGATTAAACTGAGAGAAGTCTCTGTGCGTCTTTGGTCTGGCCTCGGGTCGCTGCCCTCAGCCCATCAAAAGAGCAACGAATACATGTGCTTACTGATATGTCTGCATGTCATGAAATGTGACAAAGTGCTGTGAGGTGTGTGCTATGCCCAGCGGCACTCTGACAGTTCCACAGAGAGACGGGAAGCGGTGGAATCTGAGTCATGCTTCTCTGCCAGTGACAGCGGTGAACAGCTCACTCGGTCGGAGCACCGAGCGCAGCTGCTCGTTGCAGCCCACGGGAACACCGTGATGGCGGAGTAGCGACGGAGCAGAAATCGATGGGAAAATAGCCTGACCTTGTCTTTGACACATACTGAGTGTGTGCCGCTGTTACGAGATTCACGGGGTTATCTGTATTCGATTCGCAACGACGAGAAACCAGTGAAAAGTACTGTATTAACTTTGCTATATTGTATGTATTATCTGCACATACAGCAGAATTAACTTGTAACAGAATTTATTTGTTTTCTCACAAAACAAATAAACAAACAACAAAACTACCTTTGTAGTTTGACTTGTCTAAGCCATTGCGAATACCAACTGTTACACTTTCAGCGTTCCCTCTATTTTCCACTTTTCTCAACACTTCTTTCATTTTTTTCCCTCAGTGTAAGAACATTCTTTTTTTTTACTAGTTTAGTGTGTTTGTGCAAAGTCCTAGCTGCAGGCATAAATAATTAAGATGAAAACAATCAGTGGTAGTTACTGTAAGAGTACTTTTCTATAATCATTTGTTTAAAATATTTCCGGTGCCTACTGAAATGTAAAGTAAATTTCTTCTTAAATGTTAGGGTATGAATCTTAATTAGACAGCATAACAATTTATACTGTGGTATCTAAAGTACTTATCTACTGCACTCTGTTCTTTTTGTGTCCAGGGAAATTACAGTGGATGGATTGACTGATTTTGGACTTTTCTCAAAAGGGAATACCAGACATGTTTGTTACTTCCTATTTTGATGTTAAGGCAAGCCATTTCGGCAACACCATCCAATAACACAAAAACTTAAACCAAATCCTAAAATGAGATAATGAGAGATAGAGAGAGAGAGATAGATAGATTAGACTCAATATTTACACTTAATGTTATACAGGTGTTAATTTTTTATCTGTTCTTGGTCCTAAAGTATATACTTTTTCATGGAGCTCCATCAACATTAAACATGAGGCCTCAACAGGTCTGGATTTGTGAAAGCATGTGTATGTTCCTTTGCTTCTGTGTGTGTGCGTGGTCTGGGGGGAGGGGCCTCAGCAAAATCACATTCCAACCATTGTGTCCCCCACATTCCACAGCCTTCCCCATTCATTCTCTGTGACTGGGGCTTGGGAAGCCCAGTGGCCAATCGTAAGCTACCGAGGAGTTCGGCGGATCCGTTGACTATGGATAGACGTCGGAGTTGGCCGGTGTCACTTTCAATCTGCAACAAAAGGTGAATGGTGTTTGCCTCAAAATGACAAATCTGCAGTCCTGGAATGCCATCCAAGGATGGGGTTCAGTGTAAAAGGGAATTATGGTTTTTTTCCCCCCACAGAAATGCCTTTTGGAGAACTTAAGTTTTATTGAAACTAGCAAGTGTGAAACATTTTGTTACAGTTTGATAGCCCATGACAAACCACTCTGACTTTACAATTGACCTACATATATACACAGAAGCATTGTTGAATATCACAAAGGCAACAATGAAATGCTAATATCTGTTAAAATTAGCCTAATTGATGTTCTCAATAACAGATAAATCAGTCTACACCGAGTCTCTCAGTGCCCTCATTCACCCCCAGATAATGTGGACCAGTTGACCCTAAAATTGGGCTGTCCTCCTAGTGCAACTTTATTACCCTAAGAAAACAGTCAACCTGCGCATTTCAATGGCCCTGTTTGCCCATTCTGCCATCCCTATTAACATTCAGAGTGTAGGCAGGACCTGGAGTCAGCCTCCCTCTCCCTCTCCTTCTCCATGGTCCTCGTTTCCCCAACGACTCGTGGCCAGGCCTGAGCAGGAACACGGAGCTGGAGATGAGTGAAATTCATCTGGGCCCGGTGGGAGACAAGAGCAAGCATCAAGACACGAGGACATGTCAGGTGGTTAGATTAGGAGCGTAATGGGAAATAAATTAGGGGATGTTAAATATGTTGGCATTAGAACGTAAACAGCCAAAATGAGGTTTGTTTTCTGCTGGCAGTGTGAAGCTCTGTGTCTGACGCTTTGCTTAGATCAAGGGAGTTGACCGACTGAATAACGAGTTTGTATTTTATATAGAGTTTGGTTTTGGGGTTTTTCACGCCTTAACTGATTTATATTTTTTCATACAACTCTGAAATGTAAAAAACAAAGAGTTTATTGGAGGCCTGTCATAATAAGAGCACACATGCACAAATGCACCCATAATGCTCATAATGTCCGACATTTTAATCCAAAGACACTTCAAACTAATAAGAATGCATGCATATATGTGGTAAAACACCCAGAAACACAAAATTCACATCCAATATTTGAATATGTTTATTCACTGTAAATTACATGAAAACCGATAATTCAGAAATCCATGTGCAGTCGCAAAACCAGAAAACAACGTCTTATTAGATACTTATCTTCAGAAATGACAAATATTGGTCAGGTGAGGTGGTTCCATGAAGATGGTCACACCACCAAAAGCTGAACTGGAAACTAAAACCTGGTGTGAACAACACAAGGTGCCATTTTAAGGAGTTCCTCTGGCACTCTGTAGCTGATCTTAAGACAAAACTCAGGGGTGCCAAATGGCCACCCCCCACCATTACACAATCAGCCCTTAATCACCAACGGGGAGCTTAAACACCAACGAAGAACTTAAACACCAACAGGGAACTTTGGTGCATAATCACACAAAATCTCTCCATTCTCCATTAGCTGATGTGTGAAAAGCATATTAAAAATGAAGAGTACAGAACTGCTGTTTTAAACAGGCTTTCATAAACTCACTTTAAAATTCTAGATTATTTATTTGCCTCATATGAGTTTGGAAGGAGAAGCTTTTTATCTCAGGGTTTCCAAGCCTTATTTTTTCTGTGTACATATAACATAAGACAGTAAATCCTGCATTTAAAATCGAAAAGTGCAGCCTTTTAAAACACACACACACACACACACACACACACACAAGTTGTTGGCATATAATAGATCACTCCATGAAATTAAGGGACGTGTACATTTGGTTCATTCACCTATTTCAGGACTGCTTCACACTCAAAGTGAAATCAGACACTCCAAGAATTCATTGAGAAATCAAGTAAATACAGCACAACACTACATTTTCCAATTAAGCATCTGAATAAGACCGTGATCCGATACAAGCTAGCCCTCCAGCCCTTTCTATTCCACTGTAGTTAAAAAAGGCATAAATCAATCACTTGAATCACACAAATCTATCTAGCCATTAATACAGTGGCTTGTCTTCTTGGATGCTGTTGCCACGGAAACCTGCAAGCAGAAGCGAAGACAAGAGCAGGACGTTCAGGGGTCTCCACGCGGACCGGACCTTTAATCAGCTATAATGCACAGCTCATTAGGACTCAGGCTGCTACTGAAAGACAGACAGAGATGAAGAGACAGAAAACAGACAGAAAACTACAACACGTCTCCAATGAGAGGTTTCCAATGAGCAAAAAACACAGAGAGACAAGTAAGGTGAGAAAGATAGCACAACTGTGAAAAGGAAAGTTACTGTTCCAATAAAACATTATTTTTCCAAATGAAACACAGCTGGGTGTCACCCCGCAGAGAGAGGCTTTCACAACGACACACCAATCCCTTGATCTCCTCCAAGGGTCATTTACTGCTCAGGAAATGAGTGGCAGAAGTGGGCGGCAATGGTGTGTGTGTGAGTGTGTGTGTGTGTGTGTGTGTGTGTGTGTGTGTGTGTGTGTGTGTGTGTGTGTGTGTGTGGTGTTTGTCTGTGTGTGTTTATTTAAAATCTGTGCCCACCAGAGAAGAACCGCATTTCTCCAGTCCCCATTAGTCACAGTTCTTACTCCTCAAGAAAGTCTGTTAAACCACAAAAAGTAGGTCCCCTATAGAAAAATGGAAGTTTTTTTCCTACAGGGGGCTCTAGCCTTTGTGTAAAACCTTGAGAGAACACCAGAGAGGAAATAATGCTTATGTAAAACATTATTGTAGTATGGAATACAAGTACAAGGTGATAGTTAGGATCTATTTAGTATTTCTTGTTCTCTGTGAGATACTCTGTTTAATGGTTTGTTCTCTGTGAGATACTCTTTTAATGGTTTGTTCTCTGTGAGATACTCTGTTTAATGGTTTGGCAACTGCACAGGTCCTCATAGAAGTAGAAAAAAAACAAGAGTCACGTTCATTAGTAAGACTGGAGACAGCGTGCGCTACAGGACAAAAAGTCCTCTTTCCT
>JAOXYF010000010.1:15218280-15228837 GCA_028565775.1 Sternarchorhynchus goeldii
TAGAAAAAAAACAAGAGTCACGTTCATTAGTAAGACTGGAGACAGCGTGCGCTACAGGACAAAAAGTCCTCTTTCCTCTTCTCCAACGTTTTACTGTCTTTCAACAAACCATTTACACACAGGGGCAACTTCGGGGTCCAATCAAATCACCAAGCCGGTTTGATGGAAAGCCAGCAGTAAGTGGGGAGGAATACTGGAGGGGCGTGGCAGGGTAAAACAGCTCGGAAGGTTCACTGAAGTCCAAAGAGGACGAGCACGACAGTCACCAGGAAGAGGCAGGCAGGGCCGCAAGTCGCCTTGGCTGCCCCGGGCGCCGAGTCGGCCCCCTGCGTGTCAGTGGCCAGCCTTGGGGTCAAGAGCAACTCGTGGAAGGTGAGGTCATCCATGGCCAGGTTATCTGCCAGATCTGAAAGGGAGAGAAACAGGTCAAAGTTCATGTACCGGAATCACTGCACCGGTTATGTTGTCTCACCTGAAAATGGGGGAAAAAATGCAGAGGAATGTTGGGGTTTTGACCTTTACTGCAGGAAGAAACAAGCACTCAACACACTCCCTGCTGAAACAGGACCTGGAAAAGCTCTTTCCCACACTCTCCATAAACCTTGTCACTACTGGTACTGATTTACAGTTTTGTGAAGCGGTCCAGCCAAAACACACACCTTCATGCTTCCCAGGCTGAGCAGACAATTAGTACATTCTGGAAACTCCAGTAAAACAGGAGCAACATCTGATCCAAGGACAGTCAAGGTCACTGGTTGTGCACACCTTTCGGGATTTGTGTGTTACTGTCATGGTTTGAAATAAATGTGTACTTGATGTAACAAACTCCCATTCCTCCCCAGGCCTGCTGCCACAGCTCTTCTCCTCAAAAGGAGACTAAAACAACTTTTCATTTATGTTAGCATCACAAGCTGAGACACTCAGGCGGGGAAATGGGCCACAGGGGAGTCACAAATATGAATAGTGAGTTATGAGAAAGGTCTAGAGGACATTAGTAATAACGGATCACTAAAGAGAGGCACTCCAGCTATGTGTGGAAGTGGGTCCTGTCAGGACAGCTGTGTGGAGCCTCATTCCTCAATCTCTCAGAGACTGCACACACCCAGCGTGCACGTGCACACACACACACACACCGCATGCGCAACAGTGTGCACATTACACATGCGCATGCATGGACACACACACACACACACACATTCCCTTCTACAGAAGCACATTTCTTGCATGCCTTGTTTTTTTAAGTAGCACACACACACATACACACACACACACACACACTCCAGAGCTGCACTGAATGCCAGACACAACAACAGCACAACACACATAATGCACATCAAACCACAAACATATACAAATACACAGACACCCAGGACCAGTTTTTCCCCACATCAAATCGTTATTTCTAAAGATGCAACTCTCAGAAATCCACCGACACAAATGGTAACGCACACAGGTCTAAGCCTGTGTAAAAACGTCACGCTATAGTTACCACAGGAAGTGCGGTGCAGGGATCGGTGCAAAGGGCAGAGCCTAAACCTGGACATGTATCGGTCCCCAGTAGAGGTGTGCGGTGGGGGGGTGGGGGGTGCAGAGGGGCCCATAGGGGCCCGGTTCGGCACAGCCGAAGCACAGAGGAAGGGGGTGAACAAATAAAGCACGAGTCCTGAGCTCTCCGAGATCTCTTTGCCATTACGGCAGTATTTGAGCGTGAGCCAGGCAGCAATTAACTTTTGCTTTCTCCCCTGTCCACCACCGGGCCGCCAGACGGGACATTGCCAGACGGGACATTCCTCTGGTTCTGAAAGGCAGATTTGTCGGTGCGACAGCGGTGCACTGTACCGCCAGTCCAATTAAAACAGGGGTGCAATTCAACCCTGCTTTTATATACACTATGCCTCAGCCCAGAAGAGGTGCACTCATATGAATAACACAGCAGGCCATGTGCGCAAGTGTGTGCGAGCATTGTTCGATGTGTAAGGGAGAAAAGCACGGTGATCAGTGAGAGGGTGTGAATCACTCGGGAAAAATCTTGGCGTCCACAGAGATTCAGCAACACACACAAACACAAAAGAAAGGGGTAGCGGGGCGGCTGGCGGCTGAGGGTGAAGACTCAGCAAGAATGACGTTGGAAGGAAAGGTCACGTAGAGCGAGGCTTCAAACTAAGCCAGCAGGGATATAACCCTATGGAAACAGGCTTTGATTCCTTATTCCCTATTCCTCAACACAGAGACTAACAATATCCTGTTGTAATCAGCCACATGCCTGTGTGTGTGTGTGTGTGTGTGTGTGTGTGTGTGTGTGTGTGTGTGTGGGTATGCCGGTGACAAGAGTAGACAAAGGGAGGAGACCTATGCGTTACAGTCAAGCTTGAACAATTTGCAGAACGGATGAACAGATATGAGCTGATAAATGTGACTAACATTTATGACACAAACTCAAGCAGAATCTCCATGGCTCCCGGACTCTCCCCTCCCACCCACAACCCTCCCCCCAACTTGCCTATCCATTTTCGAGAGGATCACACCCCAGGGGTCCACGCCATACCAGCATGGTCTGGCCCGCGTTATCACAGAGTTACGAGCTCGAGTTACTGCTGGGGGTGAAAGGTCAAAAGGCAGCCATTGATTGCTAATGGTGGAACAGAAGAGGCTCAATGCCAGAAGTGCATTTTAGTTCACAGAGAGAAACACAGAACACAGACAAACAACAAACACTGGTCTTTCAGGTTTATTACAACCCTACAGTAGTGAAGAATACTGTGGGGCTTGTGCAGAGGAGAGTGGAGAAGTCGTTTGCTTGTAACAATGGAACACTTGGATGGAGGTGATTTAAATGTTCTTTGTGCTGCAAGAGTTCACATCAAACATGAAAGAGCAGCTCCACAGTGTTACTGTAACCATGTAGCTTTTTCTAACCAATTAGATACGCCTTGTTCATTCCCCCTAACCCCCCCCCCCCCCAACAACCCAAAACATTACCTAACGGCTAAACACAGACAATTTATTAATTGCAATTATGAATGTGGATAACAAATCTCGGAACAAATGTTCTGTTACGCTCTTCATGACTCAAAGTCCCAAAATAACAAAGAACCAACCTGCTACTCTCACACATTACCCCGGCAACTGCACAAAGTGTGCTGCGTCTAAATGGATCATTAGAAAGCATTATGAATTTTGCCAGCTAGTGTTAAGGAGGAAAAGCATCCCTTTACTCCCAGTGGAGCAAAATCATCCCTTTACACCCCCTTAACCGCTAACAGAGCAAATGCGACACCATCGCGGCACACTCATCAAACCACAATCGCTCTCCGAGGAGGCTCCGGTTCATCTAGGTTTTGGGGCAGGGCCCTGGACTCTTCTCTTCCAGCTGCATGATGAGCGTCCGCCTGGCCTTGCGTGCACCGGGTTCATCCCGGAGCCCTCGTCTCCGCAGGTGTTCTTCAAGACCAGATAACATCACGGAATGCGAGTTTCCAAACACAGGTGCTTTTTATGAATCTGGGGAAATGGTCGAGATCGCAGCTGCATTCGCAGAGCCCGCACTTATGAAAATATGTGGGAGTGGAGGAATTTGACAGAAAATCCCATCGGCTTAGCTGTTCTGTTTGTATGATAGCAAATGAAAATGATTTACCCAAAGAGCTTCCTGGCACACTTCATGTTCACATTAGCTGGAAAGTCATCCAACTAAGTAGCACCAAAAAGGCAATGCTACAGTCCGACTAATCTGACATTAGATAGGGGGGGAATTTATATCTGCCAGATTCCCTTTTACAGAAATCAAAATCTGCCCTCTATGGTGAAGTGCACATGCAATGTCAGAAGATACATTTTTATCCACAAAGTCGTTCAAAGTGTCAGGGATAACCTCTCTATAAACTAAGAGTAGGTATGTAATGTATCAATGTGCACCTGGCTAAGGGCACAAAAACATACAATCAAAAATAATATACTTAGAGCTTTTATACTTAATATAAAAGACCACTAAGAATGTCCTCTCCTTCGATCACCACCTCATCGTGATGGAGAGGTTTGCATGCCTACTTCATCCTAGTAGCTATATTGTCAGAGGCAAGAGCTCCTGGTAGGGTCACCCAAGACAAACAGATCGTAAGTTATGCTTGTGGCTGGGTCTCCACCCATTGGGGCCTGGCCAGGCTCAGTCTAAATGAGCTATACAGACCCATTCTCTCTTGGACCCACCACCCATGGGAGAGACCCAAAATGTGTCGTGAGAGTTTGCTGGGAACATCTGGCAGAGGAACCCTGGAGGCAGCAGATAGGCCAAGCAGGTGGCGGCTTCAACTGTTGCTGAGGCAAAAACTCAGGTGTGGGAGGAGTTTGGTGAGGCCATGGAGTTCTGGCAAACTGTCAGTCGACTTGACAGCAGAGGAAAGCAGATCCCGTCCAACACTGTATACAGTGAGGATGGGAGGCTGGCAATTTTGACTGGTGGCAAGGCACCAGGGTGGATGAGGTTGGCCTGTGAGTACCGCAAGGCTCTGGATGTTGTAGGGCTGTCCTGGCTGACATGTCTTTGGAACAACGTGTGGACATTGGGGGTGATGCCCCAGGAATGGCACACAGGGGTGGTGGTCCCTCTTTTCAAGAAAGTGCACTGGAGGATGTTTTCCAACTACCTGGGGATCACACTCGTCCGTCTCTCCAACAAGGTCTATGCAGGGGTACTGGAGAAGAGAGTCCAGCTGATAGTCGAATCATAGTTAGAGTTTTTCCATGGTTGTGGATCTCTGGACTAGCTTTTTACCCTTGCAAGGGTCCTGGGGGGTTTGTGGGAGTTTGCTCAACCAGTCCACACGTGCTTTGTGAATTTGACCGTGTCCCTGGGGGGATCCTGTGGGAGGGGGGGGGGGGTGTTCCTGGAGTGGATGATGTGGTTCTTCAGGCCAGGATCTCCTGCTTTCTCTGAGCCAGTTTGCAGCTGAGTGAGAAGCAGCTGAGAAGACAATCGGCACCTCTAAATCTGAGACGATAGTCCTCAGTGAGAAAAGGTTGGAATGCTCTCTTCAGGTCGGGTGTGAATTCTTGCCCCAAGTGGAGGAGTTCAAATATCTCAGGATCTTGTTCATGAGTGAGGGACGGATGGAGCGTGAGGTTGACAGGCAGATTGGTGCAGTGTCTGCAGTGCTCCGGACCCTGTACCGGTCCGTTATGGTAAAGAAAGATCTGAACCAAACCTCAGCTTTAGCTTATGAAAATATCCCAGATTTTTTCAACTTTCTTTGGTTGAAATTTCACTTAACCTGAGGAGCAGTTTCAAACCTCAAACTTTCTCACTTTGATCAAAAAGCAATCTTCCCTTTCTCCTGCTCTCAGAAGTCTTCTGGTGCCTCTGTTCTCCACTCTCTCTGTGTCACTGGGTTTTCTGGCGCTTCTGTTCTCCACTCTCTCTGTGTCACTGGGTTTTCTGGTGCCCCAGTGATCCACTCTCTCTGTGTTGTTAGGTTTTCTGGTGCCTCTGTTCTCCACTCTCTCTATGTCACTGGGTTTTCTGGTGCCTCAGTGATCCACTCTCTCTGTGTTGTTAGGTTTTTTCTGGTGTCCCAGCGATCCACTCTCTCTGTGTTGTTAGGTCTTCTGGTGCCCCAGTGATCCACTCACTCTGTGTTGTTAGGTTTTCTGGTGCTTCAGTGATACACTCTCTAGAAGCATTTTCTCTTTGTGAATATCCTTTGTGAACACAATAAATTTTATGCAATTTTCTCGACTTCCCCTAGGTTTTGAACCTAGTCATTACTCCTTTTGCTCTACCACTAAATCAAGTTTCGATTTCACACCAGTTTCCACAGGTAATAGTCAGTTTTTTTTACTTCGCTTCCTTTAAGTGAAGATATACCCTTGTGTCAAAATTAGTGTCAACACTAGTGTATGAGCACCTGAGCAAATCTTATTGAGTACAGCCCCTGTGTAAAGGTGAACAAAGTAGTTTATGCATCAGAATGTACTATACCAGACACATTTTAGGCAGTTCCAGTAGCAGCTGCTAAATCCACTGTGGTAAACCGAGCTTCAGGACTGCTCAGTGAGCGTTGTGGGAGAGGCCCACTCAGGCCTGACAGGCTGTGCGGGGTGAGAGAACGCAGGGCGTATGCCTCTACATTCATATTCCCCACCACAGGGTCACTGTGATGGGCAACCAACAGCCTGCCAAGAAAAACCTGCTGGCCTCCAGGAGGCACGGTGCGGGGCCGCACCCATCAGCCTACACACACACTCACACACACCCACACACGCCCACAAACACACGCACACACACACACACACATAAACACACACCTAGCTCCCTGCGTTTCTTCAGCAGAGAGAAAGAGAGAGAGAGAGAGAGAGAGAGAGAGAGAGAGAGAGGATAGGAAAACGGGAGCAAAAGTGTGCATTTGCTGCAGCTAGGCAGGATCACACCTAGCAAGACGTGGTAAGGGGCGTGTACCAGTGAGCCTATGTGATGGGGGATGGACATGGGAAGAAGGTAGAGAGGTGGTCACAGCGCAGAGTAACTGAACATGAACATGTTTCTCCTAACCTGACTGGAACAGTGTAGCACAGCAAGTATGACTGTTCTTTACAGGATAATTGATTCTTTTCCCTTAAAACTAGCCCACCATGGGCCACCCCATGCCTACATTCCCTCACTGCAGTCTCAATGGGCCCTTTTGTGGGCCAAATGAGAGTCAACAGCTATTAATTAGCACGGCTCAGTTGGAGCTGGGCGTGCTGGTGTCCACTGGGATGACCAGCACACTGCAGGCGTCATGCCCCTCTCACTGAGCGCACACACAGTTAGACTGAACCACGCGTATTTATATCCACAAACCTCAGACATGGTCAAAATAGACCTGCAGAGACAGCAGCATTGGCACAGATGTAGACAGTAACTGAGAATAGAGAGGAAGAAACAGATATACAGAGAGACAGTACAGAGAGGCGGCTCTCAAGTATGTTGTGAAATCTCAGAATGATGTAGGCCAAGTTCAGTCTCGTAAAAATAAATAACTGGAAATTAAAAAAAAAAAAAAAAATCAAACCAAATCGAACCAAAGATGTGATTATATGCATAGTGGTTCAGAAGTAGTGTAGACTTAGAGAACTCATAAACACACTCAGGAGCCTCAGGACACGAGAACATCTGCACTGCGAGCCCCCCTGGAGCAGCCTATCAGACGCTTGCTTGGGATGGGCCAGACAGAAGCAGCCACTCGTGATAGACTAAGACCACGCCCCTTCTCTTCACACGGCTCCGCCCCTCGACCTCTCTCCTCTGCCACGCTCATTACAGCACCCAAACAACACCGGCTCGCCGCAAGCTCGAAAGAAAAAAAACGAACAGATTTAGCTAGCCGTTACCAGACAGCCGAGTCACCACAGGCACAGTAGGTGAGTGGCAGCCGTCCCCCCCCCACCCCCGGCTCCCGTCTCTAGGGGCCGCAGCCACGCTGACAGACATGATGCAGGGAGCCGTCTGGAGTCAATTTGCTACGTCAGAAAGTTCTCGCTCGTGTAAATAAAGCTCTTTAAACAAACAAACGCATTTTCAGGCGTAGTCTTGTGAACGGAGCAGGGCTCCCTGTAGATTATGGGAAAGATCATCAGGATTTGTTTAGGCTCATTTTTTCGGCGTTTCATACAGCTGAAGTTAGATTTTCCCACCGTCGCTTTTCAGAGCAACAGAATCAGAGAGGCTGCTCTCTGAAAGACCTCGATTATATTAAACAACGTACAAAGACAGGGTTAAAATCCCAGGCACCAGCTTGTATGTGTTAAAGAGGTAAGGACTATAAAAGTATCTCTACCGGGCCATCCATCTCGAGCTTGTGCACATCAAGCCAGATGCCGCTTATACAGATGGTGCTTGAGTGTCATTATTTCTGCTAGCGTGTGTGTGGTTGGATGCATACATGTGTGTGTGTGTGTGTGTGTGTGTGTGTGTGTGTTTGGATAGGAGCACAGGGAGGGACTGGTGTTTATAAGCTGAAGGAGGAGTGAGGCAACTCCACGGAACACTCCGGATCCTGTGCGCCGTTTCCCAAGGCAAACTTCCTCTCGCTCCGATCAGGATGATTTGCAGATGAGACGGTACCACCACTGCGGCTCCGTCCCAGGGGGAGGAACGGCCCATCTGCTTCGTTTCTGTTTAATGATCTCATTTTACGCACAGGCCCAAAACCAGCCTGACTCAGAGCCAGCGCTCTTACAGGTACACAGCATGTGTAGTGACATGACCGCACTAATCTCCTGCCATCCATCCATCCCAGCAGACGTGGACCACCCACCCCATCTGAATTTGATCAGGCACCTGATTGGACGACTGTGCAGTACATGCTTACCAGTGTAGTCCAAAGCTCGCAGAAATGACTGGACAGAATTCAAAGGAAATACTGGAACATTGCCTTTTTTGGAGCTCTTGCCAAGATAAAATTGATTTGCTATTACCACATGCTAGCATTAGCCACGGCTTCAGATGGCTAATGTAAGATTTATATTAATGCAGTGCATCTGTTTATTAGGTTAATGTAATTATCGTTGTTGATACAATACAGTGAATCATACTTTCATCTTAGCAACTCAAAGTATGCTGTATGTAGAAGCTGCATTTGGCCAACGTGCATTTGGAATTACATTTGTTAGTTGTGTAACAGCCGTGAACTATAAATTATTTCACTGTTGTGTGACAACTCTACTGTGCCTTCTTGCAGTTACATTCACAGTGTTTGGCAGATTTGCAGCCTCTATCAAATATATGTAGTTAGATCAGCTTCACCCTGCCTAATACGCATTTTTCTTATCACCAATTAAAACATTCTTGCACTTCAAAATCTCGAGTATACAGGTTGTAAAACGTTAGGTTTGGTAATACACCATAAACAACCATTTCAATACCGGATTTACTGAGAAACATTACAATATACAAAACACAAGATGCATTAAAGCAAGGCTTGAAAGAACTGAACATTATCTCTGGAGTTCCGCACTAAATCTTGGGTTCAACACAACAGCCACCCTTTAATCATGCGATACTCGCTTAACATGACGTTAGAGTAATTCAGCCAGCATATTTTGTTTTGTTAGACTGAAGAAAAAAAAAAGGTAAATTTTCAAGTTTCAAATTGAGAGCGTGATCATGTAAGCGTTCCTACAGGTAGCTTAAGGAAATATCCGTAACCTGTAGACTGCAAAGTCATAAAATGTACACGGATGGTCTGAAAGGTTTCAGGACAAAACAAGGCTTGTTGCCGTGCTGTTCCACTCGGGGTCTGTCTTCACATGTGTTTCTGGACGATTTCTGATTCGAATACACACTCAACATATGTGTTGTGTGTGGCTCTTGGCACCTGGATTACTTCATTCTTAACATCTGCATAGCAAACACTGTTCTCTCCACACACACACACACACTACTGTGCCCTTGTTTATGGGTATGCAAGGCGCTGGGTGAGTCCGGCCTGTGAGAGACACACGGCATCTATCAGGTGATGTGGGTCAGAGGTTCCACCTGGACCCTGTTAGCATTCCAGCCTCCAGAATGGAAGAAGGATGGGAACAGACCAGCGTGTTTTGAGAGGAGAGGGTGAGAGTGTGTGTGTGTGTGTGTGTATGTGTCCATCTCTGCCTCTTGCTGCCCTCTCTCTCCAGCTCATGCTCTCCTGTGTCTCTCACCATCGCCGGGTGAATTCGTAGCAGACCCGAAGGTTCACGCTTCACACATCCCCCACACTGCCGCTTGATAACCTCTGCCCACCGATAAAGGGCCCAAAGAGGCAGAGACTCCACCGCACTCGCGCAGGCAGATAATAATGAGGTCTGGCCAGCCAGAGGCGGAACCCCTGCAGTTCTGCGGCCGGAAGCCCCGCGGATTCTTGCCTGGAGTCAACCCGCTCCAGCCGGAAAATCCCAGCCCGCCGCGCGGATCCGGGCCTCTGGTGACGGCTCCATTTGTCAAGATTCCCTCGTCACTGGCCATGATGAAGTGTGAGCGAGATGCGACTGGGGTGTGGAACGCCGAAGCGAGAGAGGCCATCCTTCAAAACAGACGGCGCAGGGGACGGAACAGTTCGCTCTGGTTTACAGAGAGGGATTTTCCAAGGATGGAACGAGACGAGAGCAGTGAGGAGAGGAGGGAAGGAGGGGGGAGAAAGAGAGGGAGAGAGAGAGAGAGGGTGCCAGAGAAAGTCTAACAGGAGCAGGCTTACAGCATCCAAGAGGGAAATACAGTACAGATTCTCTATGATTATGATTCTCTATGACTAATATGAGAGCTGATCTTATCAGTTCTTTGTGTAATATGAAGGTTTTGCAGCTAGAGTTCATAAGGGGTTTGAATAGGTAATTGAAGATTACAAGCCGAATTTACTGAGAGATGTAGGGTGTAACATCACTGATAACAGACATATAAAGTGTTTTAATTATTTATGTATATCTTAAATGTGTAGTTTCTAGTGTGTTAGAACCTCTTCTGTCTCAAACACACACACACACACACACACACACACACACACACACACACACACACATACACACACACACACACACACACACACA
>JAOXYF010000010.1:15228937-15239407 GCA_028565775.1 Sternarchorhynchus goeldii
CACACACACACACACACACACACACACACACATACACACACACACACACACACACACACACACACACACACACACACCTGCATAAAACATTAAGAGACACATTGCAATACATCTACATTTTTGTGTGTTGAAAAAACAAGAACTGCCATCAATCTCACACACACACAGAGACACACACACATGCATAAAACATCAACAGATACAAAGCACTACATAACTCATTAAGTAGTATTCCACACCTCTGTGACCCTGTAAATGCTGATATAAATTTATTATCAAAATTATTTTTCAAACTTTCTCCATACAAGAAGACTGATAACACCCTGATCTCAACCACGCAGATTAAACATGACTGATAATTTTAGCAAGACTTAGCAAGAAAAAAAACCCTCACTATCCTTCCTTAAGCCAATTTTAGACCACCGAAAAGAGAAAAAAAATGCTTGTTTTTTCCCTCAGTGGTATCAGTGTTCTTAAAGCTTAATGATGTCATATTTAATGGCATGTTTAGATTTGACTGGTCACATGATAATAGCCAAACTGGGTGATTGTCAAAGTGTTACAGGCTATCCACACAGGGCCTTAGTGCTTAGTGGGTGTCTGGACAGGACACACACACACACACACACACACAATCCAAGTCCTGGAATAGCTTTGTCTGGAATGCTCCAGAGAATGTGCGTGTGGGGGTGTGGGGCAGGAGAGAGGGTTGAATTCCCTGCCCGGAGAGGGAATAGACGACCACAAGCTAGGAGGTCTGGAAGAGCCAGGGGCCTGGGATCTGACTAGAGCAAGTCACCATCCATCAATCACTTCGGATCACTCGGGACATCCCTGATGTGGTGGGCCAGCTTACGGCTTTTTTGACTCAAGGGTGGGGGCAGAGGCCGGGCCCTGGCTGTCCGCACCTCGGTGCCGGTTCTCCCGGGCCTCTGGGTCAGAGCTGTGGTGCTCACTCCCCCCTGCAGAGCTTTGTGAAACCAGATCCACGTCGTCCATCTCACGGCACCAGGCACAGACAGGCCTTCCATTAGAGAATCCCCCTGCAGCTGACCTCAGGCGCACTGACCCCACCGCAAACCTCCTCCACTCGTGTCCAAAACAGGATGAAAAGGTTCAGGGGTCAAACAGGTTTTGCGGGGTCATAAGGGCAGCTACTAACCTATCAGCTGCTATCTCTGTACCTGTACCAACCTATCAGCTGCTATCTCTGTACCTGTACCAACCTATCAGCTGCTATCTCTGTACCTGCCTCTCCACAAGGTCTTCAAACAGAACTGGTACAGACTTGCATACACACACAGGCGCGGCCTCGCATGTGCACACACACGCGCGCACACACACACACACACACACACACACACACACACTTAGACACATGCGGTGTAGGCGTGTTTTACGAAGCCCTATGAAAGAATGAGATGCATTCCGCTGGCCCTTGATAATTGAAACATTAAATCCACCCGTATCAGGTGGACGTCCGCGCCGATCTCTGCTCAACTGTATTACACGTTTTCGATTTATTATTTTAGCGTGAGCCCTGACCATGTATCTTATCCACCCCGTTCGGTCTGTAGTGAACGGACCGGATCCTCGGCCTCGCCCCGAAGCCTGTGACAGCCCGGGGGCCCCGGGGCCGGGGCCCAAGGCCGGCTGCAGTGGAGCGGCCGGGAGGACAACTCCCTTGGACGTGTTTGCTCAGCTGGGCCTGCTCTGAGAGCCCGTATCTGACTTCTCACCCCCTTCCCTTTAACCTGTTATTCTTTGCCTGTGTTTGGTGCCTTTACATTTGTTACGGTTCGTTGGCTCTGCAGAGCTTTGTTTCGCATCAAAGCGAACATCTCCCCCCGTTTCACTGTTGTTCTCGCTGATAATAAGAATTCCAAAAGGTTACTGATAAAGGAAAGGTAGCCGCTGCCTCTCGGGGGACACGGTGCGCATTAGACTACATGTTTAAAAGTAGCGCTGAACATTTGCAAGTTAATTAAAAGCTGATGTATGAACTGTTGAGCCTGACGGTGGCTGACGGCTGAAGATCCACTTGGCTGAGTTTCTCCTACACGTCTTAAACTTCAGGTATGTTTTTTAATCATAAAACCTTAAGGCACATTATTCAGTAACTACTGTGAATTATTCAGTAACTACACTCAAATTAAGAAGGAAAGTTGTATTGTTAAATGATGACAGAGGCCCATGCACTGTTCTGTTGGGATGGTGAGACTGGTGAGTAGGACTTGAACCAGATAATTCCTTGAGGTATGACGTTACAAAACTGATATTTATATGTCATAAGGAACCTTACCAGTCCGAGCCAGCAGTGTGTGCCTCACCTGCAAAGATACGCAGCCGTTTACGTCGTGGGGGTGGACCGAGCCCAGAGAACCCGGAGCACTCGTCTTCGTCATCACAGTCTCCGCTCTCTAGCCCTTCCTCATCCTCAGTCCCTTGGTTGTGTCGACTTGGGTCTCTTCTTGCAGCGCCCCCTTCAGGACGAGCCCTCCATCGTTTCTCAGGAGACGTCACCATCCGTAACAGCTGGAGGGACAGTGGTAGGACGAGGGATTTAAAAGAGGTGGAACTAAGATCAGTTCATCAGACTTAGGCATTAGAGCAGTTCATCAGTCATCTCAGGGCTTATTTACCCATACTACCATGTTGCAGAGCTCGGGAAATATCCAAATCAGCCTTTCACAATTCAGGGTGTTTCACAAGATAAATCAGTGTCATGGAGCTGTTAGCACAACGAACATTTAAGTTCTCCGCACTGTATTATTTCTCGTGAGAAATAACTTCTAGCTGGCTGTCGTTTACACAGAGATGTGCTGGGAGATGACTCTGATGTGTGTGACACAACCGTGGTGTGTTGTTTCTGGCACACAGGGGAATGGGCTGTGTCAGATCAGGCCTGCGGTTTGGCCCTGCGCATCCACCACCACCATGTCACCCTGGTTAAGTGCCACCTCCACCCACCCACTGATGTCAAACACAAACAGGGTCAAAACGTGGATGTGGCTTCCTTGTGTGGCACACAGAGTTCACGGAACCTCCGTATGTGTTTACACGTCGCTACGGAATCAAAAGGTCACGTGACCTGACCCCAAGAGAATCAAACGCGCATAATTTTTTAATGCTGACCGCACGTGCTCTTGGAATCCTGATTCTCATCCACAATTGGGGTAATTAACAGGCTCAGTGTTCACTTGCTTTGAGGTAACAATAAACATCATTTAAAAAAGTCATTTAATGTGTCATTTAAGGCTCAAACCGATTCTGTTCTTGAATACACACAACACTCAGAAGTAAATGAACCAAAAGGCCAATCACAAGAAATTTCCCAGTCGGGAGCCAGCATTTCCGATAATTCCGAGCGCATATGGCGGAAGTATGAATACATGTTTGTTGTGGAGTGTAATACACGTAGAATTAATTTACTGTTTGATGGATCATATGATTCCCTTTAAAGTCATTCCAGAAAAAAAATGAAAGAGAAATAATTTCTTTGTACTGGAAATTCTAACATGGGAAAGCAAGGGAAAAAGATTAATGTTCAATGAGTTTGTTTGTTATAGTAAATTATATGCTTCGCCAAAGTAAATTAGTCAAAATTCCATGCTTTGGCTTTCATCTTTTCATTCTATCCCTCTTTTATTGATTTCCTTCCGATTTGTGGACACAAGTGTGTGTTGTTGGGTTGTTTTCCTTTCTGTGTGTTGTTTTTCATCTGAAGGGGAAAATTGGGATCAGATGGGTCTTGTTTTGGACGCCTTTCCTCGCGGGTCGAAGCGGGCGAGACGTGTCGCCCGGCATCGGGACGGGGACCAGTGGAAAAACGGGACCGGTGGAAAACAGGGAGCCCTAATCATCCAAGCTCCGACATCCGCGCTAAGCGTCCAATCCCGTGGACGAGTGAGGTGGGACGGCCGCGCCGACGTCTCCCGCCCGTTTTGTGAAGGTCAGCGAGGACAGACGTACAACGCGCACCGCCAGTTTCGCCACACAGGCCTCCATTCAGACCCAGGTGCTGGAGCACACACGGGTCCCCCTCTCCCTCCAGCCGCAGCTCGACCAGGCCGCTTGGAGGTAGCGACGGAAAACACTGATTTCTTTCAAGAAATCGGAACAGCGGGGCTCACCAACGTCCAAGCTGCAACGCGCTGAGGGAAGGAGGCCCCCGATGCAGCCAAGCCCACCGGGAACAGCCTTCACCGGGAGCCTCCTTTGTGGCTCTGCTCGGGCGGGTTAGGGGATGATGAACTGCTCCTCTTCATGAGAGCGCATGAAGCCTGAGAGCTTGTCCCAGCCCCCCCCCGAACTTGTTTTTTTGGGTGAGGAACGATGTTTTAAAGGGTCCTGCCCTCAGTTCTGCGGCTTTGCTCCCGTGCGGAGCATGCGCCAGGGGCATTTACAGAGGGGCTTTTAATTCCTCCCCGAAGACGGTTGCCCAGCAACGGCAGGAGCTGCGCCGGCCTCCAAAAACAAACGGCAAGGCAAACAGTCGTAAAGCAGGAGAAAAACAACCCCCTCCGCCCCAAAAGGAAGGCAGAGGTGGGAAGGAGAAGAAAAACTTTCCCTGCCTGGCAGACTGTTCCACATTGGCTATGCGGAGAGGAGGATACGCTGAGTCCATCAACGCACGCACACACACACACACACACACACACACACACACACACACACACACACACACGGAAAAACCTTGCTGATCGCTGATACACATATGCACACAGAGATTCAACACTACAGGAAACGCTGAGTAAACGACAAACATGGCCAAAAATGGTTTTGTATGTTTGGACAAACAAAGCCCCGCCCACTCCCTGTGGTGTCGGGGAACGGTCCCGCACGGATCCTGAAGTGTAGGGGGCGTGGCCCCGTGGGGATACTTCGCCTCGCCGTCCGCCACTCTTGCAGTGGTGAGTAACTCGGTGACGTGGTGTCGAAGATGACAAGGGTGAAGGCAAGTCCAACACGGGGCGTCCAAACACTGAGTTCAGCACAGCTTCATATCAAGAAACACAGCCATGCATCAATGTCCAAAACAACACACCACAGGTGTGCAAACATCATGACACAGCGAATGTAAATATAACTCTGCCGTTGTTGAGTTAGCTACTCGAAGGCCGATTTATTACGAGGCGAGAAATGACTAAACAAAAGTAATGACAAGAAACGCCAAGGCAACACACCTCTCCAACGAGACAAAACCCCTGTTTACAGTTAGAGACCAGGGAGAGCACAGACCAGCTCCAAGTTCTGTGACATGAGCAGACAAGTATCACCCCCTCCCTCTCCCCTCCATCCTTCAAGAAACCACAACAGACGGTGCAGGGGTGGCGGGCGAGCGGCAGGCGGCCCCGGCTGGAGCTGCTGTCCCACGGGGGAAGGGGCTGTGTCAGATCAGGCCTGCGGTTTGGCCCTGCGCATCCGCCAACAGCAAGTCATTCTGGGTAAGTGCCACCTCCACCCACCCACTGATGTTAAACACACACAGGGTCAAAATGTGCATGTGGCTTCCTTGTCTGAGACCATAGGGCTTGTGGATGTGTGTGTGGATGTGTGTGTCCAGAGGTTATGACTGACAGCAGTAGTCCCAGCTGCACACGTTTCGATTAGAGTCAAGCTGTACTCGGTCTCCCTTTGGAAGCTGGATATGACATGCCTGGACATGTCCAGAGGCCTGGACATGTCTCAGGGCCTTCCAGCTGGAGACTGGATACATTAGAGCTCTACTGCACTCCTGCCAAGATCCAGGACCAACCAGCTTACATAAAGCACTATTGTGCATTTTAATCAGGAGCAGTATAAGTGCTGTCAGATCTCGTCAGACTCTATTAACGAACCTGAGTAATCAAACGAGCCTGTTATAGAGTTGTTTTTGTTTTGTTCGTCTGAATCGTAAACTCCTGCATTCTGCAAATTGTTACATTATGAGTTCAGATTTACTGTGAATTCATCTGATCTTGCTCAGTGGTATGGAATTATGCATGCACACACATGCACTCACACAGATACAGACACACACACACACACATACACAATGTCTATGAGAGAGGCGTGTGTATGTGAATATGTAGGAAATTTAGGGTTGCAGGTATGTGATGATTATAAAAGATACTATAGAAAAACAAGACATTTTCATAGTCTGAGTCACTGAACAACCACCACAGCACACTGCATAATGTGTACACACACACACACACACACACACACACACACACACACACACACTGAACAACCACCACAGCACACTGCATAATGTGTACACACACACACACACACACACACACACACACACACGTTACTGTGCATAGGTCTTAACCCACTATTATATTTATTGTTTTAACAATGGTATAATGACCATTTATAATTATTCCTCTGTCTCTTTATTAAGATACAAACAAAACAAAACACTTACACAACAGATACACACACAAAAAATGAAAAAAACACAACTTTCATAACATAATGGCTCCCACAGACCAGTATTTAGCGTGACCTCTTTTGGCACGAAGCACATCTTGAACTCTTTTTCGGGAGACTGTTATGCAGTTTTCTGAAGTATCTTCTGGTGTATTGTACCAGGCTTTAACAGACTTTAAGAGACTCGGGTACCTGCTATTGCTCAAGAGGAGATCACACTAAATTTGCTCCTGTAACCTACAGAGGCTGTTATAAATTCCTTGCATTTTCAGATTGTTTCCTAATAAACAAACTGAGAGATAATTATATACGGTCATGGCTAAAACAACAAACCTTACTTAGACTAAGGCCTAAGACTTTTGTATAGTACCTCAGTATATTTCTCTCTCTCTCCCTCACATACACCTGCAAAAAAAAAACCCAAACTCCAAAAAACACACAAAAAAACCCCACTTATAGTGACATACATAGTTATAGATACATATAGTTTCTGTGTTAAAAAAACAAAAACCTCCATAAAACACACACACACACACACACACATACTACTTTATTGCATTTTAAATGCAAAGGAAAGGAAGGCACATTTTCTATTCAGAGGAATATTTCCTATTCAAGGCAGTGGATGAGGCAGACAGCACCACTGTGCCTGTTAGGAGGAGCACAAATGCCTGTTAGGCCAGACAGAGGAGAGACAGACAGAGATATGGGTGGGATGGGGGTGGTGTAAATGTTCCACTGTGCATATAAAACTGGGTGTGTCCTCCTCTTAGAATTAATTATCATACTCTATCCAGATTTTTCTGGGTCAGATTAAATTCTAAAATGAATTTTAAGAATGTTAACCTTTCTCACTGGTAACTGGAGATTCTTTTTTTATTTGATCATAACCTATTGGAAAATGAAAGCAATAATAGTCCATTTAATGTTTTTATAGTTTAATAAAAGAGTTTTTATAGTCTTTTTTTTAAGACTATATTTGTGTTTGACTGTCCTACCTGTCTATCATGTTTGAAAACAACCCTAAAACCTCTCAACCCTCAAACCCAGCCATACGCAAACGCTGACATTGGCAATAAACACGGCCGTTTGTTTAGATGAAAACCTGAGGTTCTAAAAAGCTCCACATCTGATCTGTGTGCCAACGGCTAAATCTGATTAGCAACTTTAAAAAGTCCCGGCTTGTTTTTGCCCCTCAGGTTCTACATGTTATCTTTACAGCTCTTGCAGTCACATGGCCTGTTGTGGTCTGTTTGACATCATCAGACCATCTCCCACGACCCCTAAACGCACCAAGCCATCTCATGATCTACTCTGAAAGGCAGGACAACAGCCAGGAACATTAAGGAGTTGCTTCATTTTGTGGAAATGGCCAGTGCTGTTTCTGACGGGCTTCTCGGCTTCATTAGAGAGTCTGAGGACATTGTTCATCCATGACAGAGTAACTGAGTAACGTCTGGGAGTAACGGACGTGCACATTTTGATTCCTCTTGCCGTCTATTTTGCCACTCCTCTTTTTCTCTCCTCTTTCCCCTTTTTCTCTCTGTTGTTGTGGGGGTTTCAGGTTCGGTTGAGAGGGCCCCTCGAAACCAAGGAGACGAGAGGCCGAGGAGGCCGCCACCCTCGCGGGTAAACCTTCTGATGACCCAGTTCAGACAGGAAACAGGAAGTGGGACCCCTGACCCCATCGAGAGACTCCTGCCGCGCTCCCCGGCGAGGGGCCACTGACGGAGGGCAGCAAGGACGGTGGGGGCTGGGGGGAGGGGTGCCGTGGGTGCTGGCGAGGCGTGAGAAAGGTGCCTCGAAGGCAGTCCAGGGGGAAGTTCCAGTTACGCCACAGCCCAAGAGAGTCCGCCGGCACCTGCTAACCACTTCCACTCTCCAGCCTCTACCGGTACGGGGGCCGGGGGCTTGGGGTCGGGGGCCCGGGGCTTCCCAAGGTTCATCTCTGGGAAACGCTGCATGTGGAAGACAGCGGGCTGGTGTTCGTGGAACACATGCAAGGAGCAACACTCAAAGAAGAGGACCAATCACACATATATTAGGAGAAGTGTATGTGGAACACAGAAAATGTACTGTTGGAAACGTCAGCGAGAAGGATTATAGTTTCCTTAGCAGAAGAAAGCACAAATCTCCTACCTGGTTTAATATCAGTATTTAACACTGATCCTGGTCTACTAAAAAGTGCAAGAGCAGGAAGTTTATTGTAAGGTGGTAGAGAGACGCATTAATGTTCCCTCCACCAGTCGCAACGTTCTTGAAGGAACGCTGTGGGAATATGGAAGCTAGTCTGTCCTTGACACATGAACTGCACCCTGGTTGGGGGGGGCATGCTGTGTGGTAATTGCAGCCTGTCGGGTGGCTAAGGTGGGAGTCGGAAGGTGGGGTGGTAGTCCAGGTTTGGGCCCCTAATCTTGGTGGGGGGGGAGGGGCTTGCAGACTGAGAGGGCGGCTCATTAGCAACAAACTAATTGGGGGGAAAAGCCCCCTCACATGCTCTGTCTGACCTCCTAGTCAGCAGGAGAGGAAGGAGCAGATAGAAAGTACCTAAGAGGGGGATGGAGGAGAGGAGAGCAAGAATGTGAGAAAGAGTGGAAGAGAAAAAACGGAGGGGGGGGGGGGTTTACAGAAACATGGAGTGAAGGAGTAAAAAAAAATCAAGCAAAAGAAAGAAACAGAGAGTGAGATGGAGGGAAGAATATTTCTCTTATGAAGATAAGGGAGAACAGGTAATGAGCAGGTAGGACCGTAAAGGAGTCAGGATCAGGAGAAGAATCGGTTTTATTTGCCAGGTATGTCACATGTGCAAGGAATTTGTCTTGGTGAGTCCAGGAGTAACATTCCCAACATACTGACACGATAGACAACACAATATTAACAAGAGTGTGCAGAACAGAGAATAAACTTGATAAAGGTGACAAAAACATTTAAAAAATATATATATTTTAAATCTATATATATTATATTTTATAGAGAGATATATATATTTTAAATCTAAGTAAATTAGAACAGAGGTATATATGAGAAAGGTTTGAGAGACTGGGGTTGGGGGGGGCAGTTCAAGGGGGTGTGGGTAGAAAGGTGAGATCTAGACTCATATGTTGAACCTCTGGTTTTATGGAAGGTCTGAAATCCTGCTTTAATATCAGCTACCACACTTCATTTAAGGAGACCTGTTGGCAGGACCCTCTCAGGAAAGATCCTAGACTGCCATCTAAGGGTGCTTCTGTTTACATGGATGCACATGTGTGTCTGGACGTGTTTGTGTACATTCTTAGAGTTGTTTTGGACATGAAACTGCCTTAAATGCAGCATCTGTTTTTAGACACACAACCTTGAACTCCTGTTCGCTTTCTGCCCTAAAGACAGTTGCCAAGTGACCACGGATCATTAAAATGTAACATTATGGTATAAACAACACTATAAGAAATAACATCAACTATCACCTCACTGTTGTGGTGTCAAAGCATTATTTTCAGTAAACAGCAAGGTTTTGCTGGACGAAGTTAAGAGAGTGGAGGCGACAGGCTTAAAAGCTCGGCTTGAAAAGGCTTCATTCACAGCAATGAAAAAATAAACACGACTGAATAAGCAAGGTTCGGCACTTTCGCAGGAACGGCATACCCCTCTCTGCTTCTCTGCTGCAGCAACGCAGTCCAGGCCTGACTGCGGTCGTGAAGGTACATGTGTGTTTTGTGTGGAAGCGTGTGAGTGCGGGTCTGTGTGCTGGGTGACGCGGTGCGCAACAGGACGTGAGACTGGGCCTCTGGAATGTGGAACATTCACCACCTCAACACCACTCCACCCAGCTCTGGGCCCGTGCGCCAACCATACCTGGAGCTTACGCTCTGATCCTGGATCTAATTAGAAGAGAAGGAAACCAAGGCCAAGAGAGAGAGAGTGGGGGAGAGAGAGAGAGAGAGAGAGAGAGAGAGAGAGAGAGAGAGAGAGAGAGAGAGAGAGAGAGAGAGAGAGAGCTAGAGAGAGAGAGAGAGAGAGAGAGAGAGAGAGAGAGAGAGAGAGAGAGAGAGAGAGAGAGAGAGAGAGAGA
>JAOXYF010000010.1:15239507-15332652 GCA_028565775.1 Sternarchorhynchus goeldii
GATCTTGGGAGGAAGAGAGAAAGAGAGAGAGAGAGAGAGAGAGAGAGGGAGAGAGAGAGAGAGAGACAGAGAGAGAGAGAGAGAAGCTGGCAGAGAGGGAGAGGACTGGAGTGTGTCACATACAACCCAGCGCAGATGGATTCAGAAGGCGAGAGGGATGAGAGGAACGGGTAAAAGGGAGTCAGAGGAGGACAAACAAACAAACAAACAAACAAAAACATTAAACAAAAAGAGACAGGACAGAAGGTACACACAGTAAGCAAGAGCCTTGACGGCAGAGGACAGGTTAGGAAGTTAAAAAGCCGAGCTTTTTTGCCAGCCACTACATTTGCTGCAAATGAATAAGATCCATTCCATTTTCCACGGGACGTTGTGCCGCAGTCCCAGTGTCTCGTCCCCACACATGGTTTACACATCTTACACGTTTGACTGAAAGGCTCGGGAATCAAAGGCCAATCAGATAATTGCGGTGTTTTGACCCTAGTTGCAGTGCTTGGTGTGAGAGAGGCTGCTCTCTGCAGTAATTCGATACTCTGGGAATTCCAACAGATGGTCTCAATGATGGCAGAAATAGCCAAAAGCGTTGTACAAATATTAAAATCTAATTTGACAATCAAGGTAAAGGAAACTGTACACCAGTGGATCTGCAAAGTAACATGTATGCGCACGCACACACACACACACACACACACACACTACATATAATACTCTTTAGGAGAAATCCGTTAATAATTTCAGAAATAGCAAATCGTGTTTTACAAATACCAAAATCTAATTTCGTATCCAGTGCAAGGGAAACTGAAACCAGTGTGCCTGCAAGGAATACCCATACACACACACAAATGCAATATACATAATGTACTAGGAAAAATCATTTTGAAGCTAAATATTTGAATCATACTAGTGTAAAGAATAACACCTACATTAGGTGCAATATGCACCATATCACACGATGATGGACCATGTAATGGAATGGGATGAGCTACTGGTGTCTATTAAAAACATGCTTCCGTACTCTCATTCTGACAAAATGAGACCAAGCAAATGAGACAATGATATTAAATTCTGGGGTCTTTGATCCATATCCTTAAATGGTCAACTGGCAAACAAAGAACAAAAAATTCAAAAACAAGACCATCATGTGTTCATGGTTTGATACCTGGGTGCTGATACAACTGTAGCCTTAACTGCTCAGAACTTCGAAACTTCCAAAAAGAAATAATAAAGTGAACCGTTCCCAAATCTGACACATAGGAGCTAGTCCATGTTGAATTTAAGGCCAAGCTGAACAATTCGTTCATATCCACTCCTGTATAAACAATGCAGACAGGCATGTGATACGAGCCACACTGGAGCGTTTGTCTATGTGCATTTCTCTGTAGGGCTGAGATTAAACAGCTGATCATTACATTCATATGAAACACATTGCCTTGCAACTCTGAATCCCATGGATATTTAACGCCTATAGTCCTTACCAAACAAATCATGTGTTTTGGAATGCAGATAAAGACAGCCATATTTGTTAAACTCTTGCCAGCTTGGAGTAGCATTAAAACAGTGTCATTACATTTCACGCATTTATAGAGGCTTCACTTTAAACTAGGCCGGGCTCGGACATTACATCAGCCACTTTAAGTGCAAGTAAACTGAATCTGAAGAGCAGAGGAACGCTAAAGTGTTTTTTCCCCCCCAACATATTTTTGTCGTCCCAGCTGTCATATCATCATGAGACGCGATAATCTAAAGCGAACGGCTCTAAAGCAGCTTCGGCGCTGCTAAGGTCGCGAGCGGCGGGAGAGAAGCTAGTCACGCTAAGTCTCGAAAATAATGACGCGAATGATGGGAGAAAAAAAACTTTAATGTTCCAATAAAAAATGGCCTGCTCCACACCCAGAATTTTTCATAGTGGTGGGAGCCAAGCGATCTGCCTTTACATTAAAAGGACTGCACTGAGGGATGTTTCATTGGAGTGTGGAAGTCCCTCCTGGCCATTAAAAAAAGACTTATTGTACTTGCTTGCAAGAACACTCGCACGATTCTCCATAGACCGGACCAGATGAAAACTCTCACAATTATCAGGCAATAGTCAAATGCGAAAGGGCCCATATCCTAGGTTTTCTTTTTCTTGTTGTCAACTTATAATATGTGTGGCTTTATGTTCCAAATGCAGTAATTAAAAATACAGTAATTTACACTGACATTTTCCAGCCTCTCTTTATCTGTTACTGTGCCTTTAAGACAGAAAATAAGATAAATGAGCAGTGTTCTGATTGGTTGCCCTTTATTATACCCGGTTCAAAAAGTATTCAAGTACAAACACGTCTGAGAACTCTGAGGTAAGTGGGTGGGGCTAAACTGCTTTAGGCTGAATAGGCGGAGATATGTAAATGAGCTTCTTCATTTGTCATCAAACAGTGATTTCAAATCTGGCTTGGTTTTGCAGCTTGGACTCCATACATGAACTGTATGGACTTGGGTGCGTGAATGGTGGGTACTTTTTACTTTCAAATTGTTTATTTCAGTGAATGGAATTTCATTCCTCTTTAGTACTTTCCTTTCATTTCTATGCTCTTTCTACCTCATTTCTACCGCAACTGCTTTGCTGTTGCTCACTTCTCTCTGTTTTTTTTTTAAGGCCAAAAATATTACAAGAAGAGAAAAATGACACCCAATTCTGATGCTTTTAAATGTTGTTTACGTTACTGCAACTCTACTGATAACTCAGAACATAAGTGGCTTTTACACATTGTTTTTTGTTGGACTATTCCATTAGCCCAACATTGCTTTTATTTAAGAATGGATTTGTTATTACATGTGAATGATGAGATCCAGTCCATCAGAATTGGGTTTTACTTCTTTAAAAAGCAAAACTGAGCAGAAATATGGTTCTAACTGTGTTTGAACCGCAGGAGCTCTATGGGTGGTATGAGCTGTCTGGGTATTTATGGATGTTTGCGTGTTGTTTTAACTTCTGTTCTGTTACTGGTTCTTATTCCTTTGTGCGTTTTGACTACTTAATTTATTCTGCTGGGCTTGTTGAAGTTTGTGATCAAATAACACAGAAACCTACCCACACACATGTGCTTATTACCACCTAACCTGCATTTCTGTTCTGTAGACCCCCCCCCCCCCAGAACCCCACCTGCCTGACAGCGTGTGTGTGTGTGTGTGTGTATATGTGTGTGTATGTGTTTATAGGGGCAGCGGATGTGTTTGTCTGCCGTGTACAGAGACCTCTCAGTCTTCTCCTGCACCCATCCTCCTACACAACACACTCAGCTGCTGTATGAACATAAGCAATGCTGATCTCACCCCCTAACAAGCGCACATTCTACCTTCATACCTTCCATACAGCTGAGCCACAGTCGTTCGTTTCTGCATACGCGCTCGAGACTCTGCGGTTATGCCCGTGCGTGTCGCATATCTGCGCTCACTCCCCGCTCTCAAAACGACAGCTGGCCAGCCAGGGCCGCAGACGAGAGCTCGGCTGGAAGATCATCAGAGCAGAGAGAAACGCTCTTGAGCCAAGCCCGGTCCGCCTGCTTCGCGAAGGCCCTGGGAACGGGAGAGAGAGGAGGCCTGCTCGCATGAGGTAATGCAGCGCAGTAATTGAGAAAATGATGGCTTGTCCCAGAGGAGGGGTAACTCCCCCACCCCTCTTCCCCCCCAGAACCCCTGGACCTCCCCCACTGCCCCAGGGCGGCCAGGTCTGGGCCTCGGGCCTGCCTCCTGCCTCTGATCTGCCTCTCTGGCCTGTTCAAACAAGAGCACCACGTTAATCCACTCAGACAGCCCTGAGGAGCGCAGGGAAACAGCAGGCTTTTCGCAGGCACACACACACACACCCTCCATACACACACACCCTCCACACACACACACCCTCCATACACACACACCCTCCATACACACACACCCTCCATACACACACACCCATCATACACACACACCCATCATACACACACACCCATCATACACACACACACCCTCCATACACACACACCCTCCATACACACACACACCCTCCATACACACACACCCATCATACACACACACCCTCCATACACACACACCCATCATACACACAAACGTCCACGCACACCCACCCACCATACACCCAACATCCACACACACACACACACACGGTGAAACTCCTACAGCATTGACTGCATAAGATATGCACGTACACGTTATACACACACACAAGAAGCATTATTAAATGTTCATAGACTCTCCCTTTCACTTATCAGATACTCTCTTTCCCTCACACACACACACACACATGGAAAAGCAAAAGTTCACAGACACCAAGTGAAGCGGCTCTAATCCTGACCTATGGCTCTACATACAGAGGTTTCATCACCACATAACTTTGACCAAACACACACACAGGCAGGAGTGTGAGAGACTGTCGGATTCTGCACGGCTCCCTGGGGAAGGCCTGCCGAGCAATACAGCCTGAACGCTGTGTTCTTTCAGAATTAGGACACCTACCCATGAAAGCCTAGAGCCTCATATATCAGTTTCAACGAAGAACAGTACTGTGTAGGGAACACAACCAGACACACCCGATAAGGCACACAACCAACCTGCCACACACACACACGTAGGTAAAAGATGTAGTCTCGCCCAGCTGTTGCACTGACGGAAGATCTGAGGTGGCTCTTTGCTTTGTCTGCAGGACATGTCAACATGTCTGTTTTCAGGATGCCTGCAGCCCCTATGAGTTCATAGCTCTTGTGAGGAACCCTGCTACGCAGTCCAATGAGTCTGAGTGTGTGTGAGAGAGAACAGTCCTAGAGAGCAAATCTGACGACATCATCCCTTGTTCGTACACCGTTCGGTCTGAGACGACGAGGGTTTGTGAGGTTTCGTGTGAGTATGAACTCTCCCACTCTCACCATAACTCACCTGGTTGATGTGCTTGAGTTTGTCAATGATCTGGCTGACAACTGGTTCAGGGAGCTTGTGTTTGCCATCAGACACGTGAGGGTGTGGCTTCCTCTGTCCTGGACCAGAAAACCTATTCACATAAGACATGTTATTAGACTGTGTGTACACTTACAGGTCACGCCACCCAGGTCTGATCACAGTCTGCTGTATGACTGCATGTGGGGCAAAGTATTTAGTAAAAACTGCAAACGTGGGCTACACTGCCACCTAGAGGTAACTTTTAAAAAAGAATTTGATGGTTCCGTAATTGTGCCCAAAGTTCAAAACCTCAGTTCATAAATACACTGAATTGCCCAAGAGCACTTCTGCATGAGTAAATGAAATCATGAAAGACCATCCATTAGAAAAGATGCAGCCCTCCAGGAGAATAAGCTGTTTCTAGACTACATTCATCAAAACTGTCCTGTTTCAAGTCTGTCTGTCCTGACATGGAAGCAGTGCAGCTGGGTCAGATGCGTACAGGAATAACCTGATGTGTCTGGGATGACATTAACACAAGCTCTGTTTAAGTGCGTGTTTGTGTGTCTGTAAGACAGAGTGTGTGTTTAAAACATTCGCCCGGGCTTTTCTCTCTCCCGCAGGACCAATCAGACTCGTGTTTCAGTAGATTACTCCCTATTAAAATGTAATTAGTGCTGATACACATGAGGCCCAGCAGGGCTGGTATAGAGGGACACAGAACCAGTGTGTTCCAGTACTATACGCTCACCCACAACTTACACCAGCGCCAGCATTAACGCAGTCGACATCACACGAACGTTACCCTGCCGACCACAGGACTCAATAACACATTATGTATGCAGTGCGATTGTGGCAGGGCTCGTTAGCCATGATCAGTAGCCACAGGCAAATCTCATACATCAGAATCAACCAGTTTCTTTCTTAAAATAGAAAAATACAATTAAGCACAATACGGTAAATCACATTTACAGAAATTAGTGAAGGGAAAAGGGGCTTTGAAAGGGAAAGCTGATCAGAGAGCAAGGCAGCCATATGAGGTCATGGTCCGTTCTTGGCAATGACATAACCACAAATGCATTCCATTGGCTCATCTTTCATCGTGGCACCGCCTCCTTGCCCCGCCCCTTCATTAACCCAAATTACATTCCCATACTTATTTATTCTCCTTATTGGACCCGACGGCAGCCCACCTTCCGCTCTTAATGATCACATTAATAAAACAGACACATGGCCCATTAGAAGAGGAGTTGATGTGAAGATGTGGGCAGGGGACATGAAGAATAGGTGAGCAACAGTGCACACACCTGTTCTGAGGTCAGTGTCATGGCCTTGAGAGGTTCTGCGATGGACAAGTAACAGAGGGTGCTGGCTCAGAACTGAAACTGAAAATGTCGAAAACCCAAACTGGGAATAACATTTTTTTTATTATTATTAAATTAAATCTGACATTTGTGGAAACGTATGCAAGACGAACAGAAATTCTTTAGTAAATTCTTTACTTTAATAACTAAAAGTAACATTCCACTAGTATACCACCAGACCTAATCAAAGGTGCCACATATTTGCCCTGGCATGGGAAGAAGAGAGTGCTTCCAGATATGAAACATATTTTTAATCAAAATTTTCACAAATAATGATTTATACTCTCCATTTGTATCAAATCAACTGACTGGGTGAATCATTTTTATTCTTATTTTGGACCAACGGTGTTACACTTGAATGTGTGAAAAGAAAATGGTATTCAGGACTAAAACCAGTTCCTTTTAAAGGCAGTTAGAATGTATAATTAGACATTTTGAGGTCAGGGGATGCCTGAAACAGATGGATTAATACATTGAGATATTTCCATTAGATTTATAATGACAAATGGCAAAACATTTTAGAAGAAAATATTCTGAAACCAATAACATTTAACTATGGCAACAGCTGCTTTCAAATCATATAGTATTGAGTTTCTTTCGAAATGAGAGCAACGGTCTGAAAGAACAGCTGAATGTACGAGGGTATAATTAAGATAATTTTAGGCTAATTTCCAGGTATCAGACTTCTCTTTGAATTAATTTGGCAAGCAAGAGGGACATTCTACAATTTCAAATGTTTTAATATGCAAAACACCTTTGTCTTTTTAATGACCAAAATAAATTTCTTATTGTCTCTAAAATATTTCTGTTATAATGCTTTCAAATTTGCACTCACGTTGTGTTAATTTGCTACAGTAGGTTAAGCTTTTTCATATCGCCATTCACCATACTTGTTAAAAACGTACTAAACTTACTTCCCTACTAAGGGAAGTTTATTGTGTCATAGTTCATACACTCGTTCTTAAGTTTTACAAAATATGAAACTTTAACACTGGAGTTTTTTGTTTTTATTCAGATTTTAAACTTCCCAGCGGCTGGATCAAGGGCCATCAAAGTGCCTCCACGAGGTTTGAGAACCTCTGCCATCCTCTCTGAGCACTCTGACCCTGAAGTCAGGCCTCATTCCTTCCAGGCATATGTGAACATGCGCAAACACCTACAGGGGGCGCCCCATCCCTCAGACCCAACCCGCTGCTGTGCCAGGCCCTGCTAAAAAGGCTCTTCCAACTACCGGCACTTCCTGGACCTCCAGGTGCCGTGTTTTCTCAGATCTGTCAGAGCAGGTGGGGGTAATGCACCAGACTGTGCCTGTCTGACCCAGCAAGCTGACGTGGAGAAAGAGGAGGACACCTTTCCTACCAAACACGGGAGAGGCTAGACAGGATCTTCACAATCAAAATGAGCATCTCCAGAGCCAAGTTCAGTATTTACTCCAACTTTAATGAGGCTCTAGTGGTTCGACATAGGATATTTGACATCTTACGCTGTCTATTATTACAACTCATGTTCAATTTTCCAGTGACCAGTCCCTAAGTTGGTATTCACAGCATTGGGTACAGAGTCTAAAGGTATCTAGCCTTGACACTACAGGAGTGAAGGTATTTTGAACTTGCTATACACAATTACTTGTACTTACAATAGCAAATACACACTATCATAGCTATATATTATAATATCATAGAAAAAACCATAATTCCTTTAGTACTTCTAAGCATAATGTTGGTCTAAAATACCTCTAAGGCACCACTGCACCTCTAACTGTGGAATCTATATAATGTACCTCTATCTGAGGAGTCTATAATGTACCTCTATCTGAGGCATTGCTTTTCAATGCCCATACAGTATGTTCCAAGTATGGTATAATGCAGTCATGGATGAAGTGGAGAGTGAAGAGAGTCTTTCCACTCTCACACACTGCTCCTTTCCTTCCTCCCAGTCTCCAGTCTCCAGTCCTGATTCCCGCTGCTGCTACTCTCACCGTCCCCTAATGCCAGCAGCTCAGCAGACTCCCCAAACAGCAAACCGGTGCGTGAGCAACTCAGGCAGACAGGGCAGACGCACACAAACAAACAGACAAACAAAACTGAGGCATACAGACGAAGTTCATGCTGTCAGCTGTAGGAGAACGAGGACGTATGTGCAACTGAAACAGGGACGTATGAACACGAACACACACACACACACACACACACACTTCAGTCAAAGCAGTACGATTTGCGATAATGATAGTGAACTCTGAGATGATGTAGAAATCTGCAATCAAACAAAAATGGATACAGTACAAGGGCATTATCTTGATGGTTTGACCACACAACTTCACAGGAGAGGGTTTAGTTTCATTTTTACAGCCACATCACTGAATCAGGGCTATTATCATGCCTCAGATTGGAACGGAGTTATGAAACGGAAAAGGTACAGGGACACAGGGCAAAGTGAAATATAGCAAACTCCAAATTGGGTTCCATGGGGGCATGTGGAGAGCCAGGCACAGGCGACAAATACGATCGAAGGGGCAATTAAGCAGGCAGGGAGAAGCAACGGCTGACATTAATAACCGTTCACACAGGCCAAGACGAGATTTACACCCCAGCACCTGTCAGCTAAGGGCTGGAGTGCGCCGAGCTCATCACTCCTCAATAAACACAACCTTCAACTCACCTACCTCCACCCTCACAGGCTCCATCACACACTACAGCTTCATCCAACTTCCTCTCATATAAAGAGTAACTCATGGCTGAATTACTATCAGCACAGTTATATACAAGATATTCCTTCTGGATACCATGGGCTGCAGTATACTTAGAAATAAAGTGTCAGGATGAATTCATAACGGTTACAATGTACAGTATTAATGCAGAATTTGAAAACGTGTTAATTCAGGGTGCCATAGCAGACCTAAGTTGGCATATATAATGCATCACTGCATGTATGTTATGATGTTGTATACAATAAAAAGATAATACAATCAAACTGGAGTGAACTGTTGTGTGTTGTGGAAGGCGTGTACTTACTTGTCTGTCACCTCCTGCCCGTTCCAGCAGAGGGAGCTGTTGAGCGCCGCTGGCTCTCGGCTGCAGAGAGCTTCCCCAAGACCACCATAGAACTGACTGAAGCCCCTCAGGCTCAAGATAAACTCTCTAAAAATACACCCAAAAAGGAGAGACAAAATAGCATGTGAAAATGTAAGAGACCAATAAAACACACATTAGGAAGATGCTACCACTGCGGGTGAACAGGGGAAACGATAAAGAAGGAAACAGAAATGAGAGAAGAGCTAAATGGGGTAAAAGCCCCTGAAATCAGATCTACTCCATTTCATCGTGTTTTCTGTCAGGGTAAGTTGATTTGTGACGTATTGATGGCTAATTGACACTGAGCCTCAGACCACACAGCCCGCTGAGCTGAGCCCAGCCCCACTCATCTGTTCATCAGAGCGAGCGGGACTGGGAATACGCAGGATGGAGGGGGTAGAAGGCAGCTCAATGTCACTGTCATGACGGGAGACAAAGTCGGTGTTAATGAGCCCCTCTCCATCACCGTCGACCCTCACACGCATGTACGCGTGCACATGCGTGTGCACGCACCGCCATGCACACGCCCACACACAAACACACACATGCACACACACATGCACACAAACATCGCACGCGCACACACACACCTGCACACGCCCACACACAAACACACACCCACGAACCCTCAGGAGACACTTGTATGACTAACTTCAAAAGCTGGGGTTTTTTTTAATTCCATGAGGACCAGCCAAATCTTCAGATCAGACTGTGGTGGAATTCTGAAAGATTCCCTTTGGCCATTTGTTTCCCACAAACAAGTAGCACAGAATACACACACACACACACACACACAAACCCTCCAACCCACAGCGCCTCAGTCCAATCTGGCCAGCATCCCTCACACCCTCATTAGGAGGAGAGCGTCGTCTGAGCTGAACACGATCCCCCTGGAAAGGTCGGTGAAGGTTAAGGGCAGACGTAGAGGACAGCACTGATGGTGAAGCTGCCGGAGTAGCCTCTCGAGTTATTCTGGAGAGCTATCTATTTCAGCCTGCCAATCATCTCTCAAGCCTGCCCCTTCTAAAAGAGCCATGGAGGGTCCCAAGATGGACAGATGACACAAATGCGCTGTGAGTGGGTCCAATCGTTACTCAGTCATTACATACTATATTGACTGTCTGCCTCTCTTTTCCCTCTAGGGAAGGAAAAGTGAACTCCATCAGCATAATACGAATAGTGTGTTTTGTTAGCTTGAGGCATTTGTATCTCAAGTACTGGAGCACTTTGATATGATAGTGTGGGCACAGAAATGAAATGATTCTAGACAGATAAATCTGATCAAATCTGTCCCTGTTACTGGTGAGAAATCAATTTACTGCTTGAACATGTGAATCTGTAGTAGGAGGAATGTAGTAGCCAGCTATTGTTATAGTACTATGTGTTGATATGATATGGCAATTGAGAACAGTTATGACCAAGGAGAATAGACAGTCAAGTATCCATTTATCCCTTACCTGCGTCGTCCAGACAGAGTCTCATCAGGGTCAAAGTTCACGGATTGCGGGCTACGGGACAACGGTGAGGCTAGCGTTTGCTTCGCTGGTGACGTCGCTGCACGCGCTACTCGTTTGGGTGTGTGCACACAAACGCCGCTTACCTGGGAACAGAAGAGAGCAGAACGCTTAGGTCTGTAATTCGTAGACCAGATGCTGGCGGAAAACCAGTTAATGAGAAGGACTGCCCCTAAAACTTTTCCCCTTATTCAGCTAATCTCCCGCTTTAGAGCGCGGTCTTCTTCGCTGGGTTGTTTATTTATGGGGACCAATGACAATAGGATTTACATAACAAAATCACGCGACTGCTGCGCTGATCAGACACTTGCCTCGTGTTCCTTCAATTGTCGTAACCCTCTGCCGACAGGTTTCGAATAAAACCGCCCCATGTTCCTCTGTTATCACCGATAAATGCCATTGTTTTTATATGGGACAGACAACATCATAATAATAAACAAAAAAAACCTTCTCTGCGCCGGTAAGATAATAGAAGTCTTCCATTGTTTTCAGGTGTAATAAAAATGCAAATGCCTGCTAATGTTTAGCTTGTGGTTTAATGAATTGCCGCTGGTTTAATTTCCCAAGAGGGCTGCGTCTCGGGTTTAATTCTGCCGTGTAATGTTAGCAGCTAATTGTGCCCGGCTGGCCGTAAGTGAATATGCATGGACGGATAGGCGGGTTTTAGAATACTGATAGGACCAAACCAAACATGGACATCTTGATCAAATGTAAAGGAAGAGAAGAAGACACACATTGAAGAACAAAAACGCTAACACTCCTTCAGAAGACAGCGGTATTACTGCGCCCACTTCGCTATACATAACGGACATAGAGAATATTTACTATACAAACACAGTGGGCTAAATCCCGGATAGACACACATGCACGGGAGCGTGTGCGTTCATACACACATGTAAATACTCTAATCCTGATGCTGAGCCCAGAGGCATAATCATCAGTGTAGATCAATAGAAACTCTTTCTAGCATGCAACCCCGGGGAGATCCGCGATACGGCATGTAGACAGAATGAGACAGTAAGAGAGAGAGAGAGATGGCGATCACAGGATTTATAACACAAGTATAATTCTGATGCAACAAAATGTATTTCAGTGCAAGTCCGGACTTTCTCCCTACATCTCTCTGCAACCCCCGAGACAACGATATTTCCGACCGAATCCCGCGCTCTCCATAATTCACAGCCAACGCGCACTCTCCTCCTCTAACGCTCTGTGCTCAGGGGAAAACATTAGCGGCCGGCCGTCTCTCTCGGTATTTTCACGCGTGCAGAGTGGCCCTCGCGCCCTTGGCCTTGATTAATGCGGCTGGGCCTCTCGATTCACCCTCTGCGCGTGTAGGGTGCAGGCGTGAGACTCCAGGGATCTGTGGCGCGGTTGAGACGCGCGCGATTGTTTCTCTCGTTAGCAAGAGCGTTAGTACCAGGGAGCGCGGTCGCGCCGCGTGATAACAACACGGCGGAGATAAGAGCTGTAACAGCAAGAGGGCTCTGAAATATCCATAACGCCTTTTATCTGTACCCCACACACCCGGGGAGAGGAGGGTGAGCTGAGAACATGGCCAACCAACCACAAACACACACACACACACACACACACACAACTGGCATGATCTTTCACTGACACATATTGTAGACACCAGTGTACACAAAATCACACATGTACACTTGCAGTCAGGCTACCCACAGAAGACTTAAGCATACTTCAGACCTGTGATGGGAAAACCAGATCAGAGGAAGTCCGCAATTCATTTAAAACCTCCATTGGTCCATGTATTAATGAATGAGTACGTTAAGATGGAATAAAAAACTTTTCATGATTTCACCTTGAATGTGAAGTTGAATGTGGACTTGAGAGAGTACACAGACCTGGTTAAAACCTATTGTTAAAATTTTTTTTAACCTGGTTAAAATACACCATCACACCCTAATGTTACAAATCTCTAAGAGGTTCATTAGAGGTTAGAAAAGGGGAATAGTAAAAGTAAGGAGTGTAACTTGTGATGGCCACAGTGCTGATCTACAGTACTGGCCACAGTGCTGATCTACAGTACTGGCCACAGTGATGGCCACAGTGCTGATCTACAGTACTGGCCACAGTGATAGCCACAGTGCTGATCTACAGTACTGGCCACAGTGATAGCCACAGGGCTCTCCATTGAACTGATGTCCAGTGGACTGATGGAGAACAAGAGCCATCCCTACAGCACCGCTGCACCAGCTGTCGACATCCATGCACATCCACGTCTTCATTTCCACCAAAGGTTCAGTGTGGGTGTGTAAGGGTTGGGGGAGGGTGTTCTGTCCAGGCTTCCCATTCCCTGAAGTAAACACACTTCAAAAAAATACCCACCTCCTACCACACACACTTTTGTGGGTGCCCTAAAGCATTCTTACTCTGTGTACATCTCTATCTCTATTTCTCCGGATCTCCTTCATACACCCCTCCCCCCCCACTCATCATCTTTTCTTTTCTACTTCTGCTTGGTAACGTGTAAAAATAGTGCTTCATAAATCATGCATTCTATCCATCTCTCGCTCTGTCTCACACACACAGACGTGAAATGATAGAACGAATAAGCACATTCTGTGGTAGATTTGATGTGTGGGATTGTGGTGATGGTGGTGGTGGTGAGGGGAGGGGGTCTACAGGGCCCTCTCTCTCCAGCTGCCACGCTCAGCTGGGTGGGGGTGATCGTCCTCAGTTGGGACTGCACACAAGCAAAGAAAAATGAATTGGAATAATCTGTTTGGTTTAGTTTTCCTGCCACCAGACGGCAACAGAACTGAATGGGTAAGAAAGAACCTTCCTCTCAGATCCGTTAAGACCAACATCTAGGCCTGGCTTCTCTCACAGTATCGGCCTCCTAGTTGCTCAGGTAGTCGAGCACCTTCTAAATGTACGGCATGGATTACGGTGTGTAACCAGGGAAGTGATCATTACAGAGTAGGGAACTGCATCATACTCTGGCCCTTCAAGGCATCGCCACTCTGACGCACAGACACATTCCTGCACGCTGATCCTTTCCACCCTAATTGGCTACTCACACCATTGCTCGCGTATTTGTTTTGACAGCTAATGATCTGCGGGAGAACGGAGAGAGGGGTGGAGGAGAGGAAAGGTGGGTTTACCGAACGTGGAGGTAGCAGGCCTGTGAGGTTGGGCAAATAGTAAAGATTGGTTTTCCGAGTAGGTTGGAACGATGAATCAGTTTTATATTGAAATCATGCGATTAGGAACAAAACAACTTTCAAAATGCAACAGTTGAGATTTAAAATAAGGAAGAACGATGAACAATAGCTGTCATAATTATAGTGCATCTATAATAGTGCTGGGTAAGTTGCCTAGTGGATACAAACGTTAATCCTTTACATTTAGCATTTTTCCTAATCTAATACTAATTACCAAGCTCTGTCTGAGCTAAGACAGATGGGAGAAAATCAGAAGAGAGTCTCCTGTAGTGAGACTGGGAATCACTTTGGTATTGAGTAAGCTGGTACATGCATTTTAAACAGAGGATGTTAACCCTGCTCTGGTTAACACTGTTTTTGCTTCCACATCAATCTAAGCACCTGGCAGAAATCTTTAATTACTTCTGGGGAACCGTCATTAACTCGATCAGGCTGAATGGACCTACAGCAGGGCTGCGTCTGAGAAAGAAGGACCTCAGCAAATGTGGTCTGCTGCCAAGGTGCATTATGGGTGCTGGAACGCACCGATTCAAAAACGGCTTGATAATGTGTTGAATCCGGTCTGTAATTGTACAAAAAAACCCCACAAAGTGTGCAGTGCTACCCCCTTTCTACAGGTTTGACGCCACTGTCCTATAAGTACAATAAAAATGCCCGTTACTGCTGCTGACATCTCTTTTGTAACACACGTCATCTGTAACACAAGGCTTAACCTTCACAAGAGCCTGAAGGGAAAGTACTTCCCCATTATAAGATGTCTGAAGTACAGATAAAAAATGTTCTCTTATGCAAACCTTCTCCTACTCTGAAATGTCATACCACACCTATTATACAGCACAAGCACTCGCTTGTTAACATCCTCGCAGCTCAGCCACCACATGCACACATCAATCGCGGAGAATCAAACACAACCGAATCACAGCAATATTTCAGACCAAGCAGAGGATAAGTGGAGATTTGATGAATAACATGTGAGTAGGATTGTGTGTGTGTGTGTGTGTGTGTGTGTGTGTGTGTGTGTGTGTGTGAGCGTGTGTCTCATAGCCAGGAAACTGAGTGTGAAAGTGAAAGTTCCAGCATGCAGAAGCCTGATACAGAACAAGCTTTGGTAGAGACATGTTTTTAATATTTCATGAGTACTTGCCCTGGCTCGCACACCAGCAACTGGAGTGTGTTATTGCTGGTTAAACTCCTCGCGCCCCTCTGAAAGGGTCGCTGCAGAAAACGGGGAGAAGCGGCACTCCAGAGCTCATCAAGGAGGAACTTCCCTGGAAGCGCTAGGTAGCCGCGCTGCCGCTGAAGCATTTTAGAGTGGTGTTACGCTGAAGCATTTTAGAGTGGTGTTACGCAAGCTGTAACCACGGAGAACAGGGTGGATGGTGGGTGGGAGAGTAATAGTGGAAAGTTGATGAAACGGCTAGCGAGCGCGTGTGTGCCTGTGTGTGTGTGTGTGTGTGTGAGAGAGAGAGAGAGACACACCTGTGCATTCACTTTGCTCTTGGCCGCTATGGCGTGCTGGAGAGCCAGTCTGACGATGACATGCAGGCTGAGAACCACGGTCTCGATATCCTGCTCTCCCCTCATGGCTGCGGTCAAACCGCCCAGCTCCTCCACATAGGCTCTCCAGTGGGGCTGGACGTCGCTGGCGCCTCCGAGGCAGGTCGTCATGGTGCTCACGCACAGCGCCCGGCACGGACGAGCCTCCAGGAGCCCCTGGCAGCGGGGGCAGTACCACAGCCGGAGCAGCGCCCGTCCGCAGTCCCTGCCCGCCCGCATATGCTGCGTGGTGTTGACCACCTCGATGCCCAGGTTCAGCGCCTGGAGGAATGCCCGCGTGGCCAGCAAGGAGCGTGACAGGCGAGTCATCATCAGTTTGGGATAAGAGCCGAACGCCGAGGCTTGGCGCCAAGCGCCACGTAGGCACTCTTCAGACACGCCCGCGGTGGCGGCGTTGCCCAGGAGACGGCGGTAGGTAAGGGGGAAGAGGCGGGAGAAGAAGGAGGTGACCATGTCGTCCACGTTGGCGTCGGAGCCCAGGATGTAGAGGGACATGTCCAGGAAGAGCTGGGTGACGGCGCTACTGGCCCCGCCCCACAAGCCAGGAAACCCCTCCCTCAGCAGGGAGAGGGTGGAGTTACGGCCTAGGCGCAAGACCATGTCAAAGGCCTCTGAGGGAGGGAAGGAGGGAAGAAAGAAAGAAAGAAAGAAAGAAAGAAAGAAAGAAAGAAAGAAAGAGATAATCAGTATCAAAGTTTCATTTTTATCATTTTTTTTTCTCAATTGCTACAACACCTTGAAATTTGAAAGCAAAATTTTCATTATCACATTCTTAGCACAACAGAGGTCTTATCTTGCAAAAGTGAGTGTTGACACTTCTTTCAGTAATTTTTATTAAAAAAGAGTTAACACATCTCAGTGACACTAAATTATTGCAAAAAAATAAAAACCTTTAAGAAACCACATGTGCATAAATGAAATATCAGAGGTGGAGGGGGAGTGCAGTGCAGTTCCTCGACAGTTTCAGTATTGTAAAAATATATTGTATTTCTACAAGACGTGTCAAATATGCCGCAATAAATGTGTAGCTGGTTTGGTTATTTCTGACAAGGTCTAAATGTTTTATTATGAGGGTTAGATTTGCTGATGAACGTGACTGTTTAAATCGATTACACTTAGCTGTTTTCACATCCTGATAGCTATGAGTTACATAGATGCCCTGAGGGAAAAATATCTATGTGACTGTCACTTGCTCCGTAATCATCAACTAAAAATTTCAACACGGTCCATCTGTATAAACTAATCAGGAATCCATGAAGTGTTGTTCTCTGGCCGTCAATCATTGTTCTTCCCACCTGTCAGTCATTGTGCTCATGCTCAAGCATCACATAGAAAGGTAATAATAATAATAATAATAATAACAACAACAGTTTAATTCATATAGCGCAGTTTACAAAGCTTCACAGAGAAGAGTATATATAAAAGGGTTAGGTAAGCTAAACAAGGGGCTGGTAGATTTCTGTGGCAGATAAGTCTGGTCGAAATGAGCAAAGCGCTTACAGCAGCTTCAACTGTTCTGACCATGAGACTTTTAAAAAGGCAAGAAGATTCAAGCAAATGACGGTACTCAGAAAGCACGTATCCTGGTCCTCTCGATACATTTCACTGAAAGATATCAAATAAAATCTGACTAAATGTTCCTCTCAGTACACAATGCACACTCACCACGCACCATCAACTACACACATTTCTCTAACCGTGTGAGTGATGACAGGCTGGAACAGAACGAAAGCGAATCTTCCCGCATCAGGATGGAAAGCGTGAGTTTTTCAACCAGGTCCTTTTAAAACAACAAAAAGTTGAATTTCCAGAGTCTTAAAGACGTAAAAGAAGCGCATTCATCCGGTCCGGAGGCCCCAGAGACGCCGAGAGGAGAAACGGGGGCGTAGGCCAGAGCTGAGAAAGGATCGCATGCGTTTGAAAGCTCTTCAGTGAAGTTTCATCAGTGCAGGAGCAAAGAGGAACTGCTTCCCAGAGCCTATCGGAAGTGTTTGGGGGGGGTGGGGTGGAGATGTATGGAGATATGGAGCGAGTGATAAGAGGAGAGTACATTACTGAGGAAGGGTGAGCAAGACAGTCAGCGATTTAGTTACTGGTTGCTTAGTTATTGAACCTGAGCATGAATTTGGCAGTCAGTGATTGAAGGATTGAGTGAGTGAGTATTTAATAGTGCAAATAGTGCACCGGGTGACTGGCTGAGTGGGTATGTGAGGAAAAACAGAAGAGCCAAGGGTGGTAGCCACTGAAAAAGGTCGTGTGGTTCATTAGCATACCGGCCAGAGAGGCTGAAGGTGATCCAGAGGAGTGGAGACTCTAATTAGACCATGCAGCTGGAGTGGCTTGACATCAGCGCGATGCCAAGCAGACCGCTTGCAGCCGCCCGTGTTATCTGCCCCATCCGTCTCACCCCGGGGAGGCTGGCTCCCGGGGGCCCCCGAGCGGCTGGGTCAGCACGAGCCGGATAAACAGACGACGTCCGCCGACAATCCAGACGGAAATCACTTAGCTGCAGGCAATGTCATTGACGAGCATAATGGTTTAGTGTTGCCAACAAAGGATCGAGTAAGTGGGGCTGACAAGGTCGAGCGGGGCCCCTTATTGTAGACCAGTGAGCGTTCTTAAGGGGGACAGACAACAACAAAGACGAGCAGGAACTGACGTACTGTGAAGATCTCAAGGTCGGCGTTGCACATGTGTTGTCCTGTGTTTTCGGAGCATTTTCTCGGAGGTCCGTGCTGCTCGCGGTTGAACACAGGGAAGCTTTAGAGTTGTGCTGCTATCCTCAGCACATACAGGCTGGTCCAAGTTTGGGATGCAGCTTTATTCTTATCACAGAAAAATATTAATTTAGTTAATTATTTATTACATTGGATGCGCAAATCCATCTGATGTATCTCAACAAAACACCTGTGATTTCAATTATTTGTTTGATCAGAAAATAAATCCACTTTTAAATCAGAGCTCAAAAGGAAAGAGAAGAAGCAGAATTATCCATATGTCCACCCATATCCTTTTCTGTATAAACGCTGTCATCAAGTACTGACCCTGACAGTTTGAGTAAAGAACGAGTGCACTTAAACGCTAATACCATGACATGGTTGCTCAGATGTGCAGGACGCTGGAGGGAGCAGTGTGCACTGCGTAGTGCGCAGTTTTGTAGAATGGGGACAGAATGGTGCGTTTCATGTTTCTGTGCGTTTGGGAGCAGGCCCTCCCGCTGGGCACCCGCCACCCTTCCCTATGTGATCAGTGAGCTTCCAAAAGGACAGATTGCTGAAAAGGCCATAAAGAAGAGAGCGGAGAACACACACACACACACACACACACACTTCGAATCAAGTGCGCTCACGGAATGTTAAGTGCTTCTAGACACACATGAACACATTTATTATTGTACACAAACACAATCTGTCTGAAAAGACAGCCCTTACACACGTCATACGCACACACTTTGCACGGCAAACACAGTCAAAGGTATGCAGGCATATATGCAAACAAAAATCAAAAATCATATATGAGTACTAATTTCATACAATTTCAATACGTCAGTGTAAACAGAAAATGTGCCACCATGCAGGTTGACACACAAACAATACTGTCAGGTGATAGAACGGTTGTGCAGACAGGAACACAGACAGTCAAACAAGTCAAAGACGTTACCCCAAATGACCCCTCCTTGTCACAGACCTCATCTTCAATGCAAACATAGACATGAACCGTGCTTTGAAGCTCTGTAATGCTTACTACTCCGAAACATTAGAGTACGAAGAGAGAAACATCAACTGAACAGCTCTCCCCCCTTTATCCGATTCCCTGAAAGCCTCTTAAGGTAAATCATCTGCAGGCAAAACCTGTTGGACCACTCACAGACGCCACAGACGAGATGGAAGTAAGAGAGAAACGTACAGGAGGAAGACTGTTAAGCTTTGTTTTGGTAAAAGGGTGACAAAGGTCATTGTCCTGTGCTTTCTTTTCCTATGTGTGAGTGGGACACAGGCACATTCCGTGGGCAGTCAGCAGGCGGTTCTCATATCAAGTGTCCTCTAATGGAGCAAGAGAAGATGTGTTACACAGCACACACGTGTACTGAACAGGGGGGCTCTCTGCTTTCTAATGGATTACAAATTCCCTTTGAAAAACTACTGCAGTGCCGTGACCTCCTCAGTAAAGCAAAACCTGTCTGATAATGCTTTTAATGTCTGATAATGCTTTCTATGTACAATGTTTGTTTTTTTTTTCAGGTTAGATGTGCCTGTGACTGGAAAGGATTTACACTGATAAGAAAGCACTTCTCTCGCAGAAGATGATGATGAGGATCACATGACGCACACAGCACTGCACAACAGATCCTCTCTGTTTCAATTTACCAACACGCATTTGGCCACATACCATTAATCCCAGGAACACAGGAGAAGTCAGCTGATGCATCCATTAAAATCTAAGTAATGAATACTTGCTCGCTCGCTCGCTCACTCACTCCACCGCCAGCTAGGCCGGGATGTAGGGCGCTACGCAGATGGAGGGTATCTGATTTCTACCCAGTCAGGCCATTTATCACTAATGCCAATGAATGTGTAACTAGGGAACACTGAAACATTGTATTCATGACAAAAAACAGATGAGCACTGCCTACGACCATCCACTGACATTGCAGAGGTAATACATTAGGAAGTGCATGAAGGCGTAAAGCATGTTAGAAAGTTAACATTATGGCTATGGGCTAATTAAAAAACGTATATAATTATGGATGAAACTTAATTATAGGTACTTAAGTATATGTTTTGCACTTATTGACTGGATAATATGCTCTAAAATTCAAACATTTATTACTGTTTACTGCGCATTAACATCAAAGGGACAGCCAGAACAATGGCTCCACAGAATGAATGTGTTAAAGCACTGAAAGTGGCAGGTCACAGCCCAATAGACAGACACAGATAGAGGCGTGAATACAGGGTTGTGAGGACAGAACCCTGAAGACCCAGAGATCAATGAAATACAGAAGCATTATTACATTCGGGGAGGGGGAGGGGGTGGACATAGTAAGAGATAAGGCTAATAAGGGGCGTGGCCACACAGTACCTGGAGACACATTACCTTCCTGCACCATAGTCCTGACCCGTATGGTAGTGGGATATTGGCTCATTCTTCAAAAAGCATCCAGTTCTTTGTGAGATGAAGGAGATGGAAATCTGCCTCACTCTCTGTGTGCTAGAATTTCCCATAAGGGCTTAGTGATGTTTGGATCTGTTCAAGGGGATCCTAGCTTTCATTAAACCAACTCTTGAATCTGTTTAACAGTGTGCATGGAGGAGATTTGTAAATATCACGAGAGCACAGTGTCATGGTGTGCACCTGGTCCTGTAAAATGCCCTCATGTTTCTTGGGATTATATGACCACAAAGAGCAATTATCACTCACACAAGCCAACACACCCCGTGTTTAACATGTTCCACCACACACTGTGGGTTAAAGGCATCCTTTGGCTTTCTTAGGGTGCATAAATAATTCACCGAGATGAAAGATGACTCATCAGACCATATTACTTTTTGAACTCAGGGGTCCAGGTTTTTTGTACCTTGCAGCACATTTTGTTGTATTTGACTTTGTCTTGTTTTTTTACAACAGTGTCTTTGTTCATATTCCCCTTATATACATGCCATAAAGTCCATTTCAATACGGCAATCAAACCATAAATTTCAACTTTGTAACTGAAGTGTTGATTCAATTATGCCAGAAGATATTGTATTTAGATCTTTGAAAACAGTATAATCACTGCTAAAATAAATAAATAAATAAATAAAAAACTAAACTTGGTAATTACAAGATGAGTTTAATTCGAAGTGTTTGACCAGTGCGCCAAACTAAGCTTGAATTAGAGATCCACCTTCAGTCAAACATAACAAATTATATGTAGTATATATATTATATATTATATAAAGATCATTATGAGGTCACCACAGTGGGTGTGTGAACACTGGATCACCACTGGTGTCAAAGCAAAATCACTACAGAAACTTTGTTTGGATTGATTTACTGAGCTGGGATGGTACTGTGTTAGTTTGTTAGGATATATATGCATGTTTTGAAGGTTTGAAGATTAAAATATATAGATATAATGCTTGCGGTTTTCATATTAGTTTAGTGAGTTGAACAACTTGGTAGCCGTAAACCTGAAAAAATAAACTTCATGAGGATCATCCAAACGCACTGGTTAGCTAGCATTGGTTAGCTAGCACTGGTTAACTAGCACTGGTTAACTAGCACTGGTTAGCTAGCATTGGTTAGCTAGCATTGGTTAGCTAGCACTGGTTAACTAGCACTGGTTAGCTAGCACTGGTTAACTAGTTTTAACTTGTTGCAAACCAGAAATCTAGCCAGCAAACTAGCAAACTGATGCAACCCCGTTAAGATTTAAACTAAATCAACAGCTATAGCCAAAATGAATGGAGAATTTTACCCTCAGCACCACTGTGTAACTGTGTGACGTTGTTTGATCCCCTCGGGTTAGTTGACTTATACTGATTGATGTTAGTTCACAACTGTCTTTTCTGGTGGCACTTCCAAGCTGGGTTGAATGAAAGATGAAGTTAAACAGGAGTATTATTTTGGATTAGGGTTTAATCGATACATCTGTGCATTAGGCCCACGTCCCAGCCGAAGTACTGCAGTAATCCCAGCACTTCTGCATGGTCACTCGGACATCAATCAGTGGGCTGTACACTCATTATCCCCTCCAGGCACGGATCATCAATAAATTAGCCATGCAACCAGCCCAATCAATTTCTCTGATGGAGTGTCACCTCTAGCCGCCAGGGAGAGCGATGGGGAGGAGCATCGCCACCTGGCCTCGCTGCCAGAACAGCTCGGAGCGAGCGCCCGTCGCAGCTAATACAGTCACTACCTGCCAGACGCGAGCCACATTTAATACATCACCTCCAAGTTATGTGCGTTCCCAGTGGCTCCATTGATTAGGACTGAGAAGATTAAGCAGACTGGAAGAGATGGAGGTGGGGTTTCCAATAACTTAGAAATAATGTGTAACCGAAGAACCATTCAAACCCAGCTGTAGCAGGCCGCCTGGGCGTTCAGGACAAGGCAGGGCAGGTCTGTACCACAGGGTCCTATATGGTTATGTACAGGAGATACAGCACACAGGGGGTGGTGCTTCCAGTAAAGGAGCAGCCAGAGTTCTAGTAAGGGCGTGGTAACATCGTTCACGCCACAGACCAGCAGAACAGTGGATCATCAGACAAGGGCATTAAGTTACTCTGACCATCATTGCTCATCTCCACCGGGCTTGATCACTCGCAGACAAATGGACTGCTTCAGGCCGACACGTGAGCCGAACAGAGCCACACGCCATCACGTGTGGCGCTCTGATCCGATTATGAGTGCTGAAGTGAAAACATTGCAAAAATGACATGTTCTTCTAGACTATTATTTCAAGACTGTTTGTGAGAAAGTATCAGTCAACTTTGTTAATATGCTCGTGCCGGTGTGCTTTATACTTTGGTACAGCGTAAACTGTCCTTTTTCTCAGTTTTCCTGAATTTCCATAAGTGTATTTGCTACACAGCAGAAAGGGTGAAATATATGCCTTAGAAATGGCTTCACACAAAAGGAATAAAGAATTATGAACTGAGACCTTTTAAATGTATCCAGTTACAGGTATATTGCTGAAACATCCCCTATATGCACATAGCCAATTATGAGAGAAGATTAATATTATATATAATATAATGATTGCTCAAGTGATTCTGTATAGATTTAATTGATTTCCTCTTCTGTAAGGACTGAGTGACTGGATTCTGTGTATGAAGATTTCACTGACTTTCTCTCCAACAGTGACAGAGGGTGACTGGATTCTGTAGGCATTTCATTGATTTCTTGTTCTTTAGCTTCTCAAGATCAAATGCGCAGTCCAGGCCATAGGTCTCGAACACTGTGAGAATAAAATAACCAGCTCCAAAGACAGGGGCCCGCGGGTGGAGATGGATGGAGTTCCTCCATGCTTATCACCTCTTCTCTGTGGTAAAGCTGATATTTTTTTTACAATCCAGAATGACATTGGTATCACTGATTTCTGGTTGTGTTCCATTTTACTCTACAGAGAGTTCTGCTCCTGTTTGCGTGTGTGTGTGTGTGTGTGTGTGTCTGTCAGAGAGCACAGCTGTTCCCTCCCCCCACTCTGCCCAACCACATGGCCAGGTGCAGAGTTGAGAGGACACACACACAGGCAGGTGAGTGAGGGTGATGAGAGCCAGAGGACGGTGGTCTTACCGAAAGCCCGGCGGCTCGGAGGACGTGCCAGAACCCGCCCTGCCTACACCGCTTTCAACCCCAAATCAAAGGCAGCCAGAGTCAAGTGACTGCAGCTTACCAGAGCCACCACCATAAAGACTATTCCAATGTTTTACAAAGACTCCAAAAGACTTCACATAAACAAACAAACACACACACACACACACACACACATGCAAAGGTTACAGATGCTAACACTCCACTATACAGATCCACAAAATCAAGAAGGGTGAATAATATTTTTCACCCCTATCCCCTTCTCTGAAAATGATTTTCCATGAATGCATCCCATCCTGCATGCCGAATCCCTCTGATGAATACAGGACTCACGTGAAATTGCTTTCAATTGCATGCATGTCTGAAAATGAAGGAACGCTGTGCCTGTACGAAGGACTGAGTGGAGCACGTCCAGAGAGCGGAGGGAAAAAGGAAATTCCCGAATCCATGCCAGACTTCTGCATGTCCAGGGAACGGAGCAATCTTGAAAAGAAAATGAAAGAACGCCCAGATGACAGAAAGAGGAAGCACGAGACCTTCTTACACGTGCGCCCGCTGCCAATCTTGTCTCTGCTCCCTGACACTTTGGCCTGTTTTTCCAAGGATGCTGAGTGACTTAAAATAAACAAATAGAGAAGCTCATTCCATGCCCCCACCAGTCATTCCTACACACCTCTGTCCTGCCATTTCTCAGCTGGGTGCGATTTAGGAATCAACACACCCATTTGCAACTGGATACATATTAATGCAAGGCTTTAATATGAGTAATAAAGCCTATGATGAATGAGAATGTCCTCCCTTTTTGAAGGAGGGTCTTCAAAAGCACATAAGAGAGCATGTGGATGCCTTTCAAAGTGGAGCAGGGAGGAGATAGAAGCAGGTTTTGAAGCTTTCATGCCAGATGTGAAGCACTCTGAGTGAGCGCTCGCTACACAGCAGGAGAGAGAGAGAGAGAGAGAGAGAGAGAGACAGGCAGACTCGGCGAGTCTGACAGACGTTTTAGGGTCATCGGTGCAAAACCTGAACACGGACATCTCTGAATCGTCAACTCACGCTTCACTGTATGAGCTCCTTTATGCTGTATTTCAGAGCTTATTATTATGGGTTTTGTTAAAGAGCAGATTTAGCATTCAGCCTGTTGCATATTCAGCAGGGAGTCAGAGAAAAATTCGATGCCATAAGTTGTTTAATGCAGTATATATCACATTTTTAAAAAATCCTCTACACTTTCCAGGTTATTTGTCTCCTTTTTATCAGCTCAAAACTTCCACAAGGAACTGCGCCACCTAGTGACTTTCAAAGTGTTATTGAAATTCACAAGCAAACGTCACATTTCTCAGGACACCACTAGTGGTACTTCACACTTCTGTGTTCCTTATATTGAGCATGTACAAATGGACTTCTCACCTATTCAGAAGTTCATTAGCTGGAACATCCCCCCCCCCAAAATAGGACAGTTAAAGATGGAAATGAATTGAACCGCATCAACAGTAAACATGAGTGAGACCACGCACACCCATGGTGTCTAGCTTCAAGGCAGAGACTCTAGATTGTGACATCTGGAATCTGAGCCTGATCTGAATCATCGAATCCCTCTCAGGACATGATGCTATGTTTAGAAGTACTCTATGCACAAATCCTGGATAGTAATAGTGATCTTCTGTGGTCTGCTATATTAGTATTCTAAATTTATACTTTTTTGTTATTGTTGTTTTTAGTTATTTTAGTTTTTCTGCTTTTCAATGGTCTGCTTTGCTACAGTGGACCACATTCTTTCTCTCAGATAATGGATATATGTGGCTTTGTTAGTTTTGTGCCATTTTATACAAAGAGCACTTAGCTAGATAAAAACAAAGAAATTCATTGTTTAGAAAGCTTACATAATGCAAAATACCAATGTCCAATAATGAAGAACATGACTTTGAGGAGTATTATTGAGTAATTGTACAGCACAGCCATCTTAAATATGTCAAGATGTGTTCTGAATGCATTTATATGCAAATTACCTGTTGTACGTATTTTAACTGAATATTTTCCTGAGTACATTTGGGAGTGTGGTATCGGTATTCAGCTTTTGAAAGTATTCCACACAGACAGGGTATAAATAGGGGTGTAATTCTCACACATAGTCTCAAATTAACGCTAATATGTACATAGTCACTTTATTTCAAATCCTATGACCTACAGCACAGGGAAAAATTAGGTCTGAATTAGACTGTAATTAGACTTGATTTCTGGTGTCAGGAGTTACACAGTAATGTCAAGATGAAGTGAAGCAGGGCAGATTGACTTGCTTGATAGGTAAAACTAATCAAGCAAAAGGCAGCTTGACTGTCAGCATTAAAGACATCCTGATCCCAATTCAATTCATGTTCGTACATGTTCGCAAATGCTTTTGAGCGCATGTGCGCTTTTTATGGCTTAAGGATTTAACGTTCATAAGAAGAACGTTCTACAGTCGCACAGGGTATGGAAACACTGTCCAGACTCCTGGATAAGGAACAGGAGAAGCCTTGCTGATCAATATTACTATAACTGAAAGATTTGTCGCAATGAATTGCAAAAAGATCCAATACACTGTGCATATCAGACAAAAGGCATTTAAATTAGTATAATTACATTCCATGGCTGTACTTGTTTGGAGATGTCAGACTCTGGATGCAATATTGCGGTGATACTGGTATGACACAATATCTGGATACACTGGCTCTGAACACACGCTGCCTCACTTCCAGTTTCATCTTAGGTTTCTTCTTTGTCTAGCGTGGTGTGCTCAGTTTGAAGAATCATAAAACATGGGTACATGGAGGCCACGGTTTTTAGATTTAATCAGATGCCCAAATGACATGTTCATTAAACCACAAACCCGAAGATGAGCTGCATTAAAAGCGTAATCACACGCGCAAATCTCAAAAGCCTTAGGGCAGACGCTGAAAACGCGCGGTAACATGCTCTAACTAGATTCCTCCATCCCACGCTCTCTCGGCTGCCCGTTGTGAAAGCTTCCGTCCATTTGGAAGACAGCGGCGCCGTTATCAGCTCCTTACCGTGACCCCCTCTGCCTCCGGAGGGAGCCGATACACCAGACGTGCCGGACATTAGTTCGGCGTCTCAGAGTCCCGCCCGTACAAGTGCCTGGACAGGTAAGATCCATATCTTGTCACTGCTTTGACATGCCTCTCTGTCCGCTTTGATAAACACAGCACACGTGGAAGCCCGATGTGGGTTTCGGGGATTGAAGAAAGGCCCACAGGTGCTTTGCTTCACTTCAAACGCCTTTTTGCAGCAGGTCTGTGGGCACATCCCTTTGTACATGATAGTTAACAGTCTGGGAGAGGTGACCAACACAGGTGAACAGTGATGAAGAGGGGCGATGAAGGATATAACTGCCGTCATGGCCACTGCCCACAGTGACTGAGGGAATAGCATTAAAGCGCAGCTGTAATCGTTACATTCCTTTCTCCTCGGTACCTCTATGAGATCATTCTTGTCTTAAACCTCATTTCTTTACTACAAGCTGTTCCTCCAAAATAGGTATTTTCTGCCAAACTGTGGCCATGTCTAGGCCTACTGTGCTGTGTTATAAAGCAGAATACCAATGGGTTTGCAGAAGCAGAGAATAATTTTCACCTGGTGGCTGGCAAGCTCTTTGCCACCATGAAATATTCCCCTCTGAGTCACACTTATTTACAGGCACAACTGGAGAAGTATTTACAGATATTTTGATCGTTTCCCACCAGGCAAGTGGAAAAAGTTTCCATTTCCACACTGTCTGATTAAAAGTGCTCACGCTGACAGGAGTTTACAGTGGGACCGAAACCAAAGAATGAAATATCCTAAATGTTATCGTTTGGAGAAGACGGAAGACACAGCGCGTAATACTTCAGTATTGCGTGTGTGTTGTGAGTTGTATGAGTGAGAGAAAGAAAGAGAAAGAGAGAGTACTGGGCAGAGAAAACGTGCCACCCACACAGCTGTTGAATCGTCATAATAATGGGTCTCTTCACTAGTTGGCTTGTTTTGCTCTCGTTAGCTTGTTAGCATTGACGTTAGCGTCGACATGACGCACGCTGCAGCCATGCGGAGCCTCTGCCTCTTCAGGCGTCGCGCTGATCAAAGGACAACGTTCACACCCCGCTCTCCCCCGCCTTCCTCCCTTTCACTTCCCTCCTATTTCGTTATGTCCTCATTTCTAACATCCATTAATTAGGGCTTTGCCATTTCCTCTGTAGCGTGTTGTGCGTTCTCATGTCACACGCACATTTCTGCATTCCCCTGCCTGTCTTTAGGACATCACAGTCCATTAACTTGAGGAAAGTTTCTCTAGTGGAAAGAAAACACGCGCAGGGGTGTTTACAGGCAAACGTCGGGGGTGATATCCGTAGTTATTAATCTACAGTACCCCCTCTGTCCCCTATATACTTTAAATACCCAATACCCCTCATTACACCCTATACAGTCTCACCCCATGTGCTCACCTCAGCAGTATATACATTATTATGTGAACCTCTCAGCCAAACAACTGTAACAGCCTTTTTTTAATCATAGCAGCAGTCAGGAGGGAGAAGGCCTCCCTCACCCTTCCTCCTTCTGCTTCCATCCTGTATTATCGTTTTTCTCATTTTCTCTTCCTCCATATCTCCTTCTTTCTTACTGGCTCCCCAAAGTCTTGGTGATGAATGTGAGGGAGCTGGCATCTCGATGCCCACCGGCGAGCGGCAAGGGCCTTTTCAGCAGCTCTCCTGGATCAGGAGGGGAAAGGAGATTAATTAATCCAGCAGACTGGGAGGCAGGACTCTTTGGGTATAAGGCTGTGTGCATGTGTGTGTGCTCGTGTGTGTGCTCGTGTGTGTGTGTGTGTGGGGGGGGGGGACGAGGTTGATGAGCTCTTTAAATAAACGCCACAAGGGTACACATGAGAGCAGCCAGAAGCAAGGCATGTGAGACTGTCCTTGACCTCACACACGTGCACACACACACTCACACACCCACACACACACACATAGACCCACACGCATGCAGACACACTCACCTCAGACAAATCCCAACACTGGTTTTCATGCCAGACGTGGGGGAAGGGTAATGTGTACAGGTCTATTCTTAAACACACAGCACAACGCAACTCCGCACCATCAACACCGCACAAGACACTGTGGTGAGGAGGTGACTGATCCGTCTACCCTGGGCTCCACTCTGTCCTCCAGATCTGCTGATTAGGCCCTTATCAGCCAGACGCTGCTACAGGGAACTCTGGGGATCAAACCATCGATCCATGCCCACTGACTTCCATGCCCCAGAAAGTTTGCCGCCCTCGTTTTACAGTATGTTCTTCTCCTTTGTCTGAATCAGCCGGTGACTGAGTCATTAGTTTCGGAAATGACAGCCGGGGGGGGGCACAGTACTTCCTGTAAATGGGGCTTCCCCAGCGAATGTGGAAAGATGGCATGTGGTTTCAAGCAGTACTGGCATCTCACTTGGCTGGGGTTGTCATCCTATTAGAACAAGTGGTCCTTAAGGACCTGTCTACGTACTTCTACAACACACTCATATGTGCGTGCACACACACACACACACACACACACACACACACATACAAACAATGCCACACTAACGCACCACCAGCCACTGCTCTCAGCAAACTAGGTTATGATGTCAAACTCTGCCTTCCCCAGAGGCGTCTCCAGAGACCCGAGATGTCGGCACAGTGGAGCAGAGAACCTGGGGAAAATTAAGGAAAGGATGGAGGGGCTATTCCCATCTCTCTCTCACACCTGCAGATGAGTGCGGTGACCCACATGGTGCAAGACAAGGCTAGCAACAGGACAAAAAGGGAGAAGGTGAGATTCAGAGAGAAAATTTCGCATGACTAACATTTTCCTTCCTTGTAGCGTCCGTATACGCAAAGCAATGTGTCTGTCGTGCAGACAAGGCACGAAATGAAAACAAAAAAAAAATGTTTTGAACAGCATGACATGTTTTCAAACTGCATCGGGCAGCCAATGCACACGTCTGATACCAAAACATGGCCAACGTGACCGCAAGGTCTAATCAGTACATATGCTCACCTTCTCCAGATGTTGATTTAATCACCACAGTCAATTACCAGTTAATTGGATATGAGTGTGCCAGACCAGATTTCAGAACGCAGTTGATCAGAGGCTGCTACAGGAAAACACAGAGATGGCTCAAGCACCCTGCTGCACATAAATCAGACCAAAACCAAGCAGAACAACATACAAAACAGATTTCTGGGAAACATAAAGAGAGGAAGACATTCATGAGAATTATGACTGTAACCTTGATGGGAAAAATCTCAAATGAGACTTTAGATTTAAACATCTGCGAGATAAATAAAGAGCCACATCGAATGGACCATCGCTGCTCCAAACCTGTGAACGATTTCCATTTGTCTTTCAGCACATTTTCTTTCTTTTAAAGCTGCATTCGTGTCTATCCTGTTCTCTGGTGGGCTTGCATTGAACATCATCCCAGGCTATATAAAAGCAGAGAATAAGACCAGAACAAGGAAAGAAATGAAAGGTCACTGCGTCCTTCTAAAGCAAAGGCAGGCCAATGTTCCTCACTCTTTATGGTGTTACACATGTACTTTCATAAAGCAGCTTCCCAGTGTCATCAAGAGAGCGGGAGAGAGTGAGCGAGCGAGAGAGAGAGAGAGAGAGAGAGAGAGAGAGAGAGAGAAAAAGATTTTCATAAGCTCAGAAGACCTGACAGGCGTACATGCAAACCGCATTATCAAATATGAACTTTATCTTCCAAGGCAGTCATACGAAACATACATCTCAATTGGGAGTGCAGTGATTCAAGGTCAGGTGGAGTTATCAGAGAAACGACGATGAAAGGGGCCAAGGTAACGTCCTCTGCCGGGACTTTACCTGCAAAGTGCCCTGGAAGCTCAGCACTGCTACGTCTGTGAAGGCCACTCACACACCAACACTTCTTTGTGTACACATGCATCTAGAGGGAAAGGCCCCGATTTTCTTTAAGTCACACTAGACCATTGTAACTCGCTGCCTTTAGTTATTTGTCTCGCTTGACGGTGAAATGATTTAGATCTGCTACCCTGCCTAGCTAACTGCTAATAAAACTACAAAAAAAACCCCAGCTAGAATCAAAACACACTGGCCACTGTTGAGGTCCACTGGCTTTTTTTAATCAAGAATAGCACTTAAGCCCACATCCTGCAGTCTGACCCATTTCAACAAAGAACTACAGCAGAACCGCAGCATCTCCACCAAGAGGATGTCAGAAATGAAGCACACAAAGCCATCCCACGGGTTTCCTAGCTATTGCAGCAGAAGAAATACAATCATCTCTATTGGCTAAATATAGAGCAAAACTACACCAGGCAAAGTTGGAATAATCTTGCCCAAAGGACCTACGGGTTACTTTAGTGCTTCTCCCCATAATTTAATGCTCTATCGACTACCAACACCTCAGCATAATAACATGTAACCTCCTCTGACCTACTGTTGAGAAATATGCATTCAGTGACTACACACAAAAATAGTACCAATACTGCAGAGTAGGGAGGCATGCAGGCAGTAGTGCCCCCTATAAGCCTCCGTTTTTCTGCAGTAACTCCGCTACTTTGCAGTAAGGTCATCTCTGTTACTCTGCAGTAGGGTTGGAGTGGTGGAGGTCCAAATACAAACAAAAAGGAACAGAGGAACGTCTGCCTTTGCTTCTCTACGTTCATTCTTTGAAAAGACAAGCACGGCTAATAAAATATTTATCATGCTAGGCAACCGTTCGCATCAAGATGAATATGTGGCTGACATTAAAAGCTCAGTGAGAAGGCTAGGAAGGAGATGAAAAGCAGGGAAAGGGGAAGAGTGACGTGCATCACTACAATGGTGATGCTGAGAGTGATGGGGAGCTCAAAGAGAGTGAGAAAAATGAGCTGGAAACGAGGCCAGAAGTCAAGAAGATCTATAAACTATAAACCATAGCAGATAAAAAGGGTAAGAAGAGACAGAAAGTTTGAATAAAGCAGAGGCTGAAGTATTTAAAGGAGGTAACGAAGGGGAGAGAATATGAAGAACTTGAGTGCCATATTTCTAGAAATACTGGAACTGTCCGTGGTGCTGAAATCCATGACAGCCGTACTAGTGGTACTCCGAGCAGAGGTTTCTCAGAGTACCGTTTGTGTGCATGTGTATCCGAACCAGGATGGAGGTGGGTGGCAACAACGTGAGGACTCTCGCCCTCTCCCCTGTCACTCATCCACAGATGATGGCAGGGACTTGAAACTCAAGCCCCTTAAAACACTGGGATGCTACACCTGATGGCCTAGCTGGTGTTGTGGGGTCCCAGGCTACAGCATGTAGTGTGAGTGACAGGATCCCAGTGGGCAAGAGTTCGCAGCCGAAGGCCCCCGGTAGGGGAGAGCGGTCCAGGTGAATGAGGCGTCAGAAGTTCAGTACTCAGCAGGAGGTCACTTGGTCTCTACCTGCCGCTATTCCCACATGCGGCAATCGACCTCCCCACCTGCCGCTTCAGCTGCGGTAACGCACGTTCACGTGCACTCGCTGTCACGGAGAATTGCCGTCTGTCACGGCGGGCCATTAGCCTGCTACAGGGGGAATCCCACGAAGACAGAGGGAGAAAGAGGTAGAGGGGGAGAGAGGGAGGGCGGGAGAGGGAGGTTGGGGATGTTCAGACTAAGCTAACAGGCTCCTCTTGCTCTGGAGGGGGGATCTCTCTGTAGCCGCAGGTGCTCGCCACCCTGATGTGCACCTCCCTGCACAGCTAGGAAATAAAAGAGCAGAGAACGATCTATTCCATGACTGCTTTAAGCAGCAAAGCACCCACCCTTGTCTTATGGGAGCTCGCATCCGTGAACTGGAAGATTAAAATCAATACGAAGCTGATGCTGACAGACAGAAGGAGGCAGATCTACTGCGGCAGTTCTCAATCTGAGTTGCATGAGGAAGACGAAGGCCATGAGCAAGACAGTGGTAAAAGAGCTGAGCCTCAGGAACAGCGGAGAACTCGTTTCTGGGTAATGGATGGTTCCTGAAATGATGATGGCAACCTCCAGCGGTGCCTGGCAGGATATCCGTCTCCAATTCCAAATAGAAATCCAGTCAAGCGCTTGTACACTCTCTCTCTCTCTCTCTCTCTCTTCTCTCTCTCTTGGTCTCTCTTTTTCTATCGTGAAATGCCTGACAGAGCAGTTTATAATGCATTTCAGTGCAAATGGCAGGACTTTGCTGTTTTCAATCTTGCCACTGCTTGCAAAGTCAAAACACATGTCATCTATCTAAGTGAGACTGGATCCTGTAGTATCCCAAAAAGCAGCTTTCCATGAAACCACATCTTCCCAGCTAACATGACATAAAGCCTGGCTAAAATTAACAGCATTATTGTGGAACAGGTCAACACAGAGCCCATCACATTCCAGCCTCTATCGGATATCAAAGATCCCGGTTCCTATATGAGTCTCAGTGTTTCGTGCACTGGCAGTGGGAGTATCGGCTCTATGGGGCTTCGGTTTATTTGTCCCTCTTCAAAAGCTGTTCCTCCCGCCCAGCTGAGCACTAATGAGGATCGTGAAATGTTAAACCCAGCACGCAGCTTCCACCCAGACACAACACGATCCGACACAAACACGCCCGGCTTCCTCACGCTGGACATCTCACTCAAACTCAAAAAGGCACGGCGCTCGCTCACGCACGTGGCAAAGCAAACACGTCAGAGGAAACATCAGCGCTCCTTCCACATGTGATGCTGCAACCTCACTTACGCTGTTCTTCTGCGCACCAGTTATGTTTTAGAGAAGTAAGCAGGGTTTATTAGAGTCACGTGAAGGTTCCCAGTCAGTCATAAGATCTAGCAGGTTCTATAGTGTGAGAAGGGAGATAGTATGGAAGGTGAAAAGAGGGGTTATGTAATTAGGATGGCTGGCTGTGATCCAGTCACTCAGACCTCCCTGATCTTGCCACCTGTTGGTACACAAGGCTGTCTGTGGCAGGTTAATTAGACAAGCTGGAGCAGTCGCTGCTGAGGGAGCCTGATAGAAAACACACACACACACACACACAAACACACGCAGGCACACCCAGGCGTGTGCATAAACACACATGGGACACACAGAGGTGCATAATCGTGCACACACACACACACACACACACACAAACACACGCAGGCACACCCAGGCGTGTGTGCATAAACACACACGGGACACACAGAGGTGCATAATCGTGCACACACACACACACACACACACACTTGTCAACATTGCCGCTATCATAGACATCCAATAATATCTTGGACCACTGAAGGCTCAAATCTGCCATTCAGCTTGGCAAGGTGGAGCTTATCCACAGCTGTAGCCCGGGACCCCAGGTGCTAGGGCACTGAAAAAGTTATGAAAAATATATACGAATATATGTATATATAAAATGTATGAATATATATATAGTCTCTGAATTTTTAATACATGTTCAGATCAGCGAGGCCCTTTTATATTCAGTTCACAAAACTAGAGTGGATTGAATTTGGAAATTTTGGACATTTTGATGACAGATGAGCTTGTATTTGCTTTAGTATTTTTGTTTGTATTTAGCACACAAAAAGAAACACTGAGCAAAATCCAGCCCCTTACTGGACTTTTCAAACCGGTCAATGGAGCTCCAGCGTCTGTCCCAGGTACACAGGCGACAGCCACTAGACTGTCATCCTTCCCAGTAGGAGAAGCAGAGGCAGCTAACGTAGTGGAAGAAACAGCTCCGATAGTGATCACAAAAAGGCCTCATCCGCAAAAGCAGCTGCAATGCCCGCAGCGTTTATCCCGCAGCGTTTATCCCGCTCGGCGAGGCAAACCTGAAGGGCCCGAGCCTCAGCGACAGGATCATGTCAGGATATGGACGTCAAACTCTTCAGATGCCTGAAAACGTCAGTCTGAAACGGGCAAGTACCTGAGACCTTCAGAACTGACCCTAATCCTTTACCCCTGACCCTGACCCCAACCTAACCCTAACCTGAACCCAACCTAACCCTAACCTGAACCCAACCCCAACCTAACCCTAACCTGAACCCAACCTAACCCTAACCTGAACCCAACCCCAACCTAACCCCAACATGAACAGTTCAGCCGGTACTGCCAAACTCAGGTATGAAGCTGACTTGAACCTAAAATCATTCACTCGCTTTTCCTTCACAGAAAGATCAAAACATCCATGGAGATGTTGCAGATGTCGCAGTTTTTTTCTCTATTGCTATAAACTGCTTTGCTCAAACTGCTTTGCTTAGTTGCTTGAAGAATCACAAATTTGTGTGTGCTAAGATTTATCATTTACAGATCTGTTGAGCTTGTCCTGAAAGTGGGACCAAATGAATATCTGGGTTAATAGACCATCTAGAAATGCTAGCTCTATAACAACTATAAGCTCTATAATGACTATATAAGAGTAGGCAGTAGGCTAAACAATAGCTAAGTGAGTTTTTTCTATTTTATGAATTGCCAACAGAGAGAGAGATAGAGAGAAACAGAGAGACAAAGAAAGAGAGAGAGAGTTGGGAAAAGCGTGCAGATAGACTTATGAAATATATACATACAAATAAAATTATAACCTAAAACAATAATAATAATGTATGTTCATTAATTATTAAAGTTGAAAGGCCTGATCCCAGTGTGAAGTCTGACTGTCTGGCATCAGACCTCTATGTGTTGGACACTTGTATTGTGTGTGACTTTGTCACAGTTGCTACTGAGGTATCTCTCTGAGGTATCTCTCTGAGGTATCTCTCTCTCTCTCTCTCTCTCTCTCTCTCTCTCTCAAAATAGATGGCTGAGAGATCATATATTCTCTTTGTTTTTAAGGTCTAACATTACATGCTCTCTGCTGCGGAGACACCGTGATTCTGTGATGTCTATTAAGTACAACTGTAAGCTTTGATATCATCTGATGTCCCTCTCTATTGTCCACGCTCTCAGATGAAGCTTCTGTCCTTTTCCTGCTGTCTGTATTCCTTAAGGTTTGATATTACACCCCCTACAATCCCTCCTGGGAACACTTGCCATCCTTGTGTGGTAATGGACACTGCACACTGGTCTTTACATTCTCTCTGTTACTCTTTCTGGTATGAGCAGTTGTAACATATCATTTTGCAGTGAAGGTAGAGCTCAAACAGAGTCTAGGGGCGCCTACACCTCTCAGTTAGTCCACTGTCGCTGGGTGTCCAAGCTCTGTGTACTCACACGCTCACATCAAATCATTTCACAGGCCCTTTGAAAACAACACAATCAAAGATATTACTAGTACACAGATTGATGAATCCTTGAAGGGATTTGGTGTAATATGAGGTCAATATGGATCTGCATTATTTGGGACAAAATCCTTTCCATTTGCGGGCGAATGCCGTGATTGGTGGAAATGCACAGAGAGTGTCACAGTTGGTCAGGATGCTGGCAGACGTTTGTTGCTTTTGGATGGATTATTTGCATACTGCAGCCTTGTGCAATATCACCGCGGAAACCAATACCGATTAGCAAACAATATATTGTGCTGACCTCAAAAAAAATCCAAACAAACAAAAACAAAAAAAAAAAAACAACTTTTTGTTACAGAGAACATCACCCCTGAAGAAGAGGGTGGGAAGATGGAGACAGGGAGGTCATTGGGACAGAGATTCTCATTCAGGTGAGACAGTAGGAGTGTCGGTTATCTCGCTGGTCTGGTGATCAGAGCATACGTTCACTGTCCATAAAACTCGGGTTCGAGACAGGAAATGGTTGCTTCCCTCAGTCTTTGTCACACCTTTATTTCTAAAACAAAGTTTAAAAAAGTACAGACAACATAAATCACTTACATCCACATGCCCAAAACACATAGACTCACACATATCCAAAGAACACCCTAAAGAACACTTTCTGTAGCTACTGGGAGACTTCCCACCCCAAAAGCAGATATAACAGACACTCTGAGAACCAATGATTGGCAGACTGAAGAGGGAGAGGGAAAGAGAGAGCAAGAGAGTGACAGGCAAATGCAGGCAGAGATGGGGCTGTAGAGAGAAGATGGAGAGAGATGTAGAATGAGAGAGAGTGAGAAAAAACTGAGAAAGCGAGAGAAGACAGGCAGAGAGAGAGAGAGAGAGAGATGGGCAGGGAGGAAAAGTACAAAAATGGCAGCTGTGGAGAGAGGGCGAGTTTCATTAAATCAGCGGCAAGACTGGAGTGATGTGCACTTGCTGGATAGGGAGATAAGCGGAGAGAGGAGGGTTGAGGGCGTACAGCAGCGTAGCGGAAAACCAGGGCCACACGGGGAGGGTGAGAGATGGGCTGAGAGCATGCCCACCGGGCCTGAGACCACACCCACCGGGGCTGAGACCATGTCGCCTCATAACACCCAACCCTCCATCCTGAGCGCACCCAGGGTGCGCACATCTGATGCCCGTTTCCCAGGAACTCCAGCTTGGAACGTGGGTGCTGGAACAGTTACAGAGACATAGAGAAAGCCAAGCATGGGGCTGCTTCTTGCTCTTCGTCGCCCGCTTACACGAGATCACAACATCTTCTCGCTAAGATGGCTTCAGGTGTCGCATGAGCTAAGCAGAATTTGCACCTTTCAGGTGTAAGTAAGGTATTGAAAGGTATTGTTTACAGTAATGAAAAGAACACAAGGGTTCTCATAACTGATTCCTGAACTTATGAGCCTAATGTTTTAAACCTCCACATGGCAACAAACAAAGCTCCCTCCTGAAGTCCAGTGAATCTCTTGAAGCGATTTTGTTTTCATTAGCCACGTCCATGCAAAGCACATGCAGAATCCCCAGCGTACACACTCCATGCTTCAGCATCTTCACTAGGCTCCCCACAGAGTTTGTAGTAACAGCAAAGCCTGGAGCCGTTGAGCAGAAAGAGGCGTTGAATGGTAAGCAAATCAGGGAGACCACAAAGTGTTGGGCAACTGGTCCTCCACGTGCACATGTACGCAGGCTCGCAGGAGGGTGGTGCTGGTGTGGTAGAGGAGAGATGAGCACTGATGGAGTCCCAGGATGTTGTTATGAGTTTTCCATCTCCTCAGATAAAGCAACCACACACACACACACACACACACACACACATAAAACCCGCTCTTCTACAGAGAGAGTCGACATCCTCTCCATCGTGTGATGTCTACAGGGATGGACTTTTGCACCCAGTTGGCCCTGCTGCTGCTTTGTTTTACAAACAATTGCCAATTAGCCAAACGAGAGCCGTGGAGAGGACCAGGGGAAGGGAGATAACACAGGAGGAACAATGAAACAATGAAACGGAAGGAGAGAAGGAGCTCCTGGGAAAGTTCACAGCGAGAGCTTCAGGGCACACCATAAAGCACGGCTCTGAACACACCCCCATACAGCACATGCCTGGGCGCATAAAGAACAGCCCATCAGTGCACCAGGGGCAAGGGACACACACACACACACACACATACACTCTTGGCTGTGCTCTCAGATGCATCGAGGCTGTTTGAATGCGGATATATGTGCATACAAGTGTGTGAATGAGTGTGTGTGTGTGTGTGAACACGTGTGTGCATGTGAATGTGTGTGTGTGTGTGTGTGTGTGTGTGTGTGTGTGTGTGTGTGTGAGCGTGGCGTAGGTGACAGATGGCGAGGTGCGGGCCGGGCGACACGGCAGGCGGCGGGGCCTCGAGCAGCGCGGCCGTGGAGGAGCAGAAGTCGCTCTGCAGGACATGGAGCTGCTCCTCCTCATGGGCACAGCAGCCGTGGCCACTCCCAGCCAATCACAGAGCCAGGAAGGGAGGAAGAGGGGTGTGGGGGGGGAGGGAGGAGCTGTATGGAAACGGTGTTACAACAGATCTGCTCTCAACATGAGTTGGGATGGAGCGAGAAAGGAGCAGAAAACGACAAGGAGAGGGGGTAAGAGAGCAAAAAGGAGAAAAGGTGTTGGAGAAGCAGATGGAGAAAGAGGAACAAGGCAGCTAACCCTACAGAAAAAAAGTATTTAGAGTACAAGGAGAACTGCACAGATGCCCAGTCAATATCCCAACGTGCTTCTGAGCAGTTCACCCTGTAGGTTAAGAATGTGTCTGCCTGTCTGCCTGTCTGCCTGCCTGCCTGTCTGTCTGTCTGTCTGTCTGTCTGTCTGTCTGTCTGTCTGTCTCTCTATTCCTCCTTCCCTGTCTCCTCAGCATACTTCTATATAGTCTCAGGTGTAGTGAGCCACTTTACAAACGAAGGAAGTCTCTCACCAGATCACCTCTGAGCCATTAAAGCTGCATGAACCTACGAACTGCGTGTGACTCCTCGCAGTGCGGTGATTGGCAGAGAGGAGCCCCAGTGTGCAGCTACGCAGGGCGTTGTAGGGAAATAAGGTTCACCTGGCAAACGCACACTGCCAACAAAGGAAAGAGAACAAACTGCAACCTTAAACAACAGAATTGCTATTCACAACGCACACACCATTAAAATCTGCATTTCCCCATCACCTACAATCTCACTTAGCACAGCTTCTGCAATAGATATGTTACTCTTTGTGTAATTCACGTTTATTTAGGACGTGTGGACTGAATTATTCATAATGTGCTTGGATGGCACGGCCTAATGTGGCAGATTTCAGAGCTACTTGCAATTGTTGCCGCTCGTGTTTATCTTTGGCCATGAACAGCTACGCGGTCTGTACAAGAACCTGAGTCTGAGGGAGGTAAGGAGTCACTCCAGTGCATGGTGGGAAGTTGCAGGAGAGCAGCTCATTTAACAGTACCAGACCTAACGGTGGAGTTGCACTTTGTATGAATGCAAATGACGGAAACTGTGTTTTTCGCACCATGTACATAAGGCAAGTATGCAAGGTCAAAACACTGGTTCCCCAAAACTTTAAACACTGGTTAGCATTATGCTAATGGGTCCTACTGCGCCCAGTCAGAACCATTAATCATTAGGCGCATCAGCATTGCTGAAGTATGACTCCAGGAATCTAAAACCAGGACAAATTTACAAGCGGGAAGATGTTTGTTGCATTTGAACACCTCTATTAACATCCAGGATGGCAATTATGTCCCTCTTCCTCTCTGTGTGTGGTTGTGTGTGTGTGTGGTTGTGTGTGTGTGATTGTGTGTGGTATGCAAATGTGTGGTTGTGTGTGAGCCGGTGTGTATGTGTGCATGTGTGGTTGCGTGTGAGCAAAGGTGTGTGAGTCTGTGTGTGTGTGGTGTGTGTTTGTGTGTGTGTGTGGTGTGTGTTTGTGTGTGTGTATATGTGTGTTTGTGTGTGTGTATATGTGTGTTTGTGTGTGTGTATATGTGTGTTTGTGTGTGTGTATATGTGTGTTGGAACGATCCTCTAGCTTCCAACATGCTGAATTAACAGCAGTCCAGCAACATGTTCAGCTTCAGCAACATGTTCAGCTTCAGCAACATGTTCAGCTTCAGTAAAGAGCTGAAGTGGCAAAAGCTGCTATATTATTAACGGAAGAACCCCCCCCCCTCCTGAGAGAGAGGAAGGTTTTCAGCCGTTTTCACCCATCCATGTGAACTGGTCCCCACTAGTTTTTCCTAACTGTTAGGAATCTATATCACTTGTAGACAGCGATCTTCGAACATGCAATCTGTGCCAAGCCAAAAGCAAGGAAAGCTACAGATGTATTATTTGTTTTCTGACAAATAATAATACATTTGGAATAATGAATCAAACAACACATACGAATCTTAATAGGCCTACAGTAGCAACTCAGAAAGGGGGAAAGGAAAAGGGGAAATGTAGTTTTACTTGTGAATTGTGACACTTCCCATGTCTCTCTTTCTCTCTTTTCTTCTGTTCCTATGGCTGAACTAGAGCCAGGAGGGAGGCTTCGCCAACAATACATACTGTACATACATCAAATGATATTTTATGAAAATTTTCCATACCTCTCTTCATCTTTTTCTGCTCCGTCTGGCCGAGTCGAGAGAGGAATGCATTATGAACGAAAGGGTGCTCAGTCTGGGGAAAATCAATACTAACAAGGTCCAAGCTAACTGCGCTCTCCCCGTTTGCTGTCTTGATTCAGCACACACACACACACACACAGATTTACTCAACCACGACCGAGACACGTCACTCACTCAGCATGCAAAGGCAGACAGTTATCCGGCTCTTTGAACAGCTGCCGCTGGTCCCACGTCTGCAGCAGACGGCTGCAGCGAAGACGGCCGCAAATGAGGACAGAAAGAGGCCCGTCTAGACGTCACCGTGGGCAGTCGCTGCTTTCAGAACGCCCTGGGCGGCTGGTGGGCGATTGAGCATAGCTGGCCAGTCTCTCCATCGGGCCCGTTAGCTCCAGGTTCAGGTGGGAGCCTACTGAAACTGTGGGCAGAGAACTCCAGTCCTGCCCTTCTGCTCAGGGACATCTCTCGGGCTACTGTGTGTGCCAGGGCATTGCAGGGCATTACAGTGCAATGGAAATTCCCTTGCATTCCAGGACATTTTGGGACGTTCCAGAACATTCCGGGGCATATCCAGGGCACCCAGTCCACTCATCACCCCATCATTGCTCTAACACAGGCCCATCACATGACGCCTGCCATGAATAATGCAGAGGAAACGAGGGATTCACACACATGGATCACACACATATCGAGGGCTGTGGATCTGACAGGGCCATCTGCCCAGTTTCTTCACTCTGGCCTGTCTGGCCCCTTCAGCTCGGTATCAGAGGCACGTCCAGCACAGGACATGACTGCAGGTAAGTGCTGGAGGACTGACCTGCGAGTCCCGTGCACCTAGATAAGCTGAGAGAAAGACAGAGACAGAGAGAGGGGGGACAGTGAAGGACAGAAAGGGCCTGGTGGCCTTACTCATTCAACTGGGCCTCACGATAATGCTCAGTAATGCAAGCTGGCATCTGAAAAACACACACAGTAGACTCGCGGCCACCAGGGGGCGCTGTGATAGGGCTCAAGGGTCCAGAGTTAGGATGACGCACAGGCAACGGAGTCCTCGGCACCAGAGAGCAAGCAGCAGCAGAAAGGGAAAATCTCCACCATTAAGTGTGGATGTATAGGACAAGTTGAGCCCACACACAAGCAGCCATATCTACAACAGTGCAGTTAATAGTGATGACATGCTAACAGAGGGAGCCTGGGGCTCTGGAAACCAATGCCACAGTATGTACAAGGTGGATAAAGAATGATCAGCTAAGTTGGATTTGTGGTCAGATTTCATGGCATCTCCACTAACACATGCACATGCACACACATGTTAATACACACATGTGCACACATGTTAATACACATGTACACGTATGTTAATATACACATGTACAAAAATCTCATGGTCCTCAAGCAAAATGCGAGATGAGCAAAACTCAGTAACGGCACGAATGTTCATCTGATGATCTGCATCTGGATTAAAGAAATACAGATGCAGATTGGTGGAATCTCATCACCCAGTAATAACCTTTATGGCTTATGCAGATGACATCAGTTTGATGATGTCATTTGAGAGCGCTTTGTTCATTCGACACGCCACACTCTGTTCGCCCGATGAATTTCTGTGTCGTATGAGATCCTTGCAGGAGGCATGAGGTGACATCATTAACCAGCTCACAGATCCAAGGTAATGCCGTGACACAGAACTAGGGTGGACAGCTGAAACCCCTCACGTCTATTAAACAATGATGTAATATAAGAACTCTTTACTTACCAGTTGCTATACAAGCAGTTTCAACTGTAACACCGAGTTTGAGAAGGCTAGAGAAAATGTAATCCAAACAATGGAGTTTGGATAAATTTGTGTGAAAGAAAGAAAACCTGTATCAAGTTAAACTGCCAGTTAAACTTGTTTATTTATCTCACAGTTTTTCCTTGGCTCCATGTGAGGTTGGCTTTTCCAAACTGTTCTGCTCAGTTGTCTTCACCAGCCTGAATGGCACAATAAACCAGTCCATTATCAGAGGAAACCAGTCCGTCTCCAGTGCAGCTGGATGCCAGGCGGGAGGGAGCCGAGGTCCCTTTCTGGGATGACAACAGTTCAAAGTTGCTGAAGATTTTTTGACTCATGGCTACAATTGGGAAAAAGGGCAGGCTGCCTTATCCTAGAGTTGCACAGCAATCCGTAGAGAAGGTACCGGATCAAACACCAACGATCGGACACACCGGTGCCCAAAAACATGCAGGAGGGGGGTGCAGGGTGGGGCGCTGGGGATGCTCCTACCTCAAAGAGAAGCAAACGGTGGCATTAAGCTGGAGGCAAAGTGAGGGCGAGAGATGGTGTAAACGGGGGATTTGTAACACGACCACTGGAACATGCAGTGGCGACTGAACAGGGTGGGGCTCATGACTGGGGTCTGCACAAGAGAAAGGCTCAATGAGCGGCTGTTCGGTAACGCGCTGGAATATGCGATACTTTCCCTCAGCCTCTAGGATTTCTCTCGGTTGTGTCTCCGGGGGAACCTTCTCGTTCCCCCTCACTCTCTCCCGCTTCGTCTCACTCCCGCACCATCTGCTGGGACCAGACTCCAATCCCCTGCTCCGCTGCCTCACTCTCATTCACAAACCGCAACCACCTAATCCGGCTGCTCCCTCGCAGAATAATTGCTACACCACAATCGATGCAGCGTTCCCAGCGGAATTCCTAATAGATTGAGGAAAAACCTGGTCTGAGAGAAGACATATACCACTGCATTGATTTCAGTATTAAAATTCACCCAGGCTTTAACTACATAAGGCCTTTAATATACAGGGCTTTACCCACCTAACTATCAAAAAGATGATCTAATGGTATTGCCTGCTCTCCCCCACATCACTTCATCTGCTCAAGGGAAAATCCCCACTTGTACTCCCTGCGGGATTTCCTGCGTAGATTCCTGTCTGGAGGTGCAGAGTAAACTCCTAACACATCCCAGCTCCATGCATGCTGGGCAGCTCAGGGGCTCAGCCGACAGGACCGCGGCTCAGCTCGCAACACAGACATGCACGTCTGGACAGGAAGCAAACCCATGGCTGGACAGCTGCCCTGTGCCTGGAGATCTACCCTACCGCAGAGTCTAGTGCCAACCCAGATCAAATAAACCTGGCGATACCATTCAGATGCCAGTAAAGATGTTGATTAGTTGGACCAGGAGTCTCGAACCTAGTCTCCACAGGAGATGTCCCAGGTCCAGATGTCCAGGGACCGACCGGACAGGCTTGCCAGCCCCACCCCTTTTTAAGGGGAGCTGAACGGCATCCCAAAGCCTTTCTGCACACCGCGCTAAACGTAACACAAACGCTGCGGAGGGAGTGCGACCGTATCCACGGTTGCTCGCTTCGCGAAACACAAAGGACCCTGCGGCGGCAACGCAGCTCAACAACAAAGACAACCATCCAGCGACCGGCTCGGGGAAACTAATTAGAGCTGATTGAAAAAGCCGCTAAAATGGGCAGTTAATTCAGGCTCGTCTGGCGCACTATCCACGGAGGGCTCGTTTGCGAAAAGACGCAGGCTCCTGCACCATCATTAAGTTACTTGGATTGCCCCAGGCAGGGAGTAAACAAGTTTGCATGGCTCTCTGTCATCCAGGCTGTTATTGGGTTATGGCAAAAGTTCGACAGAGAGCTAAATTACTCCGTGAGAGAGTGAGGCAGGCAGTGTTATATATGAGAGTGCCTGGGAAGGAGGAAAATAAAGGAAGAGAGCCAAGACGAGCCTTAAGAACACAGAGCTGAGTCACGCGCTAATGAGTGTGTGAGGAGAAATGGACACACACTGAACTAGGATCAAATCCAGGCTCAAGGTTCGAGTCATTAAATCCGACAAGACATTCGCATATAGAGGGGTCATGTGTAACTGCTACAGCCGAGAAAAATATACCTTGATCTTAATTAAAGTTAATTAAGCAGCCCGTCTATCAGGGTTCAGCTTTACATCGGCATGGGTTCAGGTCCGTTTCAGTTTATGCTTACCATAACTGAACATCAGTTCAGAAAAAGTCATAGTGTATGTTTGTTTACCTCATTATGAGATGTAAGCAGTGGGCTATAAATCTAAAGAGTCTGTTTTTATTTGTGTTTTGAGTCAAACCAGCAACACTCATGATGTCTAAACACTGGATATGCTGGTAGCAAAAATGTTGCAAATTGGCTTTGGGCTGCTTGCACAAAGAATACAACAGTACTTCCTGTTTATCACTAAAGCCCTTGGATGTAAACAGACCTCACACCCCACATATACTATATCTCTGCTTTACTTACTGCTTATAGGCAGTTTCAGCTTTGAAGTCCTACTTTGCCTGAAACTGGACAGCTTTTTCAAGTAGATTCCATTACGATGTCCGCTGTGTAGCCCTCGGAATGGAGAGACAGTTTCAGACATGTCTGGTTTCCTTTTATGTAGGAGGAGTGCTTATCATCAGGTTCTTCACCCCAAAAGTGCGACTGAACCACTGTATTTGATAATTGTTCTATTTTTCTCACAATCTCTTTATCTCATGTTCATGGGAGACAGACAGAGAAGTCCAAGATGAAATGTCATACACGTAAACTTGTGCCTGTTACACACTTCTAAACAGTTTGTTCAGCTATGAGCTATGAGATCCCATTCACTGAGCACGAATAAAAGAGGCTTTAAACATTTTATATATACCAGGTGGTTTACTGCCAAGAAAAAAATTGGCAGACCAGCAAAAAGTTAATTGATCACCTGGTTTCAAAAGGGAGACAGCACTGACACCGCTGTGGAAATGACACAGATACACCAACACATCTATGAATTGCAATTTCTGGAGAATTAAAAGCCAGGTGTTCTTGGATATTTACATTTCTTTAAACGTTTCACTGTGCCCTGTACCGGTGTGACTGCTCCATGCTGTATGTAAGCTTCTCCAGGATGGGCCTGGTTTTCCAACATTTCATTGAATGCTCCATTAATTGTCTTGAACATTTTCACAAACAGGTCAATGGGGGAAAGCAAACGGGCCATTTGTTACAATTTTCCATCCGTTGAAAATGCTGGTCTTGTGTTCTCGCCCTGCTGTGGATGATATAAACTTTGTGTGGCTGTACGTTGCTACTATCCAATAGTCTACTTTTCTCTCATCAAGGTCACAAAAGGGGTGCTTGGCCCCCCAGTAATTGCTATTTGCAGTAGTACTTGTTGTTGCAGGGTTTTTTTTCTTTTTCTTCACTTGGTTTGTTTACATTAAGACACACTACATTGCCCAGCTGTGCATTTAATCAGTCCTTCAAATGTCGTGTATGTTTCTCTCTCTTGTGCTTTCTTTCTTTCCTATGAGTACACACACACACACACACACACACACACACACGTACACTACTGATGATACAAACTCTTTTGGGAGTGGATTAAAAGAGAGAGAAAATGGATGGGGGGGAAATTCTCTCCTTTTATATTACTGTCTCTGATACGGGGATTACATGTTAATTTGTTTTGTAATGAAAAAGAGAGGGTGTGAATTAGGCACAGATCCCTGTCCCTAAGCACCTAACAGAGTCCAGAGCAGCACCCTAAACACCCTCGGTGCCAGCCAGAGGAATTAAGCTGTCTGCCAGCCTTTAATGCCACATTGGGACTGAAAAAATAACACTCATGTGGATTACCATCTTTAGTACTCAGTGTTGCTGTCTTTCAGAAATTATCAATTAAGTACAAAGAGTGGCAGCTCAGTAAATATCCTTTCAGTCTATGACTTGCTGATTTTTAGATGCTGGTTTTTATGAGCACAGGATACATTATAGTTATACAGTATATACACCATATACAGTTATGTAACAGGACCAAAGGTACACACAGCAACTCTCAAAAATAAAACGACCCCAAAAAAAAGGAATTAAATGTAATTACATAAAAAAATAATTGAAACATTAAAAATTGATGGAGCAAACTGCAAGCTGATTGGAAAGCTGATCACAGCCTTCCCTTTTACTTAACTGAGCCATTATGACTCGGTTGCTGTAAATATGCCCGAGTAAATAAAGCGCAGACAGCTAGGGTAGTAAATCCTGCGTCCGAAGTGTCTTCGCTAACTTCCTGCATGCTCCAAGCATGCTGTCTGTTTCCAGGGTGCTTTTAAATTAACTGGGTCAATTGCGTTCGTAAACCTTTGCTCCAGGGCACTAAAGAAGTGTCAGCCATCAAAAACTGTTATCAGCTCTTGCGGCTGATAATGAAGTGGATATGAATACCAGCTTGTAAATGCCGAAGGAAATCAGCCTCGAGGAACACTCTGTGAACAAAGCGCAAACACCTATTCAGCACGTTTTAAAGCTGTCTGTGATAATTACGAGAAGAAAGGGCATTCTAACGCCCATCTGCACACAGATCAGTCAAGCTTCTTACCCACAAGCCCCTGACATCGACAAGGGAGGACACCGCATCACTGGAGGGAGAAGAGGAGCTTCATGGAAACTAGCTGCTTTCAATACAGCATCATGATGCGGGTGGCTTGTTACCGTATGCCCCCCCTCTCCCCCTCCCACCCCACCACGGAAAGGTCCCAGCGACGGAGCCTCCTAACTTCTGCAAGTTTGACAAAGTTGACTTCAAAAGAGGAAACCGTCGGTGCTGTAGAGGTGTGAGAACGAAAGGCTGGCTCAGGAAGGGGAGCAGTAGAGAGAGGAGGATTGGGAGCAGGGAGGGAGAATGCTGGAGTGGAGAGGGAGAGCCCTTTGATCTGTGGCAGCAGCAAAAAGTACAAAAGGATTAGAAACGTTGGGGAAGAGGTGCGCAAGAGATTGCAAACAAGGCTTGCATTCCATGCCTCCCGGGACGAAGCCGGAGAGAAAGAAAAAAAAACAAGACAAGACAAAAGCAGGATGTCTTAGAGATTCGGCAGGCTGCTTTGAGAGTTTTGTCAGGCCTGGTACTCAAGTGATTAGCAGTGAACCACTATCCAACGTAAATCAGGAACAAGTCGCCAGCACTGCCGGTTAACATGGTTCGTTCAAAACAAATGAGCAGAGGCGACTCTCTGGAGCTGGACAATGTCATTTGCTTAAGGGACAAAACAGGAGGATCTGTTCATGGATGCTGGGTTTGTTTGGGCTTCATCTCCTTATCGGGGGTTGAACTGAACTAGGGTTATGCACTGTGGAATTCTAGTCACTGTGGAAGAACTGACCTTGGAAAAGGGCGGCGTTCCGGATGATGAGGACCCTGAGCTGGGCACTGCTGGCCTGAAGGCCAGACTCCATGTTCTGTTTAGCGCTCAGAAGGTAGCGGTCCTCCATTTTCCGTGAGCAGCAGGTGAGGCCCTTGGGCTGGCAAACCTGCAAGTCGGAGCCTGGCAAACAGAAAGGTAAGAGACAGGAAAGGGGGAGAGAGGGGGAAGAGAGGGGGAAAAAGAGAGAAAGAGGCAGAGAAATTTGAATACAATCACTCAAGGGAAAAGAAGTAAATAGACCTTGCTGCTAGTATTCTCCAGAATCCTCCTGGGACAGCGTTCGCCTAATGAGTTAGACTAACAGACGAGCAGCATCAGATAGCTTGTCTTTACCGAGACCTTTGTTTAAACCGCCTATGAAAACGTGACATCAAATAACTGAGAGCAGTTGCGCTTTGTAACACAGGAAAACAAATATCTGTCACACAGCTGAAACGAGGCATTTAATTCCAACGCATTTAATTCCAACGCAAACATCTCATCTCACCTCCCCAAGGCAAGAACCTACAGACATATCAAAAAAGCAATCAAGAAAGGTGTAACTACATTTTGCTGAAGGCGCATAACAGGGCAAAGACAACGCAGAGCAATTTTCATTAGGAAAAGCAAAGTTCTAGGACTCAAACTCAATTTCAACATCAGTCTATTTATGCAGGAAGTCACAGCTGAGGTGGACATCTCATTTTGGTCAAGAGTGATAAGCACATACACAAAATGTGCTTTTTATCTGAAAAAAAACATCTCAAATTTGTCACATGTAACAAATACAAGTTTGGTTACCTTAGTGCTCGTGTAGCTCACCATATAGCAGGTAAAGAAAGTTGTAAAGCAATATGAACATTATAAGATTGATTCCCAGGGTGCACAGATACTGTAATACTAATAAACATGTAAGTTATTCAGAGAGTGTCTGCTAAATGCTGTAAATGTGTTATTGGTACCCATACGTACCCAAACCGGCTTGATTAGTGACGGCCCATATACTGAAGCATACAGTGAAGAATAGGCCTTTTTAGTGTAATGCAAACTCTTAAAAAAAGTTATTGGTAACTTTTTGGCAAACCTCCTGTTTGTGAGATCAGTTCAAATACCGTAATATTTCTATAAGGCCCCAAATTTACCGTCGGATTTCTTTTTCACAGTGCATATATGCTCAGCACTTTTGAAAGTGCATCAGAGTAGCAGGTAATTGTCCTCCCTTCGTTAAGCAGAAGTCTGAGAAACCAGAGAAGTGGATTTCTGCATCAAGTTAAAGTCTTTATGCTAATTGTCCACTGCAACAATTGCATAGATTTACAGAAATTAATTACTGTGTCAACCGTATAAAGATGCATTCAAATTCTCAGCCTCATTAAAACACAAAAGCCCAAGTATAGATCCTTGCTGAACCCCATTTGCAATTTCTAAAAAAAAGAAAAAGAGCATCAGCACACTAAGGTCTAATTGGGAACCAGAACCATGTTTGCTATGCAGAGTCTCAATATGCCGCAGGTTTCACAAGTTGCACTTGTTTATGGGGCAATTCAACTACAGTTTCAATGGCCGTTTAAAGAAAACCAAACAACTATTCTGTATTTTATAAAATTAATTATAATATATTTTTATTATAAACAATTTTTTTTATATTTGTTTAACTAAAAGAAAATAACTGCTATGCCTTAAAAACAAACTCTCCAAAATATACTCTACATATATGTCTGCGTTTTTCCAGGTGATAAGCTTTTAACATTTACTATTGTCTAAATCAGTTTAAATCAAGCTGAAGGAATTTGTTTAAGTTGTTACTATTTGCTTAAATGCACATATAAGACTACAAGTGATGTGTAATCATAGACTGTGGCTACAGCCCAACTGTAAAGTATTTAAAGTATTTGCTTTCACCAACTAGCTGATTATTTTATCATTGTTTCTTAAAATAGAAAAGGAAAAAATAACATAAATTGAACACATTTCAAGCAAAAAGAGATGATACAGATTTATATATTTTAACAAGTAAAAGACTACTTGACATTTCATGACATTTCATGAGCACAAAATAATTCAACAGACTCAAGGCATGGTCTGTAGAATGACATTTTAGTCCCAATTAGACCATGACAACGGGCAGAAGTAAATCCACTGAATTACCTCGTAGCTCTCTAGCTTCTCTAGCTAGAAGGCATAGACCATTAACTCAGTTTGCAGTATTACCTAAACAGACCATTGTTCCTAAACGATTAGTGCACTGAACACCTGCTGATGGGTAAGATCACAACTCGAAACTGTTCTGAATGCAACATGACAATTCAAATCAGAAGGTATGGTCACAACTCAAAACTGTTCTGAAGCACCTCTGGCTTGGAGGCAGAATGGTCCTTATTGGTTTGTAATTGGTTGGCAGTATTGCAACTAGCACATGCGGCCATGTAAACGTTGCCATGGTGATAACATTCTCTGTGAGGAAACTGTAGAATTATATATAAATGCACTAATGCTTCTGAGCCAGATATTAAAGTGGAATAGTACTTGACTGCCTCTGAGGAAGGTGCAGACTGTTATATAAATGGCTGAGTCAGGGATCAACGTGGAATAACTTGCTCCCAGTATAAGGGTGGAATGATTTTTGCTACCACTTCATGTTAATAAGTGTTTTGGATAGTTGCTGATGTTTCTAATAGTGTCCTAATAATTGTAAAAGTTTGGTTTTGTTGGACATGGACAGTATATTTAAACTAACTAAAAGTGCAAATGCTCTGGTGCTGCTGCTGTAGAATTTTGTTACACACTTGTTCTTAAAGCAATTTCTGGCAGTTTCTACAGAGGAACCATGGGGAAAACATGCAGTATTTAAATAACGTCCACCCCTTGCTTGTTAACCAATCACATTAATCTCCACCCATTGGCTGTTAACCAATTATGTGTCTAGCTATAATGTGTGTTCTGCCTCCAAATCAGAGCTGCTTTCAAAAAAGTTTTGAGTTGCACACAAGCCAAACACCTCCACTAGAGATCAATGGGCCATCTTAGAACAAGAGCTGGTCAGATTCCAGGTGTCAGGCTCCACCCCTGAAGAACCATTGCCCAGCAAGGTTTCCAGCTTTCCCCCGTTTGAACTAATTATCAAACTGATCCTGGGCTAAGTCTGGTGTGTTGGAGCTGGGGAAAAAAACACCGATCTGCACTTGTGTGACCCTCTGGGGCTGGAGTATGACCTGCTGCAGGCAGCAGTAGTCGTTTTCTGTGGGTCATCTACTCCAGCACAAGAGGCCAAGCCAAAGCGAAACAAAGAGTTTCACCTTTGCAGACAAGAGTGAAAAAATCAGAAAAACACATCACCAGGAGCATCTTGTACAGATGGATCACCTGAACGACGGTGATGACAGGTGATTACCAGCAGCTCTCACAGTGGCCATGACTTTTGAAGGCTATTTGACAAACTAGGGGTCAGTGATATGGAACTATGTTTTTGCTATCGTAATAAATAATATCATGATATGTTTCAGAGCATACAGAAGGTATTACCAGTACCTCTGGAACAATGATTGTTTGCAAGAAAAGAAAATGTAATTACAGGGAACATAAACAACCCGGATCTCATCATTAAAATAGAACCGCATTGTAACTAATTAGTAGTTGATGGAAAAAATATATTGTTTAGACATTAATCAGTTCATATCCAATATAACACTCCATCAAAGGGTGACTGTAATAGAACAATTCTAATCTGAAAATGTGAATTAAGAGGCCGAATGAGAACAAGTCCTGTGCAGTCATCAACAGCATACAAATAAATCACTAACTAAAGCTTGTCAGTCCTGCACATCCAAAACCAATTCAAATGGGAAAAAAACCTTTTTGTGAGTCTTACCACAAAATTCATCTACTTATTTATACAATAAATCATAATTTCACAAATAGAATAAATAGAATAATCAAGTGACGCCCGATTTCAAGGTTCCAGTGAATTTGTACTGTACATCTCAAAATACAGAAAATTTTGACTGCATGTTTTAGAAGGGTTTATGGTGGGAATTAGGTCTCTGCTCTAACTGGGAATTTTAACATACATAAGATGAACTAAGATAAATCTCTCGTTTGCTGTGACATACACCATCACAACAACCTTTCACATGTGCAAAGAGCATCTCTTTCCAGGACTGGAGGCAGGTGAGTTGTGCGTCAGTAAGCTGCCTGAGGGGGAGGAACTGGCTTGATTGATAGTGCTGTAAACAACCATCAGATGCTTCCCAGTTTTCCAGAACACACACAAGGGGAAGAGGATGAAGTGGGGGTTCTGACACAATGTGAGCCCAGTCAAAAGGTAGAAGCACTGGGTATTCAGTAAGCCAGCTGCAGCCCTTTGTTGAATCACAATAGTTAACTATAGTATCAGGTCGATAAAGCCTCTCAAGGCCAGGAGCAGGTCTGATTACCAACACACCTGCCTAACCCTGACCGTACAGGGAGAAGAACGGGGGAGAGACATCTAACTGGTTACTCAGCACTGTATTTCAGCATGTTCGAAGGACCAAGGTTCATGGGAAAAGCTTTATGTGACTTTCAACGTTAAATTTGTTGGGTTGACAGCTCAGCAGATGCCTACAAACTGAGTTACACGTTCAGCCTTGTGTTTCACAAGAATAAGAGCCAAATAAACAGGCCGATATCAAACCAAAGTTTAATGTTTGCACAATTTGATCTGTTTTTGATTAAAGGCTTAAGGGGCTTTACGCAACACATGCAGCCCAAGACTCCAGAAGATTCTGAACGTTAACCTGCAGCTCTGGTGGTAGGAGTCCACCATGCCACTTACAGATTGGTTAGCAAGTCGACACACATCATCTTGCACCCACACTATCGTGTTGTGTTCATGACCACTCACTGCTGAATAGTGGTAGATGGTATATAATCTTTGATTAAGGCCTATAACCCACTTCCTGGCTTACCAGTAGATGACTAGCCACATGTACAACTTTAAAGTGTGCAAAAAAGGAAGCATAAAAGGGAAATGAAGACTTTTATTTTGTCTTAATTCTCCTTGCTGTGTTTCAAGTACAAATAATATAGGACAGTCAGTCTGGTTTTGCAGTTGTTTGTTTTTTAATAATAAGAGCACTGTCGATTAAACCTGGAATCGTGGGTGGGGTGTGGGGGATCTCCTCAAGCAAGCACACAATGTTTCAGCGTTGAGTAAATACATTTATTAACATCAAAACTCTTCCCACACCCACACCTGTGAATGAAGTGCACAGCTTTCTGGCACACCCACGTACACGGCCATAGTATGAAAGGGAAAATAGCGAGGGAGGGGCTGCCACCTCGGTCAGCCTGCAACTTTTGTATGCACACTGACAGGCTTAATATCCTAAATCAATACTTGCAAAGGACTGGTGACAGATACGATCAAGCTAATTTCAGGCTGTGGGGCAAATTTATTAAGCCGTCAATAGTGCACGGCGCAGGGGGAGGGAGCAGGTATGAAAGGACGGAGAAAGCAGGCGGATTTGGTAATTATCTGCTGCGAAACACACAATTTCATCTGTCTGTCTTCTGTTTGCGGATGATAAATGTATTTCATTAGAAAAGTTTGGAGTGGAGAGGGAAAGTGTAGGCCCATGGGGATGGATTATTCCCCAGAGAGACACACGAACAAAGACTTTATCATTCTGTCTAAATAAAGACTCCTCTTGGGGACTGACGTGGAAGGGTGCGGCTCAACGGAGACGGAGGAAGAAAAGGCCTCTGCGTGAAGATCCATCATCTTGCCTCTTTGTTCACAGTGCACAACGTTAAACAAGCAGTTAAGCCTCTGTCCATCCACACGGAGTGTGCAGGCCCTCCCCCCTCCCTTCCCTGTATTTTAGGTCCAGCCTCCAGTGTAAGCTCCTCCTTCTGTTCTTCACCTCCCCGCGAGCCATCACGTCTTTTCCGTCCACGCAAAAAAACAAGAAGAAAAAAAACCCTTCTTGATGCACATCTGGATATAATGCAAGGGAAGGCAACTTGACTGCAGCATCCCACTCCACTCCACTCCACACACACACACACACACACACACACACACACAGTTTGCCCGTTATGTTCTTCCCCCTCCACAGCACTTCTCTTAAATGGTTCATGGCCTGCTCTCACCACTCTCCCCTGCAGCATGACCCGAAGGCCCGAAGGTCAGCGGACATGTGTGCAGAGCCCGGCTCCTGAGGCCTCTGCAGCAATGCCTACACATTTACCCACTCATCACCAGCAAGCCTGGAGACACGAAACCAAAACGCATGCATTACCAAGTTCCTAGGCACCAATTATAAAGCTATCAGCATGCAAGTTTAAAGGTGCAAGGAACAAAAAAAAAACAGGCTATGTTAAAATATAGAATTTCTAAAAGGACATCATTAGAGGAATAAATTATAAATTAATACAATTAGTAACCAGGGAGACTCTTGACAGTTCTTTTTAGAGTCCCTGATCCCTGAAGCGAGTTCAGTGGGGTGCACATGATTAAATCAAACTGATGTCAGAGGCCAAACTGAAAGAACAATGTGATTATGAACTGCAGGGGCTTGAACTGTAATGTTTGTCCCTCTGTATTTCATTTCTCCTGAGTCATGTAGGTTAAACGTGCACTGATAATAATTAGCGTGTAACAGCAGACGTCCTGGTTTATTCTTCCGCATGGTGACTTTAACTGGTCAAAATCTAAGAGGTACAGTTTCACTGAAAGACCAAAGCTCCATAGCTGCTGGTGGTGGAGCGTATAATCCATCACCTTCACAAATTCAAATAACTTCCCTGAGCATTTAACCCAAATCATCACAACATTATTACAAAAGCTACTGGGACAATCGAAAGTATCTCCTGCACCCTGACACAAGCTACTATTCTTTTCTCGCATCTTTCCAAAGCCACGGTACTGGTTTCTAACTATTCTGTGATGACACACTCATCAGGGAATGAATTATTCAATACACACATGAAACATACTGAAGCATCATCCTTGTTGTTATGATGTCGACCAGAAAACGACCCTTCAGTTCTGCACACGGTGTATATTGTCTTTGTTCCAGGAATGCGAGCGCTTTTGCGACGCTGCCTACAATTAAAGCCATTAAATCCAAACCCCGAGCCCATGAGTGTTTAACGGCATATGAAGCTCTTGATGGAGACCAGGCTCATCCCTAATCCACGCGTACAGGCAGGTCGGCGCGCGATCGTGCAACGCTTTGCTCTCCAGCGCCCACGAGGAAGGCTGCCGAGAGAGGGAGCCGGGGCCATGAGCCGGACCCCGGGCTAATTCGCCGGCTCGCTCTGAACTGATCCCAGCGCAGCCTGCCTTCGGCGAGGGGCTGTCGTCCTCAGCACCGCTGTTCATTACTCCAGGCTTCAGATCAGGAGTGCTTTGTTACTGTGGAACACAAAGTGCTGGGGCTCCTTTCGGTCCGATATGGTGTTCAGTGAAAAATGCAACAATGAAGAAAGCAGAGGCCGAAACCCCCCGACAGTTTAATTCAAGCAGTAAGGGGGAGGGAAACTATTTCGTCAACGGTGACTCTTTCTAGCAGAATCAAAGTACATCAAAGCCCTGACAGCCAGCCGAGACAAAAAGGTAGCAATCGTCCATGCATTTCGAGTTTGAGTTCCGAGGTTTTAAGGCTGACAGGACAGCGAGTTGTCCTTTATGCTCCAAACATCCAGCTCTCATTAACGTGTCCAATCCTTTTGGGCATGGGAGGCATGAACGGGTGGAGTGAGGTTTCCGCAGTGGAGAGGGGAGGTGGGGGGACAGACACACACACACACACACATACACACACACACTGGCTTTTTGGTTTCATGCCCCTTGGCACCACATGCAGTATGATTAGAATTCAGCTCAATCATGCCGGGGCCGTTAGCGCGTAGCAGAGACCTCTTCTTCCAGCACGGAACATGCACAGAGCATCTCTCCTCTAGCCACAGTGAGCTTGTAGGGATACTCGCTCTTGAAAAAGACCCAGTGCCCACACCGCCAAGCCACTCTCTACCAACCCACTCACAAACGCCAGCGGAGGCAGCAGCTGGCAAAAGATCTGACTCGGTATCCATGACTAACCAACCCACACGCAACCACGGGCACTACCGAGGAAAAAACACTGCCCTGTTCGAGTTCCAGTGCTGGTGTAGTTTTGCAGCTGGCTTTTACGCTCTAGTGAAAACAAGAACAGCGTTGAAACGGGCGGTACCATATCGGCACTAGGAGATCCGAAAGCAAGAACTCAACACCCAGATAACAGAATCAACCCTAAGCACTTCAACACACCACTCACATAGGGACTAAAAGGTGTGCAGATGAAAAGAGGCTAAAAGATGCACAAAAGTGCCGTATCGATGGGCAGGAAACTGACCACAGCATTTCTGAACCCCTGCAACATGCGTTAAATTCCCAAAGGAACAAGTGCAATCACAAGACAGTGACAGCTGCACTATACTGTCTGCAGTCGCTCCCGATTCCAATTAACATTAGGGTTGTCTGCATTCATTTACCATTCCAAGGCGAGATACGTGTATAGAGTTCAGATTTGGATCTCAGTGAAATTGGCTAGTACTCTCTGACCCGTGTTCCTCAGCAATGCGTGGGAGACCCCAAGTGTTTTACTATGCGAGTGTACAGTGCCATTATTGTACCCGTTAGCATCAGAAATAACTGGTCTCATCGCAACGCGATGAAGGAGGCATTTTTAGCCTCCAAAATAAAAACAAATGTTGCTGTTGGATTTTTTTTTGTTTCTTTCTTTCTTTCGATTCGTTCTGAGACAGATGTATTTTGTGTACTCTAACGCTTCTTACTCTTGCAGTTGATGCATAAATCATGGGTGGAACGTAGCTTGCAATTAGCTTCAAACTCTTGTGTGGCCTGACACCACAAGCACACCCATTAACATTTAGATCAGCGTGTTGACTGCACCTGATCTGATCATGTGCCGAATCAAAATGCAGGTAAACGGCAGAACCCATGATCACATCTTCATGCATCACAGCCCAGGAATCTGTACCACAAGGATTATCAAGACTTTTAACTGTCTGTGGCATACAACTGCACTAAGCATCCACTCACTCTCCAAAACAAAACCCATTAAGGTTTCATGTGCCTAATGTCAAAAGCTATGACAATTTACTGATTTCAAGATCAATGGCGCCAATGTGTATATTGTTAAGTTTTTAGCCTCTGTTCAGTCCCACTGACACAGAGTACCTTCAGGGTTCGATCAGAGATTAGTTCAGCCCTCAGTATGCCTCGTTACGAGATCTCGGATAACAAATTCACAACACACAGGTGTCAAGAAGATGCTCTAAAGTTTATTAATAATATAGAAGTTTAAATAGAACAATGAGATGTTGTGGAAGAAGAGAGTGATGGTGTGCGGTAACATGATTGGACTAAGGTGGACTCAACAACTAGATGATTGGTCTTAAAGATGGGGTGACAAACTCCAAGAAGTGGCCTCCACTAAGAAGGTGTTTGGATGACTTTCGGATCTGGGTCAGTCCGACCATCAGATAGGAAGGGGGTTGTGGATATGCTTAAGACCGAAGGACAGTCTTAAAGATAGTTTAGACGCCAGTAGTACTGGGTTCAGCCCAACCGCCAGATAGTCTAACTAGAGAGAGACATTTAATTCAGAATGTAACATGAATCATAGATCATTCAATTCCCTTACATAAATGTAAGAAGCAGCCAGAAGGTTCTTCAAACACTGCCCATGTGCTAACAATGCATGATAAGGAACAGAACGAATATTAAACCTAAAACACAGAGAATAATTGAACTGTCAAATAACAATTTCAAAATAACAAACAGGCAGAAATAATAACCACCAAGCCATATAAATCACAGTTATCATAGCTGTGCCGTGTCCTTCCTCATTCAAACCACCGACTCTGAAAAGCTGCACACATTACTCTGCAAGTGCACATGGGCATCTGGTTTTATATTTGATGGATGCAGTCCAACCAGTCAATGCATAATAGATGGCAAGCCTTTTAGGACAAGCATGTAAGTTTACTTTGATGCTCATTTCCTCTTCCTGTAAGTTATCCCAGTTCATCCCTCTAACCCCAGTGAGAGTTATATGTTAATATTCTTCCCTCTGAGGACAAGTAGCTGAGTACGCTAGGCTAGGCAAGTTCTTTTGTCCCAATTCCAGGACCCAATTTAAATTGCAAATAGTCAAACGAATTTAAAAAAAAAAAAAAAAAAACGAACATTACTTCTGATTATGTGTCACTCTGGCAAGGACGAGTCACACGCTGTTTCTTAAGCCTGAAGGTCAAACATGTCCTTGCTAGTTTTGCTATCAGGTAAAATCACGTTTGTGTTTTTCTCCAAACTATGAAATGGAGATTCCATCTTAGCAGACAAATATTTAACGTGAAGGCAAAACACGTTTCAGAAAACAAGTGTCTGATTAATAAATCCTTTAAATGTAATTGTTGAGTTCTTAATTTGGAGTGGATAAAACTTTGTTCAAATCAGTGTTTCATCTGCTTACTCTGTACTGCCAAAACACACGGTACACATGCTAGGCAAAAAAAAACTGCATATGTAGGGAAACGTACAGATGGAGGAAATGTATTTTTTATAAACAAAGAGTCTTGCACTTACAGCAGGACAAGACTACACAATTTGTTCTGTGACCCAAACATTATATGTCCTCTCTTTACGTTTCTTTCCTGTGTACAGTCGAGGCTGGATAAAGCAAGAAATCTGAAGCAAGAAATTGGATGCCAAACAGTTAACCACCATGTGCACCAGTTTATCTAAACCATTTTCTTTACTACCATCACTACTGGGAAATGTGGTTTCCTAAGTAAATTCACTAACATTCGTCAATATGATATGCAATTCACACTGGTTACAAGATGGGAAATACATTTACACCTTTCCCCTTTTCCCCAGACGTCTTTGAGAGTCACTTCACTGCCCCTGCAAGCGACAAGCACGCTGTTCTGTCAAGGGAGAAATCTTGGTAGACTTATGACATCAGCAAAGGAGTCTGAAAGCACTCAATTAGCTCGTGTAAATCAATGAGATGTCAACTCGGTAACTATTACAAAACGTGAAAGTGAGTTGCCTCTTCGCTCTACTTGTACCACTCTTGCGTGGTGTGTGCCTCTGTCCAGCTGACAGTATTAACTTGGCTAAAATTAGTAGCCTGCAAAATTAAGGTGCGCTAAAGATTTAGATACATGACATACAGATACATATTGTGCACATTTGAATACATTATCGTTACAAAAACTATCCACAATAACCAGCTCATATGACAACCCGTTTCTGAAGGTAAGCTGCATCAGGCGAATGAATGATATTTTTGAGGTCATCATTTACCTGAGACAGGCGTTTCAGGAGCCCACTTCGTGCCAGGATATAAAAACTGAAAAGATGAACGCACTTCTTGACAGTTTAGTGCCTGGTTGCTCGGCTGAACGCGCGACAGGAACAAGGCGCCCAAAATCACCGCACCGATCGACTTTAGTCCATTCATGATTGCTGTTGCGATGGAATCTAACAATAAAAAGTACGGAATAAATATCAAATAGAGATTTTACTTAAGAAAGTAGCTCATTCAGTCTCAGCAGAAGCGATGTCCTGTTTCCCCCTCCAAGACATCTACTCTAGTGTTAAGCATCCTTGTGTTCTCCACCTCTGTTAGGGCACAACGTCCCCGAAACTATAGCCTGTGTTCATCTCCCTGGTTACCACATCTCGTTTACCTCTTGTCTACTAGTTCAACAGCGAATAACTACGCGTCCCATAAAATGTCAGCCTTCATAGGACAGGTTTGCTTTTACAAACTCCCCTCTCCTTCGTAGCAGTTGCGACCGAAAGGTTGCCAGATACTGCAGGCAGATACCCTATGCGCTATCGCCCTCCAGCGTGCATTCAAGGTGAATAAACACGACTTGACTTGAAACATTTTAAATCATTGGACTACACCTGGGGACTAGACTTTAAATAGGGAAAACAACCGCTTAGGTTTAGGTTTTTCCGCTTCTGCCATTTCATGATTTATTTATATGGTTAGACTATAAATTTGACCGTCAGAGGTTAGAACTTGCCATGCTTCCAAATTTCATTAAGTACCCCCCGAATTACTATTAAGGCACAACACGTAGACCAAAGTATGATTTGGTGGTAGTAGAAAAGTCCTTTTTTAACACTTATTTTTGAGTATAATCACCTGCACTCTTTGAGAAGGTTAATGCACTGCCAAATTGCATGGCTATATTTAGTGAAGACAATGAAAAGTTTTGCAAACGTGTTTATTTTTCAGAAATTATTAAATGTACATTCATAATTTAGATAAAATATTGAGCTACGTCATTTAATTTAAGTGAGGCAATTAATAAATACTGTAGTTTCAAAGATTAGAAAAAAACCTTTTTTTTTACTTTAGCACTTAAAATAAAACTAATTCTACACAAAACAAACATTCCCAAAACATTCTGGTAACCAAATTGAGTTAACGTTGCTCCATCCTGCCCTCTGGTGTTGATCCTATAGTTACGTAACAGCACTTCACAGGAGCGGTGTTTAAGAGCAGGCATTTTTATTTATCCAAACATTAGATAACCAACATTTTTATCAGAGGTACTTGGAATATAATATCAATATACCTCAACAATTCTGCAATCTGTGCAAAAACTCCACTCTGTAGGTCATAAGATCTGGCGGATTACAGATGGATACCGTGCAATTTTTCATTTAAGATTTTGGACATCATTAAAATTGCAAAGTCATCCACCCGAAAACAGCAAGACACCCATATTTGCATCACCCGTCACTATAAAAAGGCTGCAAACCAGGACATGAGTGCTTGCAGTTATCAGCGGAATCGAACCATGTCCGAGTGTAGCTTCATAGCCTCCTGTACATTCTAAACCAAAACGTGAGGTTGTACACAAGACCGCCTTGCAATCCCAACCCAAAAAGTATGTGAACATAATGGAGGTTTGCTCCCGCAATAGCCAGTTTTGCATGGATTTGCACAGCACAGTCAAGTTAAAAGCTGGATGCAATCCTGCAAAACTCACCATCACCTGCACCAGGTCCATCTGGGCTTTTGCTCCAACTGTCCTGAAGCAGATGACGAGGACCGGCAATACATGAAGTGCACACACTGCAGTAGATTTGCTGCCACTACCTGCACTGTGAGCACTTTGGAACTGCCAGGACAACAAACCTTATACACACACACGTGGCCGCAGTCCATACTCGGTGGCGAAGCTATAAAATTAGGTCATATTGCTAAACAAGGTCGTAAAATTATAACCCACATGCCCATCACAAGACCCAGCATTAAGCAATAATTTACAAGGCTTCCAGTTGTTGAGCAAACAGTTTCTCCTGCCAGAAGGAGCACCTAGCGTAGTAGATACTACACTACTTCACTAACTACACAAGATGCACCTTAGCAGGAAAAACATACAAGTTCATTTTTCTTGCAGGTAATTAATCCAATTAGAATATCCTCATAACCAGCAGAATCCATACTAATCCTGTAAGAGAAAAACATCAAACCATTACAAAATTAAATAAAGCACAATGTATACATATTTTTTTAACAAGAACAATGGAGAAATCTCATGGAAAAAAATTCCTGTGTAACGAAGTTATTTTCATTAAAATATAAGGCCAACACAAAATGTAACAATTTTAAATTGTAAATTGAACTATTCTTAAAGTTAATTACAACCCTGTACTCAAAACAAACACTTCTGCAAATTAGCCAAGTGGGAAGAAATACACGTGATGGAATTTCAAATTAAATCAATGTCAGATATTTTAGGTTTCGTGGTAAATTCAGGAATGTACAATACGTATGGAGTAAACAAACGGGAGAAATATATTTTGTTTAAGTATCACTCCAAATTCAAGTATATCCATCAGCAGCGAGTTGTACACGCGTTGTACACCCGTCTCACATTATTTGGCGCTCAAAATGGAGGATCTCTACTGAAGAATGGGTGGAACCATTCCAAAACCTACGAAGATCGTTCTAGAACCCAAATCAGTTTTTAAAATCGAAAACGTCATCATTCTTTGGATATATAGGCCTACCACTTCCAGATCTGCAGCATTAGTAAAACAGAAGGACTGTCTAAACGCGTGTAATCATGGACAAACTACTGAAGATAAGACCCCCTACAAGTCGTTTGACGAAAACTCTTGGTGGTGAGGTGCCCAATTTCAAAACTGCTTGTCGTTGCAGTATAAAAAAAATCCACTACCCCCTAGTTTAGTCTAGATGTTTTGGGCCTTTAATAGAATTACAGATGCCCGAGTGTGACCTCGTGCAAGTGTGCAAATGGTCTAACTGGCTAACGCGCGGAGTTTGAAAAAAAGGCGGAAAATGCTATTAATAGGCTACCACGTAAATCAAGTAGCTGCAAATAAGACGGGATTGTGTTACGTTTCGTAGAGAAGTCCTTTAGACCCATTTGTCAGAGAGAAGATTATCGGAACACCGTTACCAATTCCATGCTTTTCATTACATCTAGCGCTACGGTTCTAACGTAGCTTCTTTAAACGCCATGGACTCAGCTGATCAAGTTGTCTATGTGTGTAAAGGTTGAAAAATCTCTTCCCGTGCCTAACAGGCCTGCTTAAACTCGGTGGTCGCCATATGAATCCCAGGCTGTGAAGCATGGGTTGGAATTCACCACACAATCAAACCCAAGTTGTCACCGACACGTTAGTTAGTTTAGGGCCAATAATGTATTAAGTGAACAAACTCGAGGAAAACGCATATAAGGTTACATTATCACAATTTAAGGCCCCTAGATTTTAAGTAACTTAGCCTACTAGTAAGAACAAATTGGAAGTGTCCGCACGTTAAAAATCGATTGCATATCGTGAAAAACAGTCCCGAGTCGTGATTTATTGTCACAGTATAGCCGTATAGCAAACAGGTGATGATTAACCTAAGTCTAGTTTAAAGGTTAATCAGTACTAGTTAGCGGGTGGAGGAGGGGGGGAGCCCCCGATATCGCCGTTCAAAATGGGTGTTATGCATTTCTCCTAAATTAATAAGCATGTATATTAACTAATGCATTTGTTTATTTTACCAAAACATACATCTAGATAACTAACAATTCACTTTAATCGCAGCACATAGACTATAGCTGGGAAACGAGACAATCATACAAAAGCCTATCCAACGAAAACATTGGCACACAAAGTTTTTCTGAAGATCCCAAGAGCAGCTCACAGACAAAACGCAAACTCTAACCTTAGACCGGATAAAACGTAATTTTGTTGAATGTATTAGTTACGACATAAATAGAACTTAATTGTGTCCAGTACCTCAAAGTGTTTTGAATCTTCAGGTTGCAGGAGGTTTACGAAAGAGGCGCGAACGTATCGTCATGTGATGGGTTTCTGTTCGTCGCCTCCCCACCACACAAAACCCCCTGAACCCACGACACGAGGACAACATCCGCTAAAATCCAAATTTGCATAGTTCTTTTGGAGGTTGTATTCTTTTCATACAAATTAAAACCAAGCAAAAAAATGAATACATCTACATTTTCCCCACACATTATATTCTTCAACAAACTTAAAAACAGGAGACATAAAAGTTTTAGCCCGGCATGTAAGTTAGTACGCTTGTGAACTTACCAGTTATTTGCCCTGTTTGAAACAATAAAAAACGCAAGAATTGAAGCCCTGTATAATATTATTTATGCTAAATATATATATATATATATATATATATATATAAAACATACAACAGAGAAAAAGAAAACGGAGGGCAACAAATAACATAGACCCAGTTACCACGCATTTTAACAGAAAAGATAGAAAATTGGAAGAAAAATGTTGTGGTACCCTAAAAGTTACTTGAGAAATTATCCAAACGCCTTAAAGAATAAATAATACCACATGAGGTGTAAACGAAACATGGCTCCACAAACAGCCATTTCCTACATTGTGTTAATGTTGGTCTACTGCGCAGATGTTTCATGTTTTACCCATGTCGCCAGTCTAGAGAGACGACAAAATGTTATGTCATGCATGTAATTTAAGAGCATCCTTTTGTTGTTTTTCTTTCTGGGGGTGGGGTACGGGAAAGAAGACTCTGGCATGTACCGCAACAATTGTTTTTCGAATCTGAACCTGTGTTAACCGCAAAATTGACTAATCCATAGATTATCCATTTCAAAGCTATCAACTGTGATTTCCGCACAACGAAACAGTGTGTAAAGTTTGGATATTTGGTGTGTTTCTGTTATATGTCTTTGGGTTAGTTGCCTAATCCTATGCTCTGAAAGACCCGGGAACGCCGAGATGACCCCTGACCTCTGTAAACCCTACCCCCTACCCCCTGCTCTACAGAATCATTGTGCCCTGCATCAAAGAGTTTCTCTCAACATTCACACGCAGGCTTTAACTATACGCTTATATCTGTAGGATTCTTGTTGCTATTTTTGATATGTAGCCACAGAAAGTTTTATGCCTCGCCGAAAAGTCAGTTTTTGTCTTGTGTACATTTTGAAATATATAGCCTTTCTGATTATTGCAGAAAACGGCAGTATTTTTTGTTGTATGTGACCAGCTGATATTGTTTCTTTGTCACAAACGTCCATATTTCAAAATGAAGTAGCATTTTCCTGCATTGCTTTGATATGAAGCTAAAGAAACAATACTGTTAATATAATGTATGCTGCCCAATATAACATAATATAATATTTTTTTATTATATTTGGTCTAGTTCTGCAACAAACAAATCCCTTGTATAGGCTTATCTCAAAGCACCCAAAATACCAATTTGTGTCTCTCATTTATCCACAAAAGAAAATGCAGTACTTTTATATAATTTTATGTTAATGTGTAACAAGAATGATTTTACTTCTGTGCATATCACAGCCCTACCTATCTTTACATCTTTATAATTCTATTATTCTGTATCCTGTTGTCAGTAGCCTTGACGTTTTTCCTGAGAAACCTAGGAGGTCACATGTACCAGTATCAACCAATACATCAACCAATACTGTCTCTGTATGAGCCTTATCCTGGCAGCAAACATCATGAAACATTTTCCAATATCTGGGAAACAACATGATTAAGGATTGAATGCATCCATTCAGTATGTAGCTCGGTGTTTGTTATCCTGTTTTGTTTGCCGTAATGAGTCGAGAGGCGGGGTAGGGTGGTGTTGAAGCGGGCCTGAGAGATAGAGAGACATACATTTACTAGAGTCATTACACCGAGGAAGGACCTAATTTAAACAAACATCGTTTATTTTGGTGAACCATTGTGACCATTGTAGCATTCAGAACTGTATTGTAATTTATGTTTTACTTTGCAAAGATAAGAACAGCACAAGTGATATTTAATTACAGTCGACGTACAGTTGTCACCATGTGATAGCCTTGTATGTCCAAAAGTATTTAATTATGGGGGCTATTTTAAAAATCCAGACTTCGAATCGATTTATTTATTATTTTTGTATTGATTCATTTGTTTTTCGTATTTTATCACACCTGATTAGACCCACTGGATTATTACCGATTACCGAGCTGAGTCTGGTTTGTTATAGGAAAGAAAACAGGAATTGCATGACTGAGATTCACACTTAATGACTTCATATTAAGTCATCGAAAGGACGTGCCGACAGGGTGCGCTATTGCATCTGGAATACAGAGAACAACAACGCGACCAACACTTCATAAGCACCGCCCTACGGACTTTCCCATGTATGTTGTTTCGTTTGACATTTGCAGGAAAGACTGTACAAACTGATATCTTTTTAGATTCTGTATATATGTTTCTTAATATTTAATATATTACACAACGGAAAGTTCTAGATATCTAGGTGCTAGATATTGCGGTTTAAAGAAAAAAAGTAATGGTGTGTGGTTTTCACTAGAGGGTACACGTCTGTTTCGGCTGCATTTGAAAAAGGAACATAGTTTCCACCGAGGTATAATGAACTTTAGCTTAAGTTTTGTCTCCTTATAGCTGGTAAACTGTAATTCTGTTGTCAGCGACTTACCATTATAACGTCGGCTAGGTTAGCGTAGCTAGCCTTCGGTGGTTGCTAATATAAACAAAGTAGCTTAATAAAGACTCGTTTATCATTTGTGCAACCTGTTAGTCTTTTTCCTTTCGGTTGATGCAGTTTTGTATTCTAACGAGCTTTATAGTTACTGTGTTTAAAACCAATGGAGAAGACAGACAGCACCGCTGAACCGTCTGAAGAACTGAACTCAAACCGTCACTGGATAGAGACGTTGTTTCCTCCTCGCTTCACTTTCCAAGATCTGCTGACGGAGACGGACCGTCATACTGACAAACCACAAATCAGTCCAACAAAGTGTATGTCTTTAAATCTGCCTTATGATAATACTGAATCAAGAAGACAGATTTACATGGCTGTTTTAAAAGAGATACAACAAAAAGAGGCGGAGATAAAGAGGAGGAACCTGGCTCAGAGAATCAGAGACGAGCAGCCCATATGCAGATCGAGGCCATGCTCCGATGTACAGCATAAAGACTCTTGTGACATACTATATCTAGACCGCAACGGGAAAGACAGTGGACTTGACAGATGCATCTGGAACAAGGAGGACATCTCTCATTTACGGATTTTTCTGGCTGAGATGGACAAGGACAGGTGGAGGCTGAGAGAGCAGCTCAGAAGTTCTGAGGAGCAACTGAAGAGCGAGCGTGAGACGAGGAGGCGGCTGCAGGCGCTGCTGGAGGATCGCGAGGGGCAGCTGGAGCTATCGCGAAAAGAGGCGGCACGTCACTGCCTGTCTGCGAGGGCTCTGAAGGTGGAAGCCCATAGAACAAATGTTCAGCTCCAAGAGCTCACCAGACAAAGCTTGCAACAGGCAGATGAGGTGGCCCAGTTGCGTGTTGACCTGACAGAGACCAAAGAGCGCCATCGTCAGTTCAGACGGGAACAGGCGGACTTGGCCTGGGAGCTGGAGAGAGCGCGGGAGCAGGAGCGGACAGAGGCAGGGCAGCGGGCGGAGGCCGTGAGGGTGGAGTGCGAAGCGGCCGTGGCAGGCCTGCGGAGGCAGGTGGAGGAGGTTAGTGCTGCTCTACGGGAGGAGGAGGAGAAGCACGGACGTAGTCGCATAGCCCTAGAGCTTCTGCGGCAGCACATCAGTAAACAGCAACATGGAGAAGTACAGGACAGTCACCTATCGATCATGCCTCATCTCTGAAATGAAGCTGAAGAACTGAATTAAGCTTAATGCTCTAGGTGGTTTTTGTTTGGGGGGGGGGTGAGTAATTACATACACATGTTTAAATTGATCTATAATATAGTCCAGATCTACTGGAATGTTAGATGTCTAGTTTTAAACAGAAAAATCCTACATCTCACCATTAAAGTATTCATTATATAACACTGATCTATAGCAGCTTTCAAAATGGACACTAACAAAAACACGTGTTCATTTCCAATATAACTGCACACTTTTATTTTCTTAAAATAAAACATATGTACATATATATTCCTCTCCCATGGTGGAAAACAGAAAATAGTAAAATCAGAAAAAGAAATAGTAACAGAATTGGAAAAAAGATATATAAAAAACTAACTGAGCAAAGCATACATTTCAGACCAACCCTGAAGTGAACCATATAACCAGGTAATAACTTAGACTCTCATTTTAACCACTTTCATCCACATCAACATATCACTTATTAAAACAACCATGTTCTGAAGGCTTGCACTTCCATTTAAAAACATCATCTTTTGAAGAAATTGAACAGTTGGAGAAACCTTTCCATCACTGATCCTGCCTTCAGCTCAGTTTTACAATGTTAAGATCTGCCATTCAGGACACACTGCCATAAGAAGTAAACCTTTCTAGACCCTTGAAGATTTAAAGTGTGAAAGATGTTCATTACCATACTTGTTTTTTTTTATATAAAGGCAACAAAAAGGCATTTTATGCATATCGTACTTGTACCTGTTTCAAAACCTGACAACATTTCTGCATGATATCACGTGTATGCATCAACAGCCCTGATTTCTCGTTCAATACATATCTTGAAATAATTGTTAAACACTGTTCTCACTCATTTACATCTGCTTGTTTCAGCTTCATTAGGCTACATGTGACTAGCAGACATTCCAAACCTCTCGCTCAAAACCTAGAGGAGCAAACTGGCACATTCACACAGAAAGGCTTCACATGCCGCATACCAGATGCGCAAGCTTAACAGGTCGGCTTGTCCCTTGCAGATCCCATTCAGCGACCAAAGACCGTAACTTTTGCTGTTGTTGGGTCTTACATTTGTTTGCATAAGTTAGACTACTACCCTACAACCACAGTAATACGACAATTTGTTGAAAAAGAAAGAAAAAACACAGCACTTAAGCAACTCAAAACCTATGAGGTATATAACAGAAGAATTTGTGCAAAGAGTACATAAATTCAGCGTAAGGTAAACTAGCTAACTCAATATAGGTTTTTCAGTAGAATCTAAAAGAGCCTTTAGTAACCAAGAGGTACTGAAAAACGCAAACCAGACATGAGATCGAACAAGTGTTACCACCGTTTTGGCTCATTCAAGTTTGACAGTGCAGATGACATGAAAATGGTATTAAACGGTTTCTCCATCTTGTAGCCATCAGTCAATGGCTTCGTCACCTTTGTACGTTCTTGTTTAAGGAGTAATAAAGGCAGCATCTTCAGAGCATCAAGATCTGCACTCTGCCCTCTTCATACAGTTTTACAGTGCGAGTAAAGATTAATCGGTTTGTGTTCTATGCGTACCATGTTTTGCTAAATCAGTGAAGTATACAAACCTGGAATTAGTTGAACAGCTAATAAATATTATAGATGTGGGTGTGTGTGTGTTTTAAAAGAGCTTTCCCAGTCATTTAAAATAATGGGCTAAGCAAAGTGAAGTCAGAATAATACAAGTAAGCTGTTACGCGAAAGTATCAATAATAAACCAGAAACAACCCATTATGGTATTTAAATAATGCAATCAGTCATTGTGAAAAGAGGGTACTACGTCAGAAAAGAGACAGTGAAACTGGTGTCTCAGACAGATAAAGCAAGTTAGTTCTACACAATTTTGGCAGCCTTGCTGGAAATTCTCTTTTGCAAGTTATTTTTAAAACCCTAAGTTTTAATATACAACTACGAAACATACCCAGTTACCATTTGGAGAGAATGAGCTTTGGTTTACCATTTACTAGAGTGCCAGCTTAAAAAGAGAACATTTCATTTCCTAACGTCAAGACATAACTTTGAGATTCCTTTGCTTACAAAGTTTTGGAAACATTTGCTTTCAACATCTGTAGGCAACACAGGCCTATGAAAGACTTCAAATAAAGTGAACGTGACTGCTTACCAAAAAAAGGCTTTTTTTTTTCTTTTTTTTTTTCTACCAACACGTTTGTTCCTTGCTTTATTAAAAGGTGAAAACCACCTTTACAAACTCCAAGGAAACTTATTTTTTCTATGCCACTACCTCCAACTACCACAAATCAGAGTAAAATCAACGTAGATAGTCAGAAGTCGCATAGTCAGTCAATGGTCTCAACAATCCATGTATACGTCTAAATGTTTTCTCTTGGGGAGGAAGCTTTGGGGTGTGGAGTGTTTGGGTCCCATTTGCCTTTCTAACAGCAAAAATCCCCCTTGTCCCTAATTAAAGGGAAAGACTCATTAACTACAACATGTCATTAACCATTTCATTGGTGAGATACAAAGAAATGGAAGCTCAGCAAGCCCGGGCTTTCTTTGGCATTCCCACCGGTTCCCTCCCTCATCCACACTAAGCGCACCTCCGCCCTGACTCGCGCCTTCCGCTGCCCCGTCTCCTCCGCCTCACGCCTCCTCTGGTGGGGCGGGCCTCTTCAGGTCGCGGATCTGCTTGATGAGATAGTTCTTTTCGTCGCAGAACTGCTCGTCCTCTGAGCGGTCGGTCTGGAAGCGGCTCAGGAATTCCACCAACTTGGATTGGTTCTTCAGGAGGATGTCTAGCACGGGCTGCGTCTTGTTGGGGTTCGCTACAAACACCTGAGAGCACATGGCAGATGGTTCATTTTAGTTTTCACATCGGTTATGCTGCTCCTGATGGTGTAAATCTCAACCAGGAGTGATTGGTTCAAGTCATCGGGGCACAGATGTGAAAAAACACACATGTGGGACAAAGTCTGGTGAGCTGGAATACCACGCATGCAGGTCTACGCAAAGCATGCAGTTTACCTTAAAAACGTGGAAGGCTTCAAACTGGATGTTACGGCTGTTGTCTCTCAACATGTTCATCATCAGTTTCAGGTTCTCGGCTCGACTGATGTACCTGGTCATGACGGTGAAATTGTGTCGGTCCAGCAGGAGTTCTCCCAACAGCTGTGATGGAGGTTATAGCTAATGTTACAACAGAAGGTGCCTTAGCAGTATTACAGAACTACAAGTCCTCCAGTTAGCCACGGACTGCCCGATTTGTTCTGAGCTCCAATACAGATATATCCTCCTCTGCTAATGGTTAGATCCTGCGTCTCATCGTTAGCCCTTCAGGGTGAAGCTAGAGGACTGAAGAGCAGCACGGCATTCCTATACACGGTGAAGTTGTCCAAATATGGATGCGCCATTTACAAAACAAAAAAGATAAGACAGTGTGAGCTAAGGCTGCAACACAACTCTACCTGTGAACACCTGACTCATCACGGTTCATGTGGGACAACCTGTAATTAAAGGAAAGCATCTCACCTTCAGGGACTGGCGTTTGGTGACGTAATTATCAGAGTGCAGAAGCTTTTCATACTCTGAAAATACCTGAAAGAAGATGAAACGATTGTGCTTTCATTTTACCAGACTCATATGGGTTCTTCTCAGGAACCTTAACAAAACTGATCCACTGCCTTAACTGATCTTAAGTATAACTTAACTTGCCTTAAGTAGCATGATTACCAAGATTTTTACAAGTAGACACTTACTCTGTCATAATTCGTCTCTAAGAAATCTGCACACATGAGCTTGTGTCTCGTTAGAAGATCCTACAAATAAAAACCATGTAAATGTGACAAATCATATCCAAATGAAAGTTCAGTTTAGAGAACATTTATGAATTTCAAGTAATGTAACAGTTCCTCATAAGCCATAGAAATCACCTATACCAACATAAAAAGGTAAATTACTTGTTCACCTTAAATGAAGCGAAGGCATCAGAAGCGATGTCAAAGGTAGACAGTTCAACATAACGGAAAAAGCAGTAGAAGTCCTCAGAGAACAGGACGGTTCGTGCCAAGGGTTCATGCCGAAGGCATTCTCTCAGCATCATGCCACAGTTCAGAGCCACATCCGGAGTCTCGTAGCTGTAGTTACCACAGGAAACACTAAGGTCACCACTGAAGACAAGTAGTTACATGTTTTTCTTTCTCCCCTTCTGCCCACCGCCTTTTATTTGTCCTGCAGATAAAACCAATCCATTTCCACTAACCATGTAGGTCCCTAGATATGACACAGAAATGCAGAAATATGGTTCTTCTATAAAAAAAATGTAGCCAATCTTTCTGACCTGCCAGTATTGTAAAATAGTTTATCAGTACAGTAATAACATCCGTAACCTAAGAGATTCCCACAGCTCTGAATGAGTAGGAATTAGCCATCCTTCCTAACCAATGATGCACAGCGAGACCACAGATAATTGTAGGCTCATGGATCTCCGGTCACAAATGACACTTGCTATTGCCAAATACTGAACTCCGGTTCTAACCACAGGATAAATCTACTTAGCCAAAAGTTAGTTATTATATTGTACATATTTCGGCATAGGTGGATTCATAGGAAACATGCCATTCATAATCAAGAGATGATGTGATTTTCAATTTGTGCACTTTTGCACTGGGGGAAGAAAAAAAAAAACAAAAAACAGGTCTGTCACTTGCAGCTCTAATAAAAGGACAAGAAATCAGGGCATTCACAGTTTTAAAACAGTCACCCATACTGTATTAGCAATGTCAGCTACAACTGGACAGACTAATCAATGCTTTTCAGAAAGTGCTGATCCATGGCTCGTCCCCAGGGGCTGGCAAACGTACCCTTTCAGCAGCATGAAGAGGATCTGGGAGTGGGAGGAAATGTACTCAACAGTGGGAGTGCGGGTGCCAATCTGACGACGAACTATGTTGCTGAACAACTGCACCACATCCTTCTTCCCCTTTACAGGGCAAAATTAGAGACAATAAATAACAACAAAACCTAAACGTAAAACCACAAGCAAATGCTGAACAATAGGTGAAATTCACACATAATGTCTAATCAAATCTTTGCATTTAACCTGGCTGGCAAACTCAGTTAGCAGACCTCAACAGACAAAAATGCATTAACTAATAAAACTCAGGCTTTGGTAAATATGGATTTTCCACTAATCACAGGACAGGCTACTCTGCTGGGCTCCATTGTATCTACTGTGCAAATGCTTATAAATGACGGTCACCTCGAAGTCGATCCTTTGCAGATTGGCTATGAGAGCAATAAAGAGGTTGGTATTATAAAGTTCCTGGGCCAACTGGGCTACTGCTTCCGTTTGAGGTTCCTTGTCGCCGGTACCACACAGGACTTCTTTCAGCAAAGCTAGGTTCTTTGACACCTCCTCCGCAACCTGTTAGAGAAATCAGTCAGTTTTTCCAATCCATTGGCTCAGAATACTCCAAGTTCATATTTAAAGAGGAAAAACTGAGTTCATCAATACTGCTTTAGCGTTTACTCTTGCTCTAAAACCCAGGGATCACAGTGCACACAGCTGCAGGATGCCAAGCACAATACAACTACTTTATTCAAAATAAAGGTCCTGTCAGGTTTCAGATTTCTCTGCTGACCTTTTCACATTTCTTGTTGTCTGATGCCTCCAGTTTCTCCAAGCATGCCACGTTTTCCTTGAGGTTCTTTACAATCTCTGCGGGGTTCTTCTGAGACTTCCCAAAGGGGAATGGCATGATGTTTAGATGGCGTGGCTGATTTTAGATGAAGTGAGAAACCGTTCACCTTGCAAGGGGAGGGAAAAAAAAAAACAAAAAACAAACAGGTATGAAATGCCAACTAGTCTATTTAGGCCAATAAAACAAAACAAAAAAAAAAACAGGGGGTTCGTCTGTGTGAGGCATCTTTTTTCCTTGTGATGTAGTCAGATTTCACATTTCATATGCCACTGAAATACCTATGGGAAAGGAGTCTTCAGATCAGATTTTAACATTCATGACCTGAAATGTGCTTTCATACAGAAAATGCAAGACAATACTTCATCCACTGGGCATGCCCAAACCATACCCTCATTCTTAAATCATAAGATAAGGTAATGGTAATTGGTAAGGTAATTAACATCCATTATTGACAACTAGTTTTTCCAAAACTCGCTACCAATAATGCTGAAATCTACCAAAAAGCCATCAAGATACAGGATATTGCCTTGGAGAAAGGACACCCAACTGATCTGAATAATATTTTTATTTTGGACTTCCAATCTAAATTTTAAGTTTCACTTGTTATAGTTTACTTTACATGAGAGTCTCTCTATTGTTTCAGTTTTCAGGAAAAAAATATAATAATATAATTAGACTGAACCTAAAGGATGGTTCCTTTGTTGGTTCCTGTGTGGTTCGTTTGTTGTTTGCGTGAATGAGAACTACTATCCAGGCTAAGCTGTTAAACACACAGTTCTTTCAAAGTCTAGTTTGTTTTGACCTGGAGAATACTATATTAAGTCCACTCTAAGTAACTCTAACTAGCAAATGTCTCATTCACCTGCAAGTCCTTGAATTAAAATCCTGCCTGGAAAATTCCTGCCTGTCTTTATTTGAATTGCATGGTGCTAAACACCATCTCACCGGGCTGCTTTTCTAGTATGTGACTAACAGCAGCAACAATACAACCGTCTAATTCTGCGTGTTGTCTATTTATTCCACATTGATCCAGCCTACCGGTGGAATGCATGGAACTGAACTACAGTATTTATGCTAATTTAGAGACTACTTGCCAAGACTCGTTGAGCACGAAGTGGGGACGAACTGAAATGTTTGGCTTGTCTTATTTTCCATCATTTAACTTTACGATCCCCGTCATTTAAAAAACGATCATGCATTTTTTTTTTTTACACAAACATCTCACATGTACGCATCAAGTAGTTGTAACAGTTGAAGAACATACATGCATATATGCAATATGAGCTGAGCATTTAAAAAGTTTTAATCTGAATCTAATGTGATTTTTTTTAAATACTACTTTTCACAGAAGCCGTGGTATTCATTTGGATCCGACCTATCTGGTGAGCCTTTTGGCCAGGAGTCCAGTGACGTTTGTAGCGCAGGTAATATGTGAAGAACTTTGACTACGAATGCAAATATACTACGAAGTGTCAGGCAAGCTTGGGAAAACGTCCACCAATCAAACAAACATCAGTCACCTCTCTACCTGAACTGGCCAAGCTGTTAAGGAAGGAAACTGATGCCTGATAAAGATATCCATTGCCAGCCACCACCCAGTCAGACTGACAAAGCCAGCAGGGATCGATCAGCATTTCTCAGAAAACTAGCCAGCTATTGATTTTTACAGATGTCAGTTAGCTAGCTAGATATTTAGCTTATTTATATTGGAAGCCAAGATACTATTCAGAGCAACAACTACCTAAGCTAGGATAGCAAACTAAAGCAAGTCGATTTCCGGTCCATGCTTAGCAACACGATTAACGTGGCTAGCTCGCTGGTCATAAGTAAGATTATAGCTAAGCTAACCATATCCGTAAACTGACGCGGACGAAGAGATGAGTGTATTCGACATTAAGACTCGTTACCATCTAGCTAACCCCGCTAACTTACATGCTAATCAACAGGCACCGCAGCTTACCACTGACGTTGAGAGATGGGTCCGTCTTTCTAGTGACAGAAGCAATGTTGCGGTTTGTGAACAACCAGCAGAACTTTTTTTTCCCTCAAATGTCCACTTGCTAAAGCAACTCTATGCTGAACTGCAACTAAATTGGCAAAGAAACCGTATAAATTTATACCCTGACGTAGCCATCAGTCACAAAAAACTTGTACCCTCAAAAACTACCCCACTAGCTAGTCAAGTTTTAACTGAAAAAGCTGGTTTAGGGGGGATCCGAGAAAATGGCAGACACGACGAGACAGCTAAGAAGCTAGATAAATTTGGTTTAACTAGTTACTTTAGTTAGTACCACGGCTGTTAATATGACCTTCCTAGCTAGTTTAGATATCAAGTTGGATACTCACCACATTCACTATATTAAACGTCGACTTTGGAAAAGCACTCAAACCAAGTTAGCTAGCCGAGCTAGCTAGATCACTCGAACAAATTATTTATAAGTACCACAGCACGCTCAAACTTAATTCAAACTAGGACGTGCATGTCATTCACCATCAATTCTGTTAAAAAATAAAATGTAGCACTTAGCTGTTTTCCCCTCTCCTTCTGTCACCCGTTCACTGACAAAGAATAGCTAGCTTAGTTATATCAGGGAAGTTGGCGAGTGTTTAGGAAACCACCCTCTTTTTACGAAAGACATTACCTCGGACCAATAGTCACGTCTAATGGAAGCAAACGCCCTCTTCGATTAATGATCGTAATGGCTTTGATTCAGATGTAAAAGACTGAAAACTGGCAAAAAGCCTTCAACCTTCGCAGTAAGAACAAGAACAACAACAAAAAGATTTCTCCTCAGTGTCACCCTTTGTTTTTATTTCAGATATAGCCCAACTATCGCCCAACATTTTATGTGGATGCTGTTCGCTTGTGTGAACGTGTTCTGTATGTTGTGATTTCTAAGAGGTTGTTAAATCGTTTCATAACATATTACCCTATTACACTGTCATAAGAAAGGACCTAGGAAAATGTAACGTTTTTACACTTAAAACGTACGATTGTGTAAATTATAAGACAGGAATAAATAATACACCTAAAGTAATGTTGCCACTTATGTCTTCTTTTGGGTGCCAATTGGGGGTGTTTTTATATCGTGTGTATCTGTAAAACATTAAAAATGGATGGTGTCGAGTCATGTCTGTGCTGCCTATTTGTGTTTAATAGTGATGCACCTATTATGCGGAATCACTGGTTATGTCTTTTTGATATTAAACACTTGAATTCCCTTTTGTGAACATTAAAATAGGTAATACATATGATACAAAACGTTTCAAAAAATACAGTGCACTGACAAGACATACACCAAAAAGAACAGTATCGCTGTGAATCCTAAAGCGAATTACAAGACTTTTAAGAATTTTGGTATTGTGCTTTGGGCTCTTGTCATGTGACTTTGTTATTAGTGGCACGCCGATCACACTGACAGAGGTTTGACCAGATAACCCATTCCTCAGACAGAAAGAGACTCACCCGGATGCGAGACCATATAAGGTATATGCGAGAGGAAGGAAAGGAATATAAGGCTTTCAATTCCATTGCAGACAATGACATAAGTTATATCAGTTATGTAGACTAACTGCATCTTTCCCAAAAATATATGTCAATTAATTTTTTTCGACAACTTCAACTGCTGCTGGGTGATACGCGTACAAATAACTTAAGATCATTTAAAATATATTCTTTGTACTACTTTTGCCTGTACCTACCATGTGAGACTTTAAATTGTCATATGACCTTATGCAATGTTAGTTCTCCAGATGTATTCTGCAGGCTACACTTAAGACCTGTTCTTTGGCTGACTTCATCAAATGGTAAAGAGAACATGTCTTCCAGGGATCAAAATGTAACAAGAGCATCCTGAAGTATTCTGCTGGTGTGAGTTCGGGCTACCTTCCTCCCTTGAATTAAGCACGCAAACGTATTTTAAATTCGAATAGCTCCCCCTTGTGGAGAATCTTCAAGTCGCTAAATGTAAGTGAGTGAGTCAAGTCCATGACGTGCCGTACATCTACTTGAACATTAGAAGTTTCAAGTTTCAAAGTTTTATTTGTCACATACATAGTCATACACGGTACAACCTGCAGTGAAATGCAATTTGACTGTCAAGTCCTCAGAATATAAGCTATGCAGAACTTAAAAATTTACAATACAATTAAATACTATATATAATATGCATCTATATATACACAAAGTAGCAGCATGGATGGGTATAGTGCAGAAAACGCAGTTTTTGTCGTTTGAGTGAGAATGTGGTGGTGTGCAAAATACAGTTTGGTTGTGTGTGAGTGTCCAAGGATGTAGTTCGGTTGTTTGTGAGTGAGGTGGTGTGGTGTGGGAGCCCTCGTTGGGGAGTTTGTTCTCATTCAGGGCTCGGACAGCTTGCGGGAAGAAGCTCCTCCTCATTCTCTCTGTTTTTGCCTTCAGGGTACGAAAGCGTTTCCCAGAGCGTAGCAGAGAGAAGAGTCCATTGTTGGGGTGACTGGGGTCCTTCGTGATCTTCCTGGCTCTGATCCAGCACCGGTTGCTGTAGATAGTCTGCAGGTCAGGAAGCTCGGTCCGAGTGATACGTTCAGCTGATCGTACCACTCTCCGTAGGGCCTGTCTGTCCTGCTTGGTGCTGTTCCTGAACCAGGCTGTGATGTTCCCTGTGAGGATGCTTCCAATGGTGCAGGAGTATAAGTTCTGCAGCACCTTGGAGGGCAGTCTGAAGTCCCTCAGACGTCTGAGGTGGTAGAGATGCTGACGGGCCTTCTTTGTGACTGCATTGATGTGGCAGGTCCATGATAGGTCCTGTGAGATGTGAACTCCAAGGTACTTGAAACTCTCTACTCTTTCCACTGCCGTACCGTTGATGAGAACAGGGTGGTAGCTCCTCTCTTGTTTTCTGCTGCAGTCCACAATCAGCTCCTTTGTCTTGCTGACGTTAAGGTGGAGAGTTGTCCTGGCACTAGTACTCCAGGTGTCTAATCTCCTCCAGGTAGGCTCTCTTGTCGTTGTTTGAGATCAGGCCTACCAGAACGGTGTCATCAACAAACTTGATGATGGTGGTGGCGCTGGAAATGAGCACATAGTCAGAGGTGTACAATGAGTACAGTAGAGGTCTCAAGACACAGCCCTGGGGGGCTCCGGTGCTGAAGGTGAGGGTGCATGAGACATGTATGTCTATACGCACAGCTTGTGGTCTATCCGTCAGGAAGTTGGAGATCCACTGACACAGGGATGGGTGGAGATCCAGATCTTCCAGTTCTGTGGTGAGTTTGGAGGAGATAATAGTGTTAAATGCTAAGCTGTAGTCGACAAAGAGCATTTTAACATAATTACCCCTCCCAGTGTCCAGGTGTGAAAGTGTTGTGTGGAGCAGATGGGTGATGGCGTCATCTGTATAACGGTTGGGTCGGTATGCAAACTGGAGTGGGTCTGTAGATTCAGGCAGTGCAGAAATGATGAAGTCTCTGACCAGTGTTTCAAAGCACTTCATCACCATCGATGTTAATGTTAATCTCACCACTGATGAGATTAACACTTGAATACTATAGTCCTCAGGAATAAAAATATAATGAGAGACAAACGCAAAGACAACCCCATACAAAAACAAATCTGAGATAATAAGACCATGTCAGTGACACCTTCCTGTTAAATTTCAATACATACTGAACGAGGATTGATCCAATATCCTACTGCTTGGTTCATGTTTTTTCATGTCCTTTTTAGCAGCATTAAAAGTACAATACATTTTAGAAAAAAATATTGGAAAATTGGAGATTGGAAAATATTTTCACACATAAAATTTTATTCACTTTAAGAAAAGTCATGAAATTTTAAGACCTGTCTTAAAGTGACGCAAATTTTATATGTGTGAAAGCATTTTCCAATTTTATATATTTTCTGAACAGCTGGTACACATTTACCTTTTACAACAATCCTGTTCAGGGTCAATTCTGACACAGCATTTTTGCAGAGTGGGTTTAACATGCACTGCCTGAACCTGCTTGAAAGAGTAGAAATGGTACATGTCAATATATTGTTTAAATGGGAAAAGGACACCTTAAGACTGCAGCTGTATCTGGCTGGATTTCCCCAGTAACAGAGGTCACATTGTACCCCAACAAATGAACAAAACAAATCCATATGTTCCCTAAAACCCACAGTTCAAAACACACAAGGGTGTTGTCATAAATCTGTGTCCTTATTTTAATTCTGCACGATGGTTTGCCATAGACTCAAGAAATGCTTAGAATAAAAATGCGAATGTTCTAGAATGTTTTTGCTCATTTTTGGTAGTAAAAGCCAAAATTAGTGGTTGTGTTCGTCTCCTAGATATTTTTTTAGATTGCTTATTGAAATACATACCAAAATAGAAGACAAAACCATTTTTACTTCTGACCTTTCTCCCTCACAAGCATAAAGGTTCCAGTGAAATTTACCCTATATGGTAATTGTAGGGAATACATTCTACTATTATTTATTTAATACAGAAATAGCATCTTGGGGTGAACTGCAATGTAAGTGGAGATTATAATTATGGTTTAAAAGTTTATGTTAAGACTAATCATAAGATCAAAAAGAGCCAGTCAAACAAAAAAGATCAAATAATAATCAAATAAAACACAACATAAATCAAATAAAAAATACGTATGTATGTTGAAACTGTTCAAAAGTAACAATGATGTCTGGCTTGCATGCAAAGCACAATTACCACTATATTTTCTTTTCATACACACACACACAGAAACAGGATGTTTGGCACAGAGGTCGTCTTCAACTCTGCAAAAAACTTATTTACATATATAATACACAGTAGTATTAATTCTGTACTTTATATATATTTTCATGGAAATAAATTCTGGAAAAGACTTGGAAAATAATATATAATATAGTGCAATATAATATATTGGACCAGTCGTGTTTCTTTTATGAATGTTTAAGTAAATTACAGGAAAATAACATTTTAGCACTTATATGAGTTATAAAACAAAGACAGCATCAGAAGTCAAAACACATATGTCCATATTTATTCTTTTGGTCAGAGTCAACGGGTCAGTTTTTGGGAGCGCGCACCCTTTACTTTCTGGTGATGGGAAAACCCGCGAACTCTAAACGCGAATACTCTTCAGTCTAAGCCAAGCGACGTGTAATGTTAAATGCACCGATCCCTGTATTGGAATTTATGGACAAAGGTAGGATGATATTGTCAAACTCCCAGAGATTAAACAATTTTACTTGTCAACCGTTGTCTACCTTGTTCTACACTCTCTTTCCTGATACTGGCACAAAAAACCATCACCGAGAGCAAACTTACGCGTATAACAGACATCACTATTATTTTCACACGATTTTTGCAAACTGAAAACTGTAACGTGAGCCTACATTTACACTGACGCATTTTCTGTTTTTAGTTCAAAACGGCCTTCAGATCATTCCGTTTCGAGGAAGACTCGCGGTGCAAATCGTTTGTTTGCGGGCTAAACGACACTCTTGGACTCGACTTAAGCGGACTGAGCACGAAGAACAAGAGCGTAAAAGAGAAGGAACGAGCTAAAGGGGCGTGGCGTGCACATCAGTGGCGAACAAACGTGCTTTTTGCAGTAGCCTGGCCTATGCAACGTAACTTGAATGCTCCGCAATGGCCAGAAACAATCTGCAGACGTTCATGTCTCAGTAGAAGGAAGAATACACGCCACTAATCTTTCGCTTCTCCCGATTCCGCAGAGTCACGTAAATAGAAATAGACACCAGTGGTAAGGATTTATAATCTGACATTTTACATATAATGTGATTGTGAGAATGGAGACAGTGTAGTAGCTAGTGTTCATTCCCTTCGTATTTGGATTGATGTAATGCATCGGGTATGGCGGTCTCAGCATTCGAAGCGGGTAAATTCATAGCATGCTATGCAATGTAAACAATGTCAAATGCGATAGTATTTGTTGTTGTTTTGTAGTACGTAGTGAAAGTAAGTTGATACTAATATTTGAAGTATAGTTTCAAGTCGTATATAAACTTGGGCCTTAGTACGGTGCCTATCGCAAGATGTGTTTCTAATCTTTCTGATTTGGGAATATCTTTTTGGAATTGGCATTGAAGTCAACAGGCTATAAAATACAAAAGGTGAAAGTATTTTATTTTGTATCTTTATGCCAATGTCAGCTTTTTGGGGCCTATGATTCTACGCCTTTATCTATATACAATAATAGAAGCAATGCCCTCCACTATACTTTTCTATTGAGACTTTCTGATCTTGTTCTTGGCTGTATATAACTTGACTAGCTACATAGTTGCGTGCACGTTGTGTTACGTTGCTATTTAGCTGGCTAGCAGTGGCACTGGAGCTACCGCTTTAGCTTAGCACGCTAGGCTAGCCATCCAGTCCGCCTTTCTGAGCGAACTAGCTATCGTGGCACCAGGCCTGTTGCCGCCAAAGCCAGCAGAGAAAGCCGTCACGAAAACGATATGTTGCGTTAATCTGTAACGGCAAGTGGATGATGAGCAACTATTTAGAAACGAAGATTTTCGTGTGTGCGGTTGCCTAGAAGCGGTGACAGAATTTTACTGCTAGCTGGCTAGGGAGCTAGCTATGTCTTTTGGCATTGAGTTTCAAAAGTGAGCCAGTGTTAGCTACGCCACTCTTTCCACTTGATGTTTTTTCATTTGGTGATTTGGCTTGATTTATTTACAGTGTTTTTGAGAACAGCCTGAGCGTTTTAATCATTTGCACCCACTGTCCGGAACTTCTGTTACTTTGGCGCGTTTGGGGGAGGTGATAATGACTTGATTTTGACGAAGGTTAATTCAGCCTAAATATTTTACATGTAGAATTAATCTTAGTGTAGTGTCTAATTTAATTATTAAAAAATAGAACTCCGTGTAAACATACTGTGGTGGATTTATATTGGCCTGTATATTGGGCCTTTGCTTTACTTCAGCCGTACTTAAGTTTGAAAGACAAACTTACCTTTTCATTGGTGTATTCTGGTCTTTTTTAATATTTAAAGTTTGTTTAAATAGATATCCTCTATAATGAGTGAATACTTATGGTTGTTCACTTATAAAACTAAACTCGGGCAGCACTAGTAGGCCTGGGATACTCTGGTATAAGTGTATCTTCTTTAAAATTCTTATCTCTTTTTTGGTTCCACATTTTAATATATGTTTACTAGTAGTACATGGTCAGTATTAATGTATAATGATTTACAGAAGTATTATACAACAAAAACATGGTAAAGTTTAATTGTAAATTGTTTAATTGTAGCTAAACATACCTAAACATGGTTTTAACCGTTTGGTTTCCATGTTACAAATTGCCGTTGTGCTGGTACTGCACACACTAAGATCAGCTTGTCATGCAAACACCTCAGTAAATAAGATACTAAGATAATGAACCCTGCTTGCTCTTTCTGTACGGTGCTGTTCACCCACAGCATCGGTCTCTTTTGTAGTCAGAGGTGTCGAGTAGAGCGTGGAAGAAGCCATGTCCGGGCAAAAGAAGGGGGCCGCAGCGCGTCTGCGAAAGTGTGCCTTCTGTAAAACCAACCGAGAGAAGGAGTGTGGTCAGCTACTAGTTTCGGACAACCAGAGGGTGGCTGCCCACCACAAATGCATGGTGAGTGAACCATCTGGCTTCAGATGTGTTCAGAGGAACGGGGGGGGGGGGCATCTTTCAGTAAAGGTGGTAATAGAATTTGTTGTTGATTCATAGGTGTGTTTGGCATTTTGGTTGATATAAGTTGACCTGTCTAACTCCATAAGTTGAAATTGTCTTGCAGTGTATCATGGTTGTTTACTTTTATAACTTGTCGCTTCCGTTTTGTATGTTTAAAAGTTAATTGTCAAATGTACTCTGCAGCTCTTCTCGTCCGCCCTGGTGACCTCTCATTCAGACAGTGAAAACATTGGGGGCTTTTCAGTTGAGGATGTGAAGAAGGAGATCAAAAGAGGAAACAAACTGGCAAGTGTCGAGCTACTGCCTGTGTGAACCACTCTCACTATGAGGAAGGGCTGGGCTGTCACCTTTATGTTCCAGTGATAATACATTACATATAAAAACAAGCAGAGCTTTTGTTCAGCTGTCCTTCACTGCGTGTACTCATCGCCCGTACAGATGTGCTCGTCCTGCCACCGCCCTGGGGCCACCATAGGCTGTGATGTCAAGACGTGCCGGCGGACGTATCACTACTACTGTGCCCTGTGGGACAAGGCACAGACGAAGGAGAACCCCTCCCAGGGAATTTACCTGTAAACTCAATAATGGTTCCCATTCTCCAGTTCCTTATGTTGGTTTTTTTTTTGTTTGTTTTTTTTTCCTCCCCAAAATGGTTGCTTCTGATTCATAGCAATCTTTCTGAATGTGTCTCTGTTTTCTTCCCTAGCGTTTATTGTCGCAAACATCGTGACGCCTCCCAAGATGCCAGTGACGGTAATAAGTTCCTGTTGGTTTCATTTTTTCCAGGTGTACGTTGGTTTTACTTGTGGTGTGTGTTAATTGTGGGTGTCTGTTAGAGGAGCAAGGAGTTGCAGCCAACGATTCCGATTCCTCCCCGCCAAGGAACAGAGGGAGGGGGAGGTTTGAAAAGAGCAGAGTCAGAGCCATGTCTCGCGGCCAATCGGACGACACCCGCTCAACCTCCTCACAAGGGCTGGATGAAATGGAAAGCTCCTCAAACGTAAAAACAATGCATAAGTATTTTTGCTCGTTCATCGTCCTGATTGTTGTCTGATGAGAACATTCCTTCGTACTTGCATAGCATGTGCTGGAGGTGAACGGTTGTCAGCTTGTAGTCAGTTTCGTTCTGCACGTTTACCATAGCGGGACCGTTCTCCTCTGAGGGGATACCCGAGTGAGTCAGGCCTTCGTTGTGGTTTCTGCCACGCTGGTGATGAGGAGAATCAGACGCGTGGCGTGCTCCATTCTGACAACGCAAAAAAAGTCGCCGCCCACTACAAATGCATGGTGAGTCACCGGCAATATGCAGTGATGTGCGAGTTTCTTCAGACAGTCTGGCCATGCAGTTTTGTGCAACTTTAATCGAAATGCTGACATTAGATCATTTAAACCTTACACAAGAAATGAACCTCTTTGATCATGAACTTGTGATTTTTTTTAATTGATTTACTGCATTTAAAGTTTAGGGAAGTTGGGCTGTATGTATATTTTTATTTGGACAAGCATATGTACCCTTAAGCCTCAGAGTCTTGTAAACATTCTTAATTTGTTACACTTCCCTCTTCTGTGACAGCTTTTCTCTTCAGGAACTGTTCAACTCACTACCACCTCACGTGCAGAATTTGGTAATTTTGACATTAAAACAGTCATTCAGGAAATAAAGAGGGGGAAAAGAATGGTGAGTTATTTCAGGAGATGATTCAAGTTGAAACAGCTTATCAGATGTGTAATTTATACTTACTGGTGCAAGGTTGTTCACTAGTCAGTTTCACACCTCAGTATACACATTGACGGTTTCAGTAAACCAACTGCATGTAGGCATATTGCGTTTAGGGTTCTTAACCTATAATGTTTTTAAATGCCATTCATATCGGGGTTTAAACTGGTTTCATTTGTGACTGTGGGATTCTGGTGCGTTCGTTTCAGAAATGCACCTTGTGTGGCCAGCTTGGAGCCACCATCGGATGTGAGATTAAAGCCTGCGTAAAGACCTACCACTATCACTGTGGTCTGCAGGACAAGGCCAAATACATAGAGAACATGGCCAGAGGCATTTACAAGTAAGCTTTTGATCATGTCTCGGTTTTAAGTAAGCGTGACATGGTGTGAGCAAAGCCTCGTGTTGACACTAGGTGGCGTCGAAACACCTGTCTTCACTTCATAGTTGTGACTAATACGTGTGTCCTTTAACATGTGACCGTTGTTGTTGTTGTTGTTATTATTTTGCCCAATCAAGTTTCTCTTTACACAATTTGGCCATTCACATGACATTACATCGCACATTCGTCTCTTTATATCCTGATTTTGACTATATTTCGCCTGACTTTATACATCTACTGTTGGCCCCCCCCCTCCCCTTTACAGACTGTACTGTAAGAACCACAGTGGAAACGAGGAGCGAGACGAGGAGGATGAGGAGCGGGAGAGTCGCAGTCGTGAGAGGGCTGCCAGCAACCATGCAGTGGCGTCTCCTTCCTCTCAAATCAATGGCAACTAGGTGAGACTCAGGAGATGATGCTAGCAAACATGGCCTCTATAGTGCAGGGTCACTCATGCCCTTCTTTACTTGTGGATGCTTTAGATTCCAGTTCACATGATGGAGGAAATGGTATTTTGTAACTTATAATGTTAGGTTGGTAATGGACAGTTGGTATTTTTTACCACATTAAGAAGAATATTCAATACTTGTTTATATTAATAAGGACGATTTTGTCTTTTCCAGATGGTGAATGTAGATGTGCAGGAGAACAAGGACAAGATATTTTTGTATTGTGCTCATTTAGAACACAGGGGCTCACAATATCGATACATGCAAGTTTCCCCTCATTGCCAGAAAATCCGTAACCATGGACAACCGGCCATACATTTCTATGCCTTTTTCTCAATATTTAACGAACATTTTAGGAATGAAACTGGAGAGTCCAGCGTGTACCAAATTCATGGTGAACTGTGAGATGGGTTTGAGAACAGATTGAGCCAAGTTCTATACTTAAAACAAACACACACACACAACTCTTTTTGGATGGAATATCCCCATTAACAATGTAATTTGGTCCAAGTCTGGACTGAATGTGCGTCTGAAAAACTACGTCAGTATGTTTTTTAAATATGAGCCGTTGTACATCTGAAGCCCACCTGACTGGACCAGTGGATGTTTTCTCTGCCCAGTTTATTTCTTTCCAGACTGCTCTCACCAGACCCAGTTTTTGAGACTTATGCCTGATTGTTTCTACTGTCTCTTCCAAATCAAGAAGTTTAATAAGCCTGTCGCTGTAATTTTCTGTCAAAGAATTGACATTATCTTTACCTCTTACTTTCTCTTGTATCATGTATTATATTTTACTACTGTATTATAATCATGAGTAATGTTGAATATCTGTGGCTTCCTTTATAGTCTTTAGTCAGGATTAAAGACCATTGGCTAGCATGCACCTTTTCTTTACTCGGTCTAATGTAATCGTTCATTCATGCACTGGAGATCTTGGAAAGTGTGTCCGGGTATGTTGGATTATTTCCCTGACGAACCCTGTTTTCTACTAAAACGGGCAACGCAATTGTGCAAGGGAGCACGTTGGAAAAAGCAGTGTATTGCTGATCCGTTTGGTCAAACGTAATTGATTCGTACAGTAAAGACGTTGATCATAAAGGGGAGACACTATTTGGCATTAGTGTGGAAAAAGTAGAGGGGCCAACTCCTCAGTGGAGAACGCGAAACGTACACCGTGAATAACTTTTTAATATTAGAACAATTATCCTGATATCCGAAGTAAATAAACTATTTCGACCTCTTACATTCACAACATTATCAATCTTGTTTTCGGTAGAATGTGGCTGAACTTTTAGTGTTGAGGCCAACACGACTACCTACGAATGATACTTTAAGGCACGTAATTCGTAATCCAAAATCATTTTTTATTAATTTCAGTACGTCTGCGCATTCGAGCAGTTGCATGAACTCTACTCCGTTCTCTGGTGGTGCAGCTCTTACTTTGAAGGGCCCCGTTTCTCTGAACAGTGATTGGTTGGCGGATATTGTCTACCTTTCCAGCGACGATAAACACGCCCAATTTAGCGAGCGGAAGCTACAAAGTGCTCTCAAACAGTCTGTCATAGGAGAAAACCTTCGCAGGTGAAACAGGCCAGTTTGATAGCAGTCGGCCATTCCAGTCCGTAGCGACTTTTAAAATCGTACGGACATGGCGACAACCAGCCCCTGCATCGTGGTATGTACTGTTTTTTTTTTTGCAGTATCTTATACTGGAGTATGTCTGCTGCAGTATCCGTTAGAGAGCCCAGTACAGGCTCCTCGCGAGCTTACCTTTCGCATTACGTATGCAGTTAACAACTAAAATAAAAGATATAAATTAGAGAATAACTTACTTTACTAGTGTTATCGAATACTCTTGAAACGCATAGGCTAATGTTTTACGCTAGCCCGTTGCTCTTTGGCGGTAGGGCCTAGGGGTAAGCTCACGCGTGGTTGCACGCACGCATGCCACATGTAGCAAATGCACTAAGCATTTTCATTTTTCGTAGAGACTTGTACAATTAGGGATCGGAATGTGTTCAATAATGCGTATCAACATAGTAACATCAAGGACATCCAGTGATCAATAAGTATCATTTTGATTTAAACAGATTAGGGGCCTTGTCCTTCTGTTAACAGGCTTATATAAAGCTATACCAATTCCCTTCCATATTGTAAAACTATAGACTATTTAGGCCTATAGCTGAAGCAGTGGTTGAATTGTTAATTCTGTGAGACGCAATAACTTCATTTATTAAGATAGCTAGGTACAGTTTGCAGGTTGACATCACATCATTTTTAAAAGCCTACCAAATAATTAATCGTCAGTAAGCAGCCTGTGGGTTTACTTTTGAATGGACAAGGTTTTTAAGATAAGCACAGTGAAAAGGTTTGGCGGCAAATACTATGTGGAGTATTACGGTATAGAAAGTAAGTCTCTCAAACACTGAGATGACTAAAATCGTAATGAGAATTCGGAGGCAAAAGAACAGCCTGTTTTTAGTCTGTTATTTATAAACACTTTTAAAAGCATCCGTGGGTATTAGTGTTTACTTTTTGCTGTTGCTGATGCGCAGATTTGGTTTTGCTTAATTTGCGTGACCTACGGTTCACACATCGCGTACACAATCTCCTAAACTTTGAACTCCGTGGCATCACCCTCTGTGACCTCAGTTTTGCAAATAAATGTCATTGCGTTGCTTGTTGAGATTTGAGGACTTCAGCCGTCATGGTAAAGCGGACCAAGAAAATGATTAAATCACCCAGAAGAACTGAAACTCCCACCAAGCTTACAGGAAGAGGCATGTGACAGCCATGTGAGCTAAAACAGATTGATGCATTTTATTGACTTTTTTATATAAAGGTGTCTTGTGTGCCAAGTTTAGAAACTCCAGCACTGTACCAAAGTGTGTTATGACTTTTTTGAGGTTCAGAGGTCTAATACACAACCATTCCCCCTTCACATATCCCATAACTGCAGTGTTATCCTGGGGCAGTTCTAGACTTGCTAATATGTTGTGTTGGTTCTTTAGATTGTGGGTTTGGAATCTTAAGTTTGAAGTACTCACAACTTCAGTTTTCCTTCCTGACCCTGCTGTACACAGCAGAGAGGATGTGAGCTCTGTCTGTGTCTCCTGATACTAGAGAACTTTTCATTTTGCTGTAGCGGAACGCTGGGATAAAACCCAGAGAGAATTCTCAATGAACCATTCCAGATTTGTTTCCGTAGTCTCTCCTTTGCCAGAAAATCAGTGATCCTTCACAGTTGAGGCAAGTCAAGTCAAATTTGGAACCACAAGTATGCATTGGAACCCTCAAAATATTACACATACACACACACACAGTATTGTACATGTTTAATATAAGGTCAGAAGAGACATTCTACACAGTCTGCAAAAGTTTCACACTGAAGTGAATGTGACCTTTTACTGCCATACAGGGAAGGGACAAAACATTGACCTTCAGCCAGGTAATTCAGAAAAGAAATGTTCTTGTTCATTACTGTGTTCTATCTAAAGTTCTGAACAAGTTTGAACGACACTGAAGATTTGTTCAAATTGTTCCTGACTGAGCTGCCTAGGTAAATGTGGGGCTGCAATTTAGGTGGAAAAAATGCTAGACTTAAAACTACAAGCTTAATGAAAGCACTCCTAAAGTGACAAACACCATCTATCAAGCTTTGCATTAGTTTCCTGTAGCTGCAGACAGCAGTTTAAAGCACATCACAAAATTTGAAAGCGCTTCTGTGTATTTTTCAGACTGAAACAAAAGAGGGAACCAAAGGTTTTAATTCATTAGATTTTCAAATGTCTTTGAGCATAACCATTGTTTTCCTGTTCAGAATTAATGAATACATGAATGAAAAATATAAAACATTAAGTTCCAGGCCCTGCAGCTGAAAATGTGGTATTTTAAAACTTAATTCATACATTTTAAATGATTTTAAATGCTTTATAAAGCACAATAAAACAAATAGTAGTACAGAACATTGAGTGCTGTGTAGTCCAAGTATGTCCTAACAAATTGAGATCAGTGTCTGTGGTTGTGAAGTGGTGGACTTTTTTGACTGTTTTCCTTTGCATGCGTCTTCCCTCAAATGTCTCAAATGTTGCAATAACTGTAGACCGTTTAGTTACTGGGTTTAGAGCTGAATGAAAGCCAGGCCTCAGTATGTCCTTCTGCCCTCTGTGTGAGTGACTTCTGCTAATGAACAGTTCTGCGTTAACCATCCCTATGGTGTTCTTGCTGCGTTTCAGATAAGTGATGAGGAGCAGGGTTATGACCTGGACCTCTTTTGCATACCAAAGCACTATGCAGATGATCTGGAACGCGTTTATATACCACATGGACTCATCTTGGACAGGTACCAGGCAAGCATCTACTTTTCCTTTAACCCCGGATTCCATCCTGCCTGATCCCTCCGAGCCTTCTTTCTTGATCAAGGGGAGCTTTAGTGATTTGAACGGCCTTCGTTTGCGCAAGACATGTTGTCCGAGTATAGAAGTGGAAACTGATACCATGCTGATATTGAGGGTAAACAAACCTGAGCCGCCTCTCTCTGACCCGGTTCCTGCAGGACCGAGCGCCTGGCCAGGGAGATCATGAAGAACATGGGAGGCCACCACATTGTAGCCCTGTGCGTGCTTAAAGGAGGCTACAAGTTCTTTGCGGACCTACTAGACTACATCAAAGCCCTTAACCGCAACAGCGACCGCTCCATTCCCATGACTGTGGACTTCATTCGCCTTAAGAGCTATCAAGTAAAAGAACAAGTTCATGTCCTCTTCTTTTTTTAATGCTCATCTGCATTTGTTGGAATTTGCATTTGCATGTAAAAGTCCCAGCTTTAGTTGAATATTGCAACTTAAATCTACGGTAATGTGCAAAAATCTTACCTATCAGGAGAGAAGGTATTTACTCCAGAAATCAGTTAATTACTCCACATGGTTAATTACTCCAAGCAGCGGCCTTTGGGTTGGGGTTCTTGTTCCTTCATGTCCTCTGTCCAAGTGAACCCAGCCTGCTGCATTCATGTTGAGAGAAATGTAAATGTTCATTGGCCAAGTCTTGATTGTATTTCAATTAAGTCATTAAGATGCAGAAATGGTTGAGGAGAGGTTTGGATTGCATACTCATGTTCGTGTGCTTCACAGGCTCTGGATAACCTTTTTGAAAATTGTATCGTCACTTATTATTGTTTTCATGCACAAAAACGTATACAGTTGTACATTCAGGTGACCTAAAACTTTTTCATAGCGATGATATTTGCTGCTATAATTTGTGGAAATGTTCATTCTCACCATTGGATCAGTTAATGTATAAAGCTTATTCACTTGCCATGTTTTTTGTGGGGTTACAGAATGATCAGTCTACAGGAGAGATAAAAGTGATTGGTGGAGATGATCTGTCTACACTCACGGGGAAGGTAAGCATCCACCTGGAGGGAAGAATGTCTCGGTACCGACACCCAATATTACTCTGCACTGTTAAAAAAAATTTGGTCTTAAGGTGAAAAGTAAATCCCTCAATTTTACTGTTTTTAATTCCGACATGTTCATAGTTTCGTATTCCATCACGGTGCTTAAAGTATTCTGAAGTGCAAATATTAATGTTTCTGCTCCTTTTTTCATGTTTCTAGAATGTCTTGATTGTGGAGGTATGATTGCATTTATTCTACCTGAAATACCTGATGATGGCTTAAATTACCAGCTTTGTGTGAATGGCATTTGTCTTTAAAGGAATTTATATTTTCAAGGACATCATTGATACCGGAAAGACGATGAAAACATTGTTAGAACTCCTCAAACAGTACAACCCAAAAATGGTGAAGGTGGCGAGGTAAGGAGGAATACAGTAGCACCAAGTCCATGGGGTTTTTCCTACCAAACCACCTCCTCCTGGAGGAGTCAGTTAATTTACTACCTCCCCTCTGCCCCACCCCAGTTTACTTGTGAAGAGGACACCAAGGAGTGTTGGCTATAGACCAGACTGTAAGTATATAAAATATTAAATATTCCTTTTTAAAGCTTTGTTAATTTTGCATAGCCTCAGTACAGTATACAGTGCTCCTATGGGCAAGAACAACATTTATAGATGTGAGCATCTTTGTTTTATTAGTGAGATTTACAGGAGATTTCTGCATTGGAATAAAGCATAATTAAATTAGCACACACCTTTCAATAGGGATTAAATGGTCTGCAGCATTTCCCCTTCAACTTTGAAAGGCTCTTGTTTGTAGTATGTTGTGTGTTGTGTACAGACAACATCTTGGCTGACTCGCAAAGTAAATGAACAAATGTCATGAGTCATAACTGCTTTTCTCTACCCTTTTCTCCTCAAGTCGTAGGATTTGAAGTCCCTGACAAATTTGTGGTGGGATATGCGCTAGATTACAACGAGTACTTTAGAGATTTAAATGTAAGTCATCATTTCAGAATCGAAAGCACAAACACTTCCCATGCTAGGTGAATATTCAAATGGCTGTTCACAAACAAACAGTCCCCGTCCCCATCAAAATTCGAACCATGTTCAAAATACCCAAGCACCCAACATACTAAGCGAACATCCTAATTGCACTAATCAAACAAATGCACACCACCTTACCCTGTAAGCAAGCATACTAATCATGTTACTCTTGGGTTGACTGCTTCTTCTGTCTGCTTTTCAGCACATCTGCGTCATCAGTGAAACCGGAAAAGAAAAGTATAAAGCATGAGGAGGCCTGAAGATCCCCTCCCCACCAGTTGTGTATCATTTTATTGATGTCCTTTTTGTTATATCTGGTTTGTATTTTTCATGAGTGCAGCTTACCTCACGGGTCATCCACTCTGGGTCAGTTTTTGTTCATGGAGTACCTCGCATCTTTCTCCCCACTGTCTATGACACATTAGTGACCAGGCGTTTCTTGTCAAAGTCGAATTTGGTTTGAGTGCATTTGGCTAAAATATAACCAACTGCAAACCTTTGGGGTAAAGGCTTAATTATTTAATTTATTACATTTGTACGTGTTAAATATATTGCCAGACATTTTAAAGATCAATTTCATTCAGCAAAAACACCTAGCCATTCTCTCATGTTTAATAGGATCAATTAAGTATTTGATCAGTGAACAATTTTTTTTTTGCCAAACATTTAGTGTGGTTTGTAATATTATAATATGCACATGCATACCAATCATACTGAAATCATTTGTTTAAATGTGATTGTTTTTTGTGATTAATTTGGATACATCTTGAGGTTGAATGGGCGTTATGGACTCGTTATTTTAATTTAATGGCAATTATCCTTTCTAGTGCTGTAATTCCATTCATTATGCCTTCGTTATTCCTGTTTACTGCAGTTATGTAACAATGCTGCAGCTTCAGTAAGTTTCCAGTTTTGTGATTTGGGGGGGGAGGGGGGTGTTATGATACCTTATATGTTTAGTCATATAGCCACAATAACACAATCCTACCTATACCCTTAAACACTGATGGGTGAACAAGTGTGATCTACCAATTTCTCAATTGAGCAATGTTATTACCAGCTTTTGACATTAGCCTTAGACAAAATAAGCACAGAGCAAAACGTCTCTATAGTAACAAGTAGTGCTGAGGCTTCAAGTGTACACTTTAACTGCAGTTTCCAAGACCCATCCCACTTCTAAGCGCACAGTGACGAGTCATGATCATGTAGTGAACTGTCAGAGTCTTGAGGATGCCACATTAAAAATGAAGTGCACCGAATGTAGTCATGTGATATTTAAGGTCTTTAAATTGGATTGGGGGGGGGGCGATTTTTAACAGCCTTTGTCTTGCAACATTCGGCTTGTTTTAAAAATAAATCTCCAAGAAGCTTTTACAGTAGGTATGGACTCCGTGGTAATATTCCTGACTAAGTCATTTGGTATGCAAATGGTTCATATGGTATTGAGTGAAGTTAAACCCAGTTCCTTTTCTGATGCCATTTTGAGATTATTTGTGTAATGCCCCTGACCCAGTTGATGGGTACGGAATAAAATAGCATGTGCCAGTATGCCTAATCATTATTGAATCTGTTTAATCAAATGTAAAAGGGGGGGGGGGGGGGTTAAATGT
>JAOXYF010000010.1:15336899-15396907 GCA_028565775.1 Sternarchorhynchus goeldii
ATACCGGTACTGTATAGCATGCCTAAGTTGGTTAAGTTCCTTTATGAATAAAATAGCTTCTTCCTCCTTCATTTTGGAGACACCACACTTAAAAATAGCCACAGGGCCAGTAGTGGATATTCTCATTCTTTTACTTGAAGAGTTTCTTTCTAGTTATCAGGCCTTCTGCGCCATTCTTTTAATCTTTAGTGCGAACTCTTGTGCCGTCTTTGTGGGCCACACTCATTTGCTTAGGAAAATGATTATCCCTATGAAAAATTTGCAAACAGTGTGGACCTAAAAGAGTCTGTTCTCTGCATTATCAGTGATGGTAGTTGGAAATTTGAGAATAGCCTTCAAAACAATTGCTGCATCAGTTGTCACTTCAAGCTTTGCAGTTTAAGAACAAATACAATTATTTTGCATAGCTACATAAATGAATAATTGTTGCATAAATTAATAAAAAAGAATCAAACGTAAAGTCTGTCTTCTGTCAACACCAGAACTGGCAACATTCTCTGAGTATCCTGGAGCTACACAATGTATGAACTTGCTTCCTATAAATAATCCATAAACAATTTTCTAGAAGCATATGAAAATGAAGGTGTGCAAATCATGACGAAGCTTAACAAATATCTGTTGTTCCGTAAATCAATCAGTGCAAAATATTAGCTGCATTAGTTTGTCAATATGATTACTAATACAGGGAGGTAAGTGTGCTTTCGCTCTTTCTCTCCTTTTCTCTTATCCTCTAATTTCTACACCTGTACCTAATAAGGGAAACGATAGATGCAGGTGGTTTTAAGGTAGGTGGTGAATATAATGTCGCAACAGTTTCTCGATATTCCAACTCTGCAATACAGGAGGCAGTGTAGCATCTTAATACAGAACAAATATTAAAACGGAACGGGATAAGGATACAAGTAATATAAACCTAGTCAGTAGCTCAATCTGTGCAACCGTAGGGGTTATGAGAATGTAATGAGAACGTAACACTTAAAACCGAACGTAACGGGCAGTATGACACGAGAGCTGTTAAGTGTGGGCGTGTGCTGCAGAAAAAGCTAAGTGTCCGTCTTGTTTTTTGTGCTGTGTTGTTCTACCTTTCCACCACGCGCTATGATTGGGTAAACAGCAATAACACCAGGAACGTGATTTTAACGTTTGTAAACGTTGAGCTCGATTAACTGTAACTCCGTGTAAGCTTAGCAGGGTTTTCTTTGCCCATTATTGTAAGGCCTGTACAAAACAGGAGGTAAATGGCAAAAGCAGGAACTATATTTAAAAGTGAATAATAATATCGTATCATTTTCAATGGAACGCGTGGTTTCAATCAAAATCTTTCCACAGAGTTTATTTTTATGTGATGATTTGTAAGGTAACCCTACACGCATGCGTTCGTTAGGCCGAAAGGTAAGGCGGTACAATGTGACGCAAAAGTGTGAGGTCTCCAGGAAGTAGTTTAAACGGTGTAAATTCACTGGCTACTTGAGTACTTGGCCCCGTCCTAAAAAAACAGACCTGCAAACTACTGTACGATGATTGGTTCAAGAGCCCATCAGTCAGTCTCGTAGAAAAAGAAGGGGCGGGAAAGCTTGGTTGAGTCGCGAGGTCCACTGCGGCGTCCAAGGATTGATAAACAGAACTTTGATTGAAATAATTGACGCAACTAGCTAAATCATCGAAGCAGTTCACTTGAACTTTATACATGGAACTGGAGAAACGGGGGATGTTGGAAAGTAGTTGCTTGTTTTATGTACTAATGCACCAGTTGACGGTTTAGCTTTGCAGGCTAGAGCATCAGCAGTATATCATGAATGCTATGTCTAGGAGGCTAATTAGCTAGCTAGCTATAGGAAGGAAGCTACTTTCCCTTCCCGATGATGGCCAGCTAGCTGAAGTGTTTTACAAGCTACCTAGCTATCATCATTATTTTGTTTGCAAGTAATAGTTGATATCGGTAGCTCCAAACCAGATGTTTGATTTATTGATTGTCATTTTATTTGAGTAGCTTTTTTCTACCACAACTCCTGAATGGAGACTTGTTGGAATTTTCTTGCTCCTGTCTTGACTGTGCTAATAGTCAGAGACGATAAACGTATCGAGCTACGCTAACAGGGCAAATTGGCTAGCTAGCTAGTAACTATCTTGGACGGACTCTGGAGAAGTTGGCAAGTTAACATTTTAGTTTACTACAGGGACAGTTCATTTTTAATTGAAATTTTATTAACTTTGAAGATGAGTAAGGTTCGATGTCTTGGGCTGCAGGCGCAAAACATTGATTTCACAAGGTCCAACTGATTCGCAATGTATGTAGCTACTTGCTTATTTTGACTCTAGACGTCTAAAGCACATAGGTAGTCGTGTTTGTCTTGATACTACGGTATGAGTGCATAAAACTAGATTTAAACCGTCCTTGGTTGGCTACCTAAAGATTTCCAACAATGTAGCTTTCTAGCAAATCTGCAGTGGGTACTAGATAAATTCACGAAGACGCCAGTAACTCGCTCACGATGAACAACCAAGGAATTATGTCACAGGAGAAGATGGAACTGGACCTCGATATTTCATCGTCACTTGTTCAGAATGACGGTCACTTGAGGCGATCCAACAGCGAACCGATGATAAATGGCCTAAGGTTATTAAACTTCGATGTCTGACTTTAAATTACGTACAGCTGTTCGACACTTTACGCTCGTCGTTTCCACAGTACAACAGAGCATTGCGTGGCTGCAATGGTTATGCTCTTGGGTCGTAGGGGTTCAGTCTTGCTGGAGGAGGGCTAATGTAGTCCACCAGTGTGTTGTATTTGAAGCACAGACTGTGTTGGTAGTGTAAAACAAACATTGATCCAGCAAATAAACGCATTGCATTGAAACCGATGCCACAAATAATCAGTACTTTCTTTTTAAGTGACGGCTCACAAGTATTTCAGAGAGAAGTTCTGCGCAGCAGAAGAAACAGCACAACTCTTGTTAATCGACCCAACATGGTACACATCCTGCATCCTGTTACAGATTAATTATGACTGCAAGTTTATTGCCTCCTGACTTTATTTATTTTTGCTTTGCTTTAGATTCCATCTTCTCCAGTTCGTGTTCCTAGTACAAGACTTCAAAGAATCAAACAGGTAAATACTTGGTGTGGAATAAATATTTAAATACACAACTTTTTTTGAGGGGGGGGGGGCAATGTGAGATTACTCTGTATTTCAAACCCAGTTAGGTGGAGACCCTTATTGCACAAGATCTAACCTGGACTTGGCTGTGCACTGAAAAGAATGTAGAAATGACTCCTTTTGAATATCTTTGGTTTTGAAGTTATAATGCATGTATTTGTAGGAGGAGGGGGTTGATGTGATGAACCGGGAAACGGCTCATGAACGGCAAGTAATCTAGTGTAGCTTGTTATTAATAAGCATCAGTATTCTGTAGATCAAGGAATATACAAGTATTAGACCTCAATTGCTGAACAAAAGTTTGACTTGAGTATTCAGACGTTTATTTTTTTACCCAGTCTGTGACCAAGTTTGCATGTTTTCTGAAATATTTGAACTATTGTGGAAGCTAAATCAAATGTTAACCATGAATGAAAGCCAAACCATTTTATCATACTCATCACTTACAATAGCATAGAAATGTAATGTCATTACATGATTTAACTCCTTTTAATATTATTTGTGATTGATTTCTATCTCTCCCCTTCCTGACCATCTAACTAGGGAGGTACAAGCAGCCATGCAGATGAGTCAGTCATGGGAGGAGAGCCTTAGTCTGGTAAGACTGACCTCATGCCTGTAAGCCAGGGCACAACTTTTTAATTTTTAAAATTCAGAAACCAGACCCACTTGCATATAAACAATAATAGACTACGCGAATAACTGGTCGGTGATTTTTTAAAGGCTAAAGATGCATGCGCTGGGCTTTAATGCCACAGCATGTCCACCTCCCCATAATGAGATGGGCATGAAAGCGTCAGCATGCTAGATGAACACATGGAGTTAACAGGGCCGTCAGTCTCTCGAGAACAGACTGTCTCGGTAGTATGATACTCAAACAATAAACTGGTTGTTTTGACACTGACGGACCACCATGAGCTTCTGGTCCGTATTTGAAATGAACGAGTTGTCTTGTCTTCCAGAGTGACAATGATTTTGAGAAGTCCTCCTCATCATCCCCGAAACGTATCGATTTTGTGCCCGTGTCGCCAGCTCCATCTCCAACCAGAGGCATCGGGAAGAAGGTTTGTATGTGGAGTTTTTTTGTATTCATCCTGTGGTCTTTTGGAGTAAAAATGTTTTGGGGTCCGATATACTCAAGGTCTTGTAAATGTCCTTTTCTCAATGAGCAGCAGTGCTTCTCTCCATCTCTGCAAATCTTGGTGAGCAGTAATGGTCTGAATCCAAGCCCTATCCCCAGTCCAACGCGTCGCTTCAGGTGAGTTTCAAGCAGCTCAGACAGTAACCAAAACCTTCTGTGTAATTCTAGTATCGTTTGGAAATTCTTGAGCACTTAATGGTAGTGTTCTGTCTTTATGGTTCCTCAGCAGGAGGAGTCAGAGCCCCATTAACTGCATTAGACCCAGCATCTTGGGCCCGATCAAACGTAAAGGTGAGGGAACCACCACCCCCACAAGGGGGGGGGGTGATTATGGAGGACCATGAAATGGGCTTTTGTTGAATCCTCCCTGTTGGTTGCAAGTTTCAGGTGAGATGGAACCAGAGAGCCAGCCCAAGAGGCTCTTTCAGGGTACCACCACCATGCTGTCTACAGACACCTCCCACCTGCCCGAACTTGCCTCTTGGTGAGTTACTGCGAGCCACAAGTTGGTAGTGCTTCTTAATCCGTTATGATTAAATTGGTGTATAGTGTAGCTGGAATGACTGAGCATGTGGCTAAACACGTTCTGTCATGGCTCAGCACAAGGTTGGTCGTTTGCAGTTATGAGTGAATACATTTTTGGGGGGGAGGGCTACAGGCAACTTATCAGGAATATCGGGGAATGTGAAGTCCAAATTCTGCCATTTGATAAATGTCATTTTACTGTAGTGAGGACATTTCTTTTATGGCTGTAGGTAAACTGGTATCATCTCTGAAAGCTTTATTTGCACTTTGCAGTTGGACCTGAAGCTCTTTGTCTGTTCTGTCAATGACTGCCATTGGAGTTGTTTTTATGGCAGGTGCGGGATGTTACTCTGATCCATAATGTCTGATTTTTCTCTTCTGCTAGTCTGTCGCCAGACCTTCTCGATGGAAGTCTCAGCAGTATTGGCTCCTCCTCTGGTTCTCCTGCTAAAATGGAGGGAGTTTCCCCCTCATCCAGCAACTCTCCATTCACCCCCCTGCAGGATATCTCTCCCAAATGAGCCTGAATCAGAGACTCCATTACCAGGAGGTTAGAAGAGGAGGGATGCATTCTGTAGGGTCTCCATGGTCATTTTGAGCTTCTCTTCCTATGCCTTCCCAGCCTGGTTTTTGTTCTGATCTTCAGATTCTCCTGGGGTTTGCTTTCTAGTAGGAATGCTGGAGCTGAGGGTGGCTTGTATTAAAGGAAACCAAAGCCCTGTGGGTAATCTTTGTGTGGACAGTACCGTCAGGGTAATCTGTAAGGTGGAAGACTGTGGATGATATTTTCACCAGCTGCTAGATGAGGATGTAATGCATGGGGTGTGGCTCCATTTATGAAAAAGTGAACTGCTTCTGACCTTTTTTTTTTTTTTTTTTTTTTACTGTAGTTCTTTTATCTTGGAGGAATGACACCGTAACATGAATTATGGCTTTTAGAGAGGGAAGTGTTCACTCTCGCAACAAAACCATTAGCTTGTCTGTGGGTGGTTTCCAAGACTTACACTTTTCTCATTTACAAAAGCAGATTGCCAACATGTATTGTGTGTGAATTTAACTTATTTTTTTTTCATTTTGTTTTCTTTAAGTTTGTAAATGTCAGTTACTGGCTTGTCAGCACATGAATGTATGACAAGTTAACTGACAGTTGGCCTATGGTGTGGTTTTTTTATTAGCCGTGCAATTAATAGCATATGCATAATTTGCAACCCGAGTTCTCCAAGTTAAGTGTAAGGACTTGATATTCATAGGTGTAAGAAGGGGGAAGTGACATGAATCACACTTGATGCTTCATTTTCTGTTGGCGCTAATGATGGCCATCAATGAGTTGGTATGGGAATGCAATGTTGGGATTATTACCACTAAATCCAAGAGTTGAACACTACAGTACTTCTCTGTCGTCTGTTGTGGTTTGTCAGGACATGGTTCTGCCATGTTGGCCTTGAAGATGCAAAGGAACTGTGACTACGGTGCATCTTGGAACCCTTTAAACGCGTAGTAGCTTCACCCGTTTTCCTTTTGCATTTGAGTATTGCACTGGGTGACAGTGCCATCTTTAAATTATGTTTTGTTTTTTTTTTGAGATGGGGAGGACTACTGAAAGGCACTGCAAAAATAATTTCAGTAAGAAATTCCTGAAGCGGTTTAGATCAATAGAAGGAAGGAAGTGGCTTCAAGAAGTTTGAAAACATGATCTCATCACAAGGAAGATGTTCATTTCTCAGAGGGGAAGATCTACCGATCTGCTTTAAGTAGGGTGCCATTAAGTCTGTATATATGATGTAAAATTGTACTTTGTGTAAGTTGCTATTCATTTGGGCTTTAGTTATTTTAGTAAATTTCTTTTGTAAATGGTTTTATAAATGGGTTTCATTAAAAAAAAAAAAAAAAAATCCTGAGCATGTATTATAAATTCAGTTTTTATTTGCAGGCACAGAATTGTGATTGTAAATTCTATTTTTGCTGAAGTGATTTTTGTTTTTTTCCCCTCCCAATCTCCTGGGTCAGAAAATGGCCGTCTCAAAACTGCAGTGTACATCCTTTGGATCTGAATGTCTGTCTTTTGCTAACATACAAAGCAGTAAGTGGGTCATGTGGGTCCCATTTCTGTACTGTATCTATGGTTGAAGCGTTTGGTTTGCTTTACAGACTGTTTTTGTCCTGTGGACTTGTCTAAAACTTTATTTAACTGACACTGTCGATGAATGGGGTACTTTTTTAAAAGGTGTGAACATAGGTTTGTGTTGACATCTTGAGGAGTGAGTTGGGTGTTGATGATTTAAATGTTGTGCTCTGCGTTAAATGGACAAAAATCTCATCTCGTCACACCAGTGATCTTAAGATTACAAAATAAATTATTTGTCCTAAAAATGTTGGATACGTCACTCTTGTGCTTTTCTTGGTACTATGGTAAGGAATTTCATAAGACATGGAATGGGTGTTGTATGCATTTTGTAGCCACTAATTTTTTAGGATAGTTGTACAATTGGTATAATTGGCAAGTTCAGTGTGGAGCAGTGGGTAGGTCTGTTTAATCATGACATACATGCTTGGGAAAGGGGGAGGGGAGTCATACTGACCCTCACTGTGTAACTGACAAGTTTAGGGTCACTGTCTTGACATGTCATTGCTGAGCCAAGTGGTCTGTTCACCACCAAATATACAGCTGCCAGTAATCCTGTGGTTGAAGTGACTATTATCGCTAGAAGACGGAATGCATGCAACATTCAATTGTACGTCCTCCTAATGAGACCTCAAGAAGGATATTTACCAATGGTATCGTCCACCTCCCTGTAGATTGTGGTGGGTTTTATTTTTTAAAAGATTAAAAGCTAAAATGGATTATGTTCAAGTCTGGTCCTACTGACCTACCAGAGTGCAATTAATAAGACTTAAATTATACTGTTTCAGTAGTTTCTTAATACTAGAGCCCAGTATGGTAGTTCAGGGTTGGAACTAAACTCTGCAGAGCTGTAGCTCACAACAATTGACTTGGACACCTGACCTAAAAGATTGTATATTCACTCCGTTTAAAATTGGCATGAATTGAATATACTGATTTAAAGAGCTGGCATGATTTTTTTTTTTTTTTTTTTTTTTTTAAATACACAAATGTATCTTTTAAAGTTTTAGTAGGTATGAGTGGATCCATGATATCAATAGTACAGATAATGAATTGTTTACACTGTCAATACTAGCATCAACTTGGTCACTACCAAAAAAAAAAATGCATACTAGAATGTAACCTATTTTGCCTCTTGCACAACTCATACAATTATTACAATGAGTACAAAACCAGGCAAGCCTAGTTTAACTAGACTGTCATGTTGAGTGATCTGCTTGAAAATCTGAAGGAAGGGTGGAATAGGAGCACTTTTGTGTACATGTGCACTGAAGCCTCTCGCTCACGCAGTTTAACAATGGGACCTGTTCAAGGCCAACCTGTTGGGCAGCCCAGTGAAAAGATCACATACCCAATGCTGCGTTTGTTTTGGATCCCTGTTAAGTGTTCACATTAAATCCAAGCAGATGTTTATTGCTCATTTAAACCTGGACATAAAGGTCATAAACATGGAGGAGAGAATCTATTTCACAAATGATGGTTGTTCAAGACAAAATTTCAAGCTTCCAAGATGAGACAATGCTGTGGTAATATCTGTAATACTGCCTCTAAAAAAATTGGATTTTGTTAATGTTGCTCATTCCTGTTGCTCCATTTCCTCCTGACTATTGTGTTTCAGTTGTCTGCTCTTATGTATGAATGCTGCTTTGTTGCTTGGATTTAGCTTTAACAACCTATTTAGAACAATTATATTATTTAAAATGTCACATTTGAAGCTACTGTTTCTACATGAACATCTAATCAAGGTTTTTAAGGCTAAAATCCAAACCATGGAAAGGCACATGTAAAATGACCTGTTGCAATGAAATGTCCAGATGCTCCCGACAAACTAAACGCGTGATTGGTACACAAGACAAGCACTGGACATCCAATTCTCCATAAAGCAACAAAATGCCACAGACGCTAATGGTATGGTGTAAAACAGCACATTTAATTTAACGTAACCATGTGGTTCCACACACACAACCCGTTCGTGCCTCCCCCCCGATAGTCAGCTCGGCTCAGTTGCCAGCTCAGTCAGTTTTCTGTTTGTACACATAAAACTCTTCCCTTGCATCTTCATTGTGTCTAGAAATCTGAAATGTCATTCAAGCAGTTATTTCACGTTAAGAGGGTAGCTTGTGTTTGTTTGTTTTTCATATTTGGCGCATTCCTGCGTTCACCCTTCTTTCCCTCAACCGTTTTTGGTTGTGCAAATGTCTTTCCCCGCGTCTTCTGTTCTGTTACAGTCACCCGGCAGTGATTCACGTGCGTAGGATAACCATTGTAAGAAGACCTGCGTAAGAACAGCAATCAGCAAGACGGGTGGAGGAGAAAGGAAAAAAAAAGGTACTTTTTCCAATCTCATTTGCGATTTCGCAGAGATGCATACTTTTGAAATAGCCATAGTCAGACTCACCTAAAACGTAAGCAGCTACAAGTTTCTTGTTAACACTTAAGTGGAGGTAGACAGGTACTGTGGACTCCTGCTCCCCTAAAGTAGGCAACATGAGAGCAGCCATACACACCAGGCCCAGGAGGACAGTCAGCAGGCTGGGGCCCCCTGATGCAGCACGAGCCTCTGTTCGACACACATGCATGCACACGCACAGTCTTATTTGCATGGGTAGTGTGGAAACTCATTAAACATTCAGGTTTCAGTCTCCAGCAACGTCTTTTGTAATTCGTGAGCTTCTCTGTGGAGCCTGAAAAGGGCTGTCCCAGGACATTTCAATGTCCTTTGCATAACCTAATCAGTCCCAAAGGTGCCAATGTTTAGCCTTTCTCTCAGGCAAAGAGGGGCCAAGAATCAAGTGACCACTGTCCAGTTTGTTCACACAATTGTTCATATCTTTTGTATCCAACTGTATATAATCTCCTCTCTCTCTAATCTCAAGTCACCCAGTGAGAGTGATTTCTCTCCCACCCAACCCCACCTGCTTGAACAATAAAGTTATCTGCTTCACCTTAGCTGAGGTGGCTTTTTCTTCTATAGCAGAAAAAAACCTACACTTGGTTTGGTCAATAACATGAACTTGGCTCTCTAGTGCTACCCTGTGGCATAAGTGTGAATTGCAGTAAACTACATGCAAACCAAGGAGCATAATTTCTTTCAGGATCAATAAAGTGTAATCCAAATTGTGTTCAACTGCAAAGACTAACAAACAACATTTTTGAGACAAGGCAAAACAGTGAAAAAAGAAGGACAAAAACTCAATTTAAACCCATCAAACTGATCATTAACATGCACCTGCACACGATCCCTTAGGACTAAAAGAGTACCTGTCTGGAATGCGGGCTGCTCGAAAAAAACACTGTCAGCCAGCTGCTCCTTCATCCGTCGCTCCTCCTCCTGGGGCGGGGCATGTGGCTGCTCTTGGGGCAGCTCCTGGGCCGCCGAGGGCAGCAGGGTAGCCATCACATCCTTCCGGCCGAGAGCCTTCCGCTGGCTCTGCTCGGACACCTGCAGCCGGAACTTATCGATCACACCATAGTGGCAAGCGCGCACGTCCCTGTGGCGAATCACTCTGCGGGGAGAAACGGGTTGAAGACAGAGACCGGGGTGACTTCAAAAAGGCTTTTTAGCGATGCTTGGGAAAGTGAATGGAAATTGACTCCTGTATCTATCTAACCAAGGAGCTTACATGTCTACACAGCATTGTGGTCTAACAGCTCCAGTGGCATCCACTACCGCATACTTGTTGGGAGCTGTGCACATAACTGACAAAAGAAAAATAATTAAAATTATGTAAATACCCCCCATTTGTGTCAAATACATACACACGTACAACAAAAACTGGTGTATGACATTCAACTTGATACCAGACTCTCACCGGACCACTACTCACCTTTGAACTTGAGTGCAAACTCATACGGATTGTAGAGGGTGAGCACCTGCTTGTGTGAGGCCTGCTTGTCTGCATAAAAAACTAACTCAGTGGGGAACACGAACACGGGAAGTCTTCCTTCCACCAGGTCAGGCTGCCGACTCTGTGACTGCATTGGCGCGCACTGAGTGCACTTCGGCCTTTCCCCACTCTCTCTGTCTGGTCTCAGAGGGTGCAGAAGCTCCCTTAAACTTCGGCTAACCCTTACTCTCTCAGCTCCTCTCCTGCATGACGATCAGCCTGTAACGCAAAGGAGCAGGTTGCGCACCTTCCCGTCTGCAGAATGGATGCCCGTTTCCCCAACAGTCCTGTAATGCTCTGCAGAGAGAGCAAACATCAAAAGAATAACAGTTCAGGTGATCATAATGTTGATGCGCTGTTAGGAAAAATAGATGATTGGTGTTAAACAAGATTATCAAGAAATGCATGTTAAATAAATTCACACAACATTCTAATAAAATTAAAAATACATATACAGCGAAGAGCTGTAAAAAACACGAGTAACGATAAAGAGTATTTTAGACTGACAACAAGGGGCCAATCTTTTCAGCTCTCTTTGGTCCTTCCACGTGGCTAGTCATGTGATCATGTTTATCTCAAGTTCAAATGCATAGGGTATTTCGCAAGACTTTACAGATTTGCAACAAAACGATTGTCTACATTATCAGTTCTGACTACATTTAGCTAGCTGTACTGTACGCTAGCAGTTAAATTATACCTTAGATATACAGCTAATCCTTACGCCCTGCCAAACCACCAAACAGCACAAAATACCTAGAAACAGAGTTCGCCAGAACGGAGTTTCAGAATGACAGCAGCAATCCAGACGTCGTTAGCTAACTAGCACACACAGACCACAGACGTTCCGGACATATGGCAATACTAGAATATAATTCTATATCTAATCTATCACACCAAGAGCCACGTAGTCTTTTTTTCAGGCTGTTGCAGACACTCGTCTGAGGTGTACGTTTTCTGTTGCAGTAGTTAGCTACTAATGAACAAGCTAGCTACCTAGGTTTAGCTAACGTGCAACTGCGAAACATCCTACGCCTTGTCAACAATATTTGACTATCGTTAGCTCTGTTATAGCAGTTTCTCCACTTCTTTAAGATATCTAGAGTAATAACTAGCAATATACTGATGTGTAGACAATATGGTTATATCAAGATTTACAACGGAGTAAAAAGGAAGATTAGCTATCAGCTAGCTAAGTGATTAAACGACAACAAAACGTTGATTTTATTAGCTTGTGAAAATCTGTAACAAACGATGTTATTTTGTACCTTACTCGCATCACTACATATAATTCAGTAAACATTAGCTACCTTACTCTCCCGATTGTTATTTTTGAAGCCAAGCGTTGTGTAAATCCCACCCTATTTCCCTTCTTTCTTTGTCAATACGCTGCAGATCGCGCAGGGAATGCTGGGATACTGGAGGGCTCCGGTGGTTGGAGAATTCCGCCGGAGTCGTTCAGTGACGTAATGTGTGTTAGTAAATCGACACTGGAAGCCACATAGCTAGCTAGCTAGCTCACTGTACTTTATTGATGATCGCTTAGTTTCGAAAACAGTCAAAGTATGATTTAGTAGTGAATTGTACAAAATAGCGAGATAGCTACATGTAGTTAACTGCAATCAGTTAATTATACCTACGTGGAAATAAGTGCCAATTAATGTTATTCCAATTTCCGTATCAGATCAAAGTTTTACACATAAAAACAAAAACAATGCGTTATGAGTTAAATACAACGGTAACTTCACAAAAATGTGGTCACCTCTTTAAAGTCAATTATTTCCATAATGAAACTATAATTGTTATGCTTTACTTTGTTGGTATATATGAAAGAATTGTTTCTTTGTGGTAGTCTATCAATATGAGATATTAAAGAGCTGTACTCTGCAATTGGGATTCTAACTAAGAAATACTGTTTATTATTATCGGAGGCGTTACGACCCCAGTTTGCCCTGTTGCCAGGAAAGATGGCAAGGCAAAAAGGTTTACAGCTGAAAATCTGAATAATGAAAGATGTGAGGAATGTGCTGTGCAGGACGTGCCGGTGTGTGCCTTCGCAAAATTGATAACAATGCACAAATGGATGCGTGTATGCGTAAGTGTAACGGCAGACACACTATACAGAATATTGGACAAACTAATGAGAATATAAGACATTATTTTAATTTAACATATTTTAATGATATATTGTATCTGCTAAGAAACATTTAAGATTTGATGTGAATAATACCAACATAAAAAACCACAGAGCTAGTTTTAAGTGTCATTTTATATCTTTCAAAGTTATTAAAGTGTAAGTAAACATTTATTGACTTAAATAATAAAATATTTGTCTGCAGCAGGAGTGTGAAGCTACTGCATACTTATATGGGCACTGTTCTCTATACAAACAGTGCATTTTTCATGTTTACCAAATTTACTCTTTAGAATATAACCTCGGATGAATAAAGACACTGGATTATGTCACAGGTGGTAAGGCGGTGGCCAGTTTCATAATTGGCCTACTTTGTTTAGCGCATGGTGAATTCAAACTTTTAGTTTAAGAAACGAATCAGAAAGCCTTACCTGACACGTTGGCCCCTACAATTAAGCTTGGTCAAAAGACATATTTTAACAGCCTGTAACGTGAACCTTTTGAGAAAGGTTCCAAGGAAAAACGGAAGAGGAAAAAACCGTATGGACAGTAGGACACTTAGTCCTCGGTTTCATTGACAGTGCAACACTGCAGATAGCTTTGCTGACAGCCCGTGGATGATTTATTTATTTTTTTTAATGCAGGCCTTCCCTATCAACAAAGTATCTAAGCAAAAGAGAGAAAGCGATACATATCAAGTTTTACATACGATCACTGACGTATGGAATTGACATGGTATGAGATCACGTCATAATTTTAATGCTGTCCAAATGTTTTGTCTTTTGTAGGCCCCCTACGTCTGTCTCTGACGGTCACAAAACCAAAGGACATGCACCAGACTATGAAAGCGAGATTCAAAGGAAGCTATGGACAAGCCATTTTTTGTCCTCTCAAGGCAGTAATACTCGCGCAGACGGTGTTAACATGGCGCTTCTCTATGATCGTACTGAGCAGATAAACAAGAGGAGGGAAAGGTTGAGGGGGTAGGCGCAATTATTATAAAAATCGCATTGAGAACCTAGCAATTCCCCACCCCCATCAAGACAAACCAGACAAGTACTAAGGAGGAGGGGTCGGTGCTACGATCTGAAAATCGTCTAAAACAGACTTGGTTTACAAATGAGAATACGAACGCATACCATAAATATACCTCAAGTGTATCCACCGGTGTAACAAACAAGAATGATGCGTTTTTATTACTGAATTGCATTTACACGACCTACGTTCCTGTGGTTCTCCGCCAGACCAAGAACGGAGAAGTGCGAGGCGGATGAGAAGCGCTCAACGACCTCATTGCATATTTATGCATTACAGGGAGTGGCCACTGTGACTTGGCTTAGCCAATACCATAGTGGCGGTGGAGCGAAGGCGTTTCGATCTGTTCGGAAGAGAAGTTCTATCAGCGCGAGCCCCAGCAGTGCTCAGAAAAGACAGATAGAGAGTCAGGCGGCGGCGGCAAAGGGTGGCAGTACGACCCTCTTTTGGGGGGGTCTGATTATAACAAAATATAACACACATATATGCATGCCCAGGCCGGACATATGCCGATCATAGGTATTTTAGCAAACATCTAGATATATATCTATACATTTAAAAATGCCTATTTTACTTTTCCTGATAGACACGTCCGCTTCTATGAATCAGCGCACTTATTTGGGTACGACGTATCTGGACATTGCTAAAGGCGCGGTTGAGATCTTTATGAAGGTAAAGAATAATTTTACCCCGACTTTTACCGCTTACTGTTGTACCTTGTTAGAGTTAAGGATCCCTATGATAGGATAAGTCGAAACTAATGTGTACTGTTTCGTTTTCTTTAACAGCTGCGTGCCCGAGACCCGGCTAGTAGAGGCGACAGGTACATGCTAGTTACATTTGATGATCCACCATACGGAGTAAAGGTAAATAAATACTGCTAAATTGTTTATATGTGGTTAAAGCGTAGATATTTTCTGACAGTGAGACTCTACTGTCCCTCTGGTTCGTAGCATCGGGTCAGGCGGCTTCCCGGTGACGAAAACGGCTAATTTTTGTTAAAATACCCGCAGACCCGGAGCAGCGCAGCCTCTGAACATGGCGGACATTTTGCTTTTGTGTTGGGAAGCTCTCGGGCGCTGAGATGGAGGCGGAGAGATTTATTATCTACTGTGACGTATTGTGTGACGCGTTGGTGGGCTAACACAGCCTGGATTGGACAACCAGTCTGCCATCTCTTTCAAGCCCTCCTCTTGCAGTGCGCTGTGGCTGAGCTCTGCGCTTTCTCATTGGTCAATAAAGACTGAACAAATCAAACTGATTTGATTTGTGAAAAGCCATCAATAAGAAAAGAAGAGTGCATTTCACTCAGAATTGTCTTTCACATTATTTTTTTTCTTTTATGAAAGGTTGTCACAAATTATGCCCCCTTTAAAGTAGTCATTAAACAGGCAATTTCCTGTATTTTCCATCATTTCAGTGCATAAACCACCATCCAGATTTTGAGACTCTTTCCCAATGTATAATCCAGACAACATGCATTGAAACCAGACAACAAAATTGTCTTAAAGTCACACGATTTACCTAAACAGACAGCCTAATATTGCAGGAAAGTTCACACTCCTGTATCACCTGCACAAGGAGATTCAGACAATAGATCATTCTGGTCTGCCTTTCCTTCTGTTATTAAAACAAAATCTCTCATTAGCTAAAGCCAAACCTCTTGGCTTTTGCAAAGATACTGGAAGTTATCATTTCTTGACTGTAATGAGTCATATGTGCAGCTTGATAAACACAGAGCCTGGTCATTCACTAGGATTATACAGGATCCGATCATATTAGTATATCCACTCTTATGAACCAGCACAAAATATAAGGCTTGTTCCTATCTTGTGTTGATGTGTTCAAATCCCTCCCACAGTTATTTTGGTGTATACTCACCAAGTACACATAAAAAAACAGGTCAGATGCAAGACCTCTGCATTGAAATATTAGTGTCACATAAGCTCTTGGTGAGAATGCTTGCTGTGTTTATTGCCTTCTCTTTTTTACATCACTTAAAGCACATCACATGCTTAAGAAGAATGGGTCAAATCCTCAGTTTTTAACGTGTTCCGTGCGAAGCATTTTTGTGATGGGCACTGTGCCCAGACACCAGCGTGCACAGCGAATGACGGTCAGTATGGATGTGCGTTCATCAAGTTTCACGTGAGCTGAACTCTCTGCCTTTGTTCTGCACTTGATCATCACTGGACTGTTGTCAAGACCTGTAGATGTGACGTGCTGCCACACGTGTAAATGTGTTCTTTTTCTGTTTGACATTGACTGTGAGAGTGGCTTCATTCCCAGGCAGTTCAGTAGTGTTTTCTCTCTGGCAGGTGGCCAGCTGCTCTCTTGGGGGTGGGGGGTGCTTCAACCCCATACTCGCTTCAACCCCATACTCGCTGTTCACTTCTTTACTGGCTTATCCTAGAAAGTCTGAGGCTGCCTTTCAAGTGTCCTTACAGAGTAGTGCTGTAACATTCAGGGCGGGCCTTTATTATGGCAGAACTTTTCCCTGTTTCGCTGCGTGTGAACGTCCATGTTCTCAACCATGCCTCCTGAGTCGGAGGGATGAGTTGTAAATGCTCGACTGACATTGTGTGCACTCCTCGAAGGTGTCTGTTTCTGATTACTATTAAGTGTCCTAAGATGCAACGGCTCGCTTACATAAGCTCCTAGCTCTGAGCGCGCTATTCATGGTCGGCTTGTCCCTCCCACCTGTTTAAAAACAGTCTCCTCGGCCAAGCTTTCACCCTGTCTGAATTAGCCACCACGCTAACCCAGTTCTCAACAACAATACAGTGTCTAAGAGCCAGCACAGCAGGGTAGATCTGACCACTGTGTCTGAGAGAGTGGCTTTTTTTAATTTCCTGTCAATTATTCATGAGATTTTCAGCAGCTAATCGGTGAAGAGTTCAGAGAGCTTCCAGCCCTGACAGAGCTCTAACCCTGTCCACATTGTCCTGTTCACTTGTTGTCTCACTTCTGGACAAACAAAACATTATTCTGAGCTCTGCCCATTTTCTGATTTTGAAGTTGTTTGGGTTGCATTTTTTAATACATGTCTTTCTTTCATATTATCGGCAATCAATTTATGTTTATAGAGATATTTAATCTAATGCATTTTTTTTGCAGATGATCAGTATGGGGAAGTTCTTTTTTGACATGTGATGTAAATATAATAAATATAGACAGTATTTTACATTTACACCGTATTTATGCAGAAGTGTTCTAAAGTACATGGCTTTTTTTTTGCACATATCTGCTATATATTGCTTAACCGCAGAGGTCTTATCACTGTGAGACGTTTAACGTCCACACTACTTCGTGTTCTATCTTGCTGTGAATCAAGATACTGTAGTCAGGTGTTTGTTTTCAGTATACCTGACTGGTGGACCATATGACTGAAAACATACTACTACCACTTCTCCTCTGCTTCAGATTCTGGGATTTATGCGGTTTAGTCCATTTCTCATTTAGTTTCTCTAATTGCCGTCAGAGTGTGCGCACTGTTGGGAAAATGCTGGGAAAAGCCCTGCAATGTTGTGGGGCCATGTTCTCTTGTGGAGAGTCCCAGTTATTGCAGAGGCCCAGATTTTTTACAAGCGGGACCCTCCTTGTTAGAATCGCTTTGGGTGGTTAATCAGCCTTCATTACATGGGAGTAACAGCACTAGCTCTCCACATATGACAAACTGTACACTGCAGGCTACCAAATGTTTCTGCTGCAGGATGGTAAGCTCACCAAAACCACTGATCTGTAACCAGTCCTGCCCATTTTGTAAAAACAGCAGAGATTAAGGAAAGGTTTGAGGTAATCTGATCTGGGAAGAGAAGGGAACCCACAGGCACGGCCTCTCTCGGGAGCGCCTGGCCCGGGTACCTCAGCAGTCCGAGCATTGAGTCCGATCTGCGGGTTCGCCCCATGAGTGTCCTGCGCCCCGTTTCACCAGGACTATTTCTGCTCCTCCTCCTCCCATGTGGGACCCATATTTACACGTGCAGCGGTTTTCTCATAACTGCTGCATTCAGGAAACAAGTGCTTATCTGTTAGCTTGTGCTATACTGGTAATTTGTTTTGGCCACCTGTTCTGCAGTTGGATAAGGAAGGAAAGTTTAGATTGAGTTTTACTTGTCTTCTCTCTGTCTGGTCTCTTCCTGTTTTTTTATTCTGAAAGAAAACTATTATAAGAATTATAAAAAAAAAAACACCAAATACAAAGTCATCAAATCAACCGGGGTGCGAGAAGGTTAAGCTTGTCACTTCATGGTTGTTCACTGAAAGACTCCTGGGGAGGTCAGCCTTCTCCTCGTTCAAGAGTCTCTCTCAGACATACGACTGTCGTCAAGGGACAGGCTCTGATTGTGGTGCTGCTTCTACAGAGGTGATGAATTGTTAATGCAGAGGAAAAGGAAGGCGGTCAGGCAGACAAAATGAAAAAATAGAATTACTCTGGCACTTGAGTTATCGAGTGCCACTGAACACTGAGAGAACGTTCATTTGTCCCTCTCTTGCTCCGCGCCTCTCAAACGCAGACTCATGGTAGGCCTCGAACCTCGAAATGCCAAGTGTGTATTTGTTTCGTTCTTTTGCGTGAAGACACCACGTGCGCAGTGCGGGGAGGCCGAGGAGTTTCGAGGCTGAACTGCTGCAGGATCCCACCTGTTAAATAGGTCGGTCTCGCTGGGGATTCACCGGACATATGTTGCGCTAATTTGCCCTGAATTGAATTATGGCATTTATCAGCTCGCGTCTCGTACTGATTTTATAGTGGACTGTTAACCAAGTGTCATATTCCTGGCAGTTGAACGCAGATGATGCAGTAGAGTATGTTTCCGTTATGAAGATTGTTGTTCAGGATAGATTCACAGCCCCAAAATGAGTTCTGAGGAGAGGAAAGTAAATCAAATCAAGGGCTGTATCTCCAGACTGAATCCTATACACACACACACACACATATATACCCCACTTATCATATCTGTTTCATTGGAACCTTTCCACTCTTCAGTCCGCCCCTATTTTTCCTCACTTGTTCATTCGTTTGCTCTCCGACCCTCGTTGACAACTCGCAGTAGAGGCTTCCTTATGCTTGGCCGGCCTGCAGGTCACCCGCGGATTAAGCGTAATGCCGTGCGATACCTGACCTCTCTAGAGGAAACGGGAAGAGTTTCTGCTGATTTGCAGAAACGACAATTCGAATGGTTTGCATATATGCAAACTTGTAACATGTGCTGCTCTGTTCAAGCTATGGAGTTGTTTTGTAGTAAATGTCATACGATACTGTGTTGTGAGGTTGTGTGTGTTCATGTATTCATTGCACTGTAGTGCTTGAAGCGTCATCTAGAACTTTTCTTTTTGTGTGTGCGTGTTTATGTGTGTGTGTGTCCTAGGCGGGCTGGAAGGAGAACCATGCCACTTTCATGAGTGAGCTGAAGAACCTGCAGGCATCTGGACTGACCACACTGGGAAATGCCCTCAGAGCTGCATTTGACCTTCTTAATCTCAACAGACTGGTCTCTGGCATCGACAACTACGGTCAGGTATTAATAACCTTCATATTAATGTGCAGAGGTCCAAAGGTACGGTACGGTTTGTGATGTTCTTAAAACATCTGAAAGAAAGATGGAATCAACATGCAACAGCAGTTTAATAACGTCAGGCTAATAATTGTCCGTTAACTAATACTATTGGCACCCATGGAAAATGCAGCATGAACCCAACCTCCACTGACCTCACAGTGTCTGAGTAAGGTAGAATCTATCTTCTGATCTGTAGATGGTGAGAGAACATCAGGATTACAGCACTGTTCCCAATGAACTGTAGCTTCCATGCAGAGCCCCATTTTCCACATTCTGTGACTCTTCATTCAAACCATGCAAAGAAAAGCTATTACATTATCATTCTGTCTCATGAGCTCACTGAACACTCAGCCAAGGGTGTGTTTCTCAACCCCCAGGAAAGCACAGTAAGAGTGTTTTTTCCCTCTCAGGGTCGGAACCCCTTTTTCCTGGAGCCGTCAGTCATTATAACCATAACAGATGGGAACAAGCTGACTCACAGTTCTGGCGTGCCTGACGAGGTGAGGACCATCCGTTCTGCCTCTGTGCCTTCGAGCTGCGGTCTTCATACACACCGCATCCTTTGCCCCTCTGACTCCTTTCATCCCTTCTCATCCCCTCCATCCTCTTGCCCCTCTCCCCCTTGCTCCTCCCGCAGCTCCACCTGCCGCTCAACTCTCCCCTACCTGGCAGCGAGCTGACCAAGGAGCCGTTTCGCTGGGACCAGCGCCTCTTCGCTCTGGTGCTGCGGCTCCCCGGAGCTGCCGTCCCCGACAGCGAACAGCTCGGCAGCGTCCCCAGTGACGAGTCGGCCATCACCCAGATGTGTGAGGTCACTGGAGGTACGCCCTGCGGGGGACCCAGACCTGGGGTTTCTGCACGTTACGTGGCTGGACGCTAGCGCACAGGATGTGCCGCATTGAAGACAAGAGCCAAAACGCTATGGCAGCCATTTGTTTGATGTTGTGTATTGTGCCCACCTAGTTGTGCAATGCTGACTGATCTCAGTACAGTTTCGATTTGTTATTGTTTGTCCCATGGGATATAAGAAGTTATTCAGTAAGGCCTGAGCTGGCTGATTAATTAGTTAGGCAATTTACTGGGGACTGTATGTAAACAGCAGCTGCAGCAGGCAGTGTTACGGAGTTGACCAGGACCTGGGATCTGTAATAAGCGTTATTACTTTAATTATAATTGGATATGAGATGGGTGAATTAGACCTGGGATCTGTAATAAGCGTTATTACTTTAATTATAATTGGATATGAGATCCTGTGGCATTACAGGATCACATTCGAAGGTGTCATGACTGCGTGCGAAGACTTTTCATCAACGTTAATATTATTAGGATCTCTCACGCACAACAGCAAAACCATGGCTTTCACGCTAAGTGACAAATTTAACGTTTGTGTTTTTTTCCTGTTTGTCTTCAAGGTCGGTCGTATTGTGTTAGGACACAAAGAATGCTGAACCAGTGTCTGGAGTCTCTCGTGCAGAAAGTTCTAAGCGGAGTTGTCATTAATTTCGAGAAGACTGGCCCAGACCCACCTCCTGCAGGTGAAGGTGGGTGTTGACCTTACCGTGTCCGTCACGATGCCCTTCACAGAGCAAAACGCTTACGATTAGAGTGTCTGCCAGCTTCAGTCAACCTGGTTGAAGAAAGAGGCTGGTATTGTTAGCTTGTGTTTGTAATAATGCTTGTAATGTCACTTACCTTTGTCTGGAATTAAACATCTAAGGATCCAAAGGATTGATGCAGTTTAGAAGATGCTGCAGGCTTGCTCAGACAGAGACCCGCTGCCTCTGACATTTGAAGGAGGCCACTAGGGTTTATTTTCGAATCAATGCGAAACCTGTGCACAGCCGGCTTGCCCCTGGTACTTCCGATCTGATGCCATGTTGTGTGGGCGCAGATGGCGTGGCGGACCCGGCTCGGCCACTCTCCTCCTTCAGCCCCCAGCCGTGGCACAGCTGCCACAAGCTCATCTACGTGCGGCCGAACCCCAAGACCGGCGTGCCCGTGGGCCACTGGCCAATCCCGGAGTCCTTCTGGCCCGACCAGAACTCCCCGACGCTGGTGAGTTAGAAGAGCAGCCATAATCGGTTCGTTTGCCGAGGCCAGCGCGCTATTAGCCCCAGCTGGTCTTGTAGCAGTTTTGGAGTCGCATTGTGTACATTTCCTACCTAGATTTTCATGTATTTAATTATGTATTTATGCTCATTTATACCAGCCAAATCCCACAACAGCAACAATCAATTAAGCTCTAATGAAGTCAGTACAAGGGACCTTTGTATTTCTTTGGCAAACAATTCTTGTTCTGCAGGGAATGGCTTCTCTCTGCAAAAAAACAGAAGGTGTTGTCAGTTGGAGAATAACATTAACCACGTGGTTACCTAATTTGGCCATATCATGACCTTAGACTGAAACTGAATATTTATTCATTGTAGATGTAGTCATGGGAGAACCTAGTGGAGATCATACGTTCATATTTCAAGGCAGAGAAGGAGTTAATAGGTCGAGAGAGAGAGAGAGAGAGAGAGAGAGAGAGAGAGAGCTAAAAGCAGATCAGTAGTATTGGCCATAATAGGATCCAGAAGGTTCGAATCCTCTTTTATTGCGCTATAGAGACCGAGCCTAGTGCCATGCTTCCCGTTGGCGCATGGGCACAAAGAGTGCGCGCGCCATCCGAGCGAGGCCCCCCACCCCCCCACCCCCCCACAGAGCTGCCCCAGGCCCGCCTCTTGGAGCGAAGGACCCTCCTCCTCCTCTCCAGCATCATGCCTGCAGTGCTGTGGTGTGAAACGGGGGAGGGGGGCCACGGTTGCCGGGGGCTCTAGCAACTGGGAGCAGAATAAGAAGAAAATTTTATTAAAGTGGTTTCAATAGCTGTCTGCCCTTGGCATTTATATTATTCAGTTCTCTTAGGTTCTGCAGCAGATTCTGGCTGTAGATTGACAGAATGTCTCATGTGCACTATTACAAATGTTATTCTATTTTTTTTAAGTCCCTTTTTTTACCCAAGGGTAGTCTGTCACTCTGTTCAGTGAGCGCTGAGGTTACGTGCCTGGGGGACCCCAGCTTGCATTGTCATGGGCCTGCAACACATGGGTGATGCTGTAATGATTCAAGAATTGGCCTCCACCCAGACAGATACCCTTACTGCACTGCACTATGCTATTTGACACTGCTTCCTTAAACAATTCTCTCCGTCTGTCTCTCTCTCTCTCTCTCTCTCTCTCTCTCTCTCTCTTCATAAGCCTCCTCGCTCTGCCCATCCTGTGGTTCACTTCTCCTGTGTTGACTGTGAGCCCATGGTGATCGACAAGCTGCCCTTCGACAAGTACGAGCTGGAGCCATCACCGCTCACTCAGTACATCCTGGAGAGGAAGTCCCCTCACATGTGCTGGCAGGTGGGTCTCTCACACTCTCCCGAAGTTTATATTATGACTTGAATCTTCTAAGGGTGAAGGTGTCATGGGGTGCTATGCTTAGAGCAATTTATAGCTTGGCTCCAAAGAGGTCCCCACATAATGAGGCACAGATGATGTCATTTAGCCTCAGAGGAGCAGCAGGAGCCTAGGGGACCACTAACCTGTGCTAACCCATGATAACCTGTGCTAACCTGCGCCAATCTATGCTAACTCATGCTAACCTTGTGGTAACCCATGCTAACCTGTGCTAACCCACGCTAACCCATGCTAACCTGTGCTAACCGCTCTCTCCCCCTGCCCAGGTGTTTGTGAACTGTAGCGGCAAGCACAGTGAGGCGGCACAGCCATTCGGCTACCTGAAGGCCAGCACCACTCTGACCTGTGTCAACCTCTTCGTCATGCCTTACAACTACCCCGTTTTGTTGCCCCTCCTCGGTAAGCGGGCGTGAGTGTGTCAGGCAGTGCACTGTGGGACTATTCCCTGGCCTGTATCAAAGAAAAAAAACTTTCACTGTATACATTATACACATTTCTATCCTGAACGGGGGGGAAAAAAAAGTTATATGATTTGTGTTATGTTGCTATGCTATACTGTCTTATTAGAGAGTAATGAAAACATTTATTGCTTTTATGTGTTCAATATCCTCTCCTCTTGTGTTACCAGATGACTTGTTTAAAGTACACAAGCTGAAGCCAAACCTGAAGTGGCGACAGGGCTTTGAGTTCTACCTGAAGTCCATGCCTCCCTACTTTCTGCTGGTAGGGTCTGTGTTGCCGCCCACGTTAGCTTCAGTGGGCTACACAAGTCCTATCTTGATTTTGCTTTCTAATTGTATCCCTGCAAACTCTGTGATCTTCTTACAGATCACTCCGTAATTCCCAATTAGGACCTGCTCCTTTGTCCTATAAACCTTAAACACTATAATAAGGTTGAGATCCTATGCTGGGATAAAAACGCCCTCATTGTGTCTGCCTCTTCTGTTTTCATCTCTCTCTCTCTCTCTCTCTCTCTCTCTCTCTCTCTCTTTGTCTTTGTGTGTCCGCCTACAGCCCTTAAAGAAGGCACTAAGGATGATGGGAGCTCCAAATCTCATCTCGGACAACATGGACTGTGGCCTCAGCTACAGCGTTATCTCCTACCTAAAGAAACTCAGCCAACAGGTGAGCACAGAGGCCCATGTCAGTCCTGACTAGAAATAAACCAGATCTTCCACAAATCTGAATTCTTCTTGATGGTGTTTATTTACAGTATGCTCACTTCATTAGTATCTCCACGTATCTGTTTTGCATTTACGCTGCTTGTAATGGCAAAAAAAAATTAGAGTGAAGTATTCCCACCCCCCTCCCGGTTTGACTGTGCAGGCGAAGATCGAGTCGGACCGGATGATTGTGTCTGTGGGTAAAAAACCCCCCCAGGAAGCAGGCATCAAGGTGAGGAACCACTCCAGCACGCTATCCCTGGCCCACCGGTGCGACTTTAAGCAGCTTCTGCAGGGCATCACAGGAGAGGCGCCCCTCCGCCTTGCCGACGTCAACTTCAAAGAATTCGCCGGCTTCCAGATCGCTCTGCTCAACAAGGTAGGTCGTACGGCGGCGGGGCCGAGTTGGCTCAGAGCCGAGCTCACTCTTAAATCATTTACGTATGAGCTCATGTTTTACGGGTCAGGGTGCGGCTAGCCAGACAGAGGCGTGCAGTGACATCTTCGTCGCGTTAGGGTGCACGCGGGGATCAGGTTTTATTTCGCTAAGGCCAAATGCTGACAATCATGGAACTTCGGGGTCGGTGATGTAGAAAAGATGTGATTGCTTTATGAATGAGATGGTAGATGAGATATGGGATGCGAAAGTGTGTGTACATTCGACACACTGCATTACATTTTCGTTACGTAAAGATAAGTTGTTTGCTCTGTCTTTGCTTGGAAGGATGTGAAGCCCCAGGGTTATAGGAATGCCTATGATATTCCACGGCGGAATGTTCTGGACCAAGTCACGAGGATGCGCTCCAACCTTCTGAGAACGACTCAGAAGCTAATCAGAGGTCAAGATGAAGGTTGGCATACTAACAAAAAGATTTTGGTTTTTTCTTCATCTTTCTTTATCTTTACACACACACACACACACACACCCCAGTTCATCTTCAACCCCCCCCCCCAAAAAAAAACAGTTCGACTTCAATTCCAACATAAAATCTGAATTTAGTAAGTGCATTTGTTTAATGGTGTCAACTTGTGATTCTCTAGATTACTTGCATAGTATTCCTGTGGGTCAGATGGGAAACTATCAGGAATATCTGAAGCTAATGCCATCTCCGCTGCGCGAGATCGACCCAGATCAGCCCAAACGGCTGCACACGTTTGGCAACCCATTCAAACAGGACAAGAAGGTGCTCCTTAACACACCCTACCATTAAGTGTCCATTACACTAATTGCACTCGATATTTTAATGAGTACTGCGGCTTATATTTTGTAGTCAGCTGCGTTTTTTCCTGCGCGATCACAGGGAATGATGATAGATGAAGCGGACGAGTTCGTCACAGGCCCGCAGAACAAGAAAAGGGGAAACCCCGGAGAAGCCAACTCTGGAGCAGCTCCAAAACGGAGGCGCAGCATGTCCCCTCTGCTGCGCCGGCCCCCAACTCCACCCATCATCACCAACCATGTGCTGGGCAAGGGGCCAACGGTGGTCCCCGGCCAGCACGGCCTCATTAAACCCATCCCCCTGCACAAAGGTGAGCCATGTGAAGCTGGAGGGACAGAGGAACTGAAGCTTAGGGAAGCCATGCCGGCAGCATGAGGGTCCAGAGCTCTTTGATGTATGTTCTGAGAATGCTTGGTGACAAAAGGAAAACTCCATGTTTGGTTTGGGTGCCTCCCCCCCCTCCCCTGCAGGAATGGAGGGGAACAATCTGGCTAGCACAGAGAGCAACGGCGAGAGTGTGTCGAGTGGAGAGACCGGAGACGGCTGGCCCGGAGGGCCAGACAGGGTGGGGGGAGGTGCTGCTGCTCTCGCCCTGGAGGAGAGGGGAGGGGTGGGGGCGACTGATGGCGGAGAGGAACAGGGTCCACTGGAGAACAGGCTAGGGGAGGACTGCCTGGACGAGAGGCCCGCCGACCGGCCACAGAACTGCGAGGGTCTGAGTCCTCCAGACCAGGAGGGGGCAATGGAGGGTCCTGGGGGAGACTCTGCACCGCGGCCCACCATCATCATGGTTCCCCTGGAGGGAAGTAACGCCGAGTTACGCACGCGAGTAATGAAGGAGGTTCGAAAGCCTGGCCGCAGTGAGTGTCAACCCTTTGCGTTCATGGCTGAGTGATTTAACCTTTACCTTCTGCCATTTACAGAGCACCCACATCATTATTATGCAGAGTTCCGGCACTTTGTTTCACACTTGAAATTTCCACTGACCTTTACCCTTTGTAGATTATGAGGCAATATTCAGGCTCCTGGAAGAGGTGAAGGGACCAGTGTCGGTGCAGAAGTACTTCATCCATCATGCCATCAAAGAAGCAGCCAGGTGGGTGTCAGCGGATGTGCCACCAGTGTACAATACACACACACACACACACACACACAAACACTCAAACACGCACGCTAATGTAAAAGCCTGTAAGCACATAAACACATTAAAACGTCTGTAATGCATTCCACATCCCAGAGCACTGAAACGAAAGTACAAAGCTAAAGTCTGTCTGTGTCTGTTAGTGGGAAGGGGAAAAAAGAGTTAGTGCTGAAGTAAAGTCCAGGTCCTGCACTCACTCCTACGTCAGGTTAGGGTGTTGTAGACAACGTATGCCCTTCAGGATGTTGGTCCTCTGTGTGCTTCCCATGCAATAAAGCTGCAACAGCTGAAATGTCATGTTTTTCACAGTAAACTGAATCTTCTGCTTCCCTAATAAGCTAGCATAGCTAGCGTAGCGCCTCGCGGTATCTGGTGTCTGTTCGTGAGAGGCCCTGAATAGATCTCTGTGCATTTTTCCTGACCGCCGCTAATTCACTGCGCCCGACGCCTGTCTCAGGTTTAAGAAACGTGTGCTGATCCAGCAACTGGAGTCTGCGCTGGAGGAGATCGAGGAGCGGCAGAAGCTGCCGGCAGAAGTCAACAACATCCATGGCAGATAATGAACACCTCCACGTTTGTTTGTGAGGAGGTGCCCAGGGAGGAGGGAAAGGGAGCACGACAGCGCGGCGAGGCAGCGGAGAAAACACGAGCGCGTCCGTCGAAGGCTAGCGCCCATTCATGATGAGAGCGAGAGAGAGAGAGAGACAGCAACGGGGGAGTTAGAACTGAGCTCCGTACTAAAAGTGACCATCCGAGGCACCGGAGTCGTCATGCATCGGACAGTTCGCTCATGAAAAGTTTTAAAGAATCGAAAGATTTGGCGGTATAGAGGTCTTGGGGCGGGCGGGGCATCAGACGGCACCGACATGCTTCCTCCCGCGAAAGCGGGGTCGTGCTCAGCGTCCCGTGAGGATGGCGGCAGACAAAGATCACACCCATCCGCCCTCGTGGCCGGCAGTATGCTGGTGGGAGTAGAGGACGGCCGAGCGAATCTTTCGTGGATATGAATTTGCACAAAATATCTGCAGCTCGCTGGGTTCAAGAACAGTCTAGAGTGGAGAGGCAGATCAGAGCAATAATCCTGATGTCATCAGTACACCACGCTCTTGAGAGTAATGCAGTGGTAGGTTTTACTCTAGCGTTCTTGATCCAGCCTAACGCCCATGACGGATAATCCTAACGGGGATGTTTCCGTGTGAGATCTCTATACCTGGTTTGTGTTTGTGGTATCATGCATTGTCAAGCACAGCCAACTGGACCAGTCAGTTTCACATTGTGCAAAGCTTCAACAGGCTCTGTTCAAATTAACTAGTAACATGCAACATATCTTTTAAGCAATAGTATCCAGGGAGCACTGGAAAATGTTGGTCGAGACAGCTGTTATAAGTAAACTCGCCCAGCTGAGCCCACAATGTCATTTTTATTCTGTCCAGGAGAGAAGTATGTAGTTGTTTGGAAGCTTTACACCCACTCAAACATCAGCTGTTCCTTCCAGGTGCGGCTGACAGACTGTCATTGGCTTCTTTTCACATGCAAAAGCTACCTTGGTGACCACGTTGTTGTTCGTTTTGTTTATTTTTAAAAGCAGATGTATACAACTTTTTTGATGTTCATAAATAATATAGATTATTTTTGGATGGTATTCTTACCGGAACAAAATAAGAATATTTTAAGAATTGTATAAAACATTTTATAACTTTGTTATTATTATATGAAATGGAAAGTTTTATCATTTTTTTATGAAAAGAACAACGAAAAATAAAATAAACATTATAAACAAAATGAGCATTAAATTATCTTTAGGTTGCATTACATTGACCAACATGAGGCAATTTACTAGACTTAGTAGTCTAGCAGTTATGTACCTGTGTTTCAAAATTCATATTTACATGGTCAGAGTACACTTGGAGCACAAAGGCTGAGAGACCCAGGATTCTGACTGGTGGCAAACGGCTTGCAGGACTACCAAAGTTAAAATGACAGAATATAGAAATAAACAGATTCATTCCTTAATAATCCATTATCAATAAATCTGATCCTGGGATTTCCTTTTAAGGACAGAGACATATAATCCCATCTATTTTTACTTATGAAATTCATTCAGTATGTATATGACAAACATATACTGCAGTAAACAAATGTGTAGGAGCTGCATTTCCTTTGACCTTCTCACTCAGAATTCTTGAATTATATAGCTGTAGATATAATACAGACACACACTATTGTGATCATTGTCATGTTTGTACAAGTGTAAAGTTCATCGCAGGTGATATTTTGTGTAACAAATTAACCTTCGCTTTATTCCTCTATGGCTTTTACTTAGCCAAGACAATGTTTTAAAAAGCCATTTCTCCACAATACTCATTTTTAGGAGTGTTTAACTCATCCACATTCTGGGTGTATTGGAAAAGGTTGATATAGAGGTTCTACATCAAAATCTTAGTGTAGGACCAAGATAATATGCTTAAACTTATTTTGAAAGCACAAATTTCTCCATGAAAACACAAGCCAATAGATTATCCTATGTATAGACTACCATTTTACTCAAGCAAAAATATTTATGCACATGTTCATTCACAGACTACAGGGCATATTAAGGCGTGCTGTTATACATATCAGAGACACTGTAAAACAGCTACTTAACTCCCCTTAAACTGTTTCTTTCATACTACATAATTATAACTATATGGAGACAAACAAATTGCTTCAGTTACAATTTTAATCAATAAAACCTCAGATTTTATTTCAATAAGTTAAAAATGATCAAATGCATCAGAACATAAGACAAAATGAAAAAACAATGACCACCCACCCAAGAAAGACAGGGGTACCATTAGTTTTCCAGTGTGTTCACAGTATTATTAGCACTGGTGTTAAGATTCCTTACAGTTAGAATTCTTATTTTCCTAATCAGGCATCATTTATTGATTTCACTAACTATAAACATCTGCATACCAAACTGTTTTAAGTCCATCAGTCATAAATGGCATTTCTGAACACACATACAAATAATGGTCCAAAGTATTAACCTCCTTTGAGCACAGCACAGGGGGGGGATGACGACACAAACAAAACAAAAAACATCAGTGAAACATGGCAACACACCAGGAAATGTGGCAAACCGATGGGTGTGGATGATGGGATTCGTGCCTCTTGTTCAGTAGGATGACGCCGCCACCCCCCCCCCCTTGGTGTGCCATCTGAAGGGGTACAGGAGTATCTGTTAGACTTAAGACTCCCAAGCAATAACAAGTATTTACAAATGTATTGGTTGGGGAGTTGGGGGGGGTTAAATAATGAGTTGGCACAGTCCATAGATGTCAAAGTAGTTACCACATTGATGAAGAGATTCAGATTTGTACAGCATATTCACATATGCATAAAAAATAAAAGTGAAAGGAAAATATTTATCTTCCTTTTGCAAGTGAAGTTTTTAAGGACGTGGAGAAAAGGGGGTCGAGACGGGCGTGGGTGCCCTTTCAAGGCGAGTCTCAGTGAAAGTTCTCCAGCTTGCGTAACCGCAGGGGATTGGAGGGCAAAGCTTGAGTGGAGGAAGCAGGCTCCTGCTCAGACGAGCTGAAGAGCACCCTACCTCGATGATTAAACAGATAGAAAGACGGGTGGTTTCTCAAGGTGTCAAATGTCCTGATCAAAGAAAAGGAAAGCAGAAAAGCTGGTTTTTGTTAAATGACTTACACTGTCAAATATTAACAACACACAACATCAGAGTAAAATGTTTTGGAAGGCAATTTTGCTTTGACTTACTTGTGTTTGAGCTCTGAAGAAGCGTCCATGTCTTTAAACTCTCCGGAGATGTGGACTATTCCACAACACGTAACCACAAATGCTAGCAACGTCTGTAAGACTATCTGCAAACATGCAAACAAGGTTGTTTTTCTTGTTACTATTATTCTCTGAAGCACGTATTTAAAAGATAGCAACATGTTACTGACAAAGAAATGAATGTTAACGCTTACATCTACTGGAAGAGTTTCATTCTCTTTTTCTGTCAATCGCATGTATGATCGATCTGAAAAAGAAATATTGCACATTGGTCTACATGGGCCGAAATACAATGACTTTGCCTTTAAATAGAAAGCTTACAAATACACAGCCTATAGAAATCACTACACAGAGAAGTGTGAAGCGACACCTTGGAAGCCATCAAGCTGTGCTGCCAATTTTTTTGTTAGCTTACTACCTACTAGTAGTGTATCGTAGATTTTATGGGCAACGTTTTCCATCATATTAGAAAGGACTCGCCCTTTAATTCAATCTCTCATTGCAAGAAAAAAACTAGAAAACAAGAAGAAAACTGTCATATATGGAAAAATTGTGATAAAAACTTCATTTCGGCGTTTTTAAGCTCAACCCTCATACAACCAGAACCGTGGCTCACAAACCGAAGACTGAATCGAACCGTTACACCGCTATTGCCTAACATGAAACAATGTCTTGGCTTGTCGAAGTACTTCGTTCGTTAGCTAACTAGCTAGCTGAGAAATCCTTCTTTGTGGTTTGAGTTTCAAAACGGCGTTTAAAGTAAATTGTCCAAATTTAAATGAAATGGCTAAAATATTACTTAAGCGAGCTACGCTACTCTGACAGAAGGTCTAACAGAAATAAAGACTGATCAACAAACTGTAGAAAAAGCTTACATTGACATAGGTAGCTAACCACATGATACGGACTAGCCTACACAATCTATGCGCTCGTCTAGCTAGCTAGCTAACTTGCATTAGCTAGCTAACTATAGCTACCGTCACAACAGATTATGAAAATAAATCACTTCCAACTAGCTTGAACGAGAACATGCCGGTAATATTTAATCATGAACTAGCTTCACATGTTCTCTGAAGTCATTCCAACATGTTAAACATCGACATGTAGAACATTTTGCCAGTGTCTCGAACTACAAAAGACGCAGTTGATTAAACTCGCTAACGGCCAGTTCCCTTGAGCTCAACTCTTGCAAGCGTCAGAATCCAGTTTCGCATTTTTAGTCAGACATATCTATCGTTTGCTCCGCATAACATTTCCTTCCAGAACTAATCTACACTTACGTTGTGCCGCCGAGAAAGCTGCGTGGGCCAAGGCAAAAAGGCCTACGCCAACAACACCTTTCCAAAAGGACGAAGCCATTTTCGAGTAGGCGCAACACAGAACAACACAGCTTCACAGCAACGTGAAGCCGACCTCAACAAGGATGTCATACTTCCGGGTGCTTGTGAAAATCTAAACTAAAGACTTGCGAGAACATTCTTTTATTTTGAAAATTGCCAACGTCTCCGATTTCTCCTATCTGCCTACACTCTTTCATAGGCAATGTCACAGCGGTTCATTCATAATACCGTTATTAAATAGTACATTGTTCCACTATAGGCCCAAAACAAGATTTTCCTCATTTCCGCTTACTACTTCCATTTGAGAACATCCATGTTGTGGGAGTGGCCAGGTGCCATTTTAATTTCAATATTTCCCTTTAAATTTCTAATTTTCAAAATTTCAATAAGAAAACTGATGTTTAACACTTTTGCTATGCCAGTCTCCTAATGAATAAATGTGACAATACATTAGGTACTTACATAAAGCTCTACCTAACCTTCCCTCTTCTGTTAACCGTACCACCCTGGAGGACGCATACTTTTTATGAATATGGCAATATATTACAGAAAGTTACAGAACTACTTTTGAAAATTGCATAACTACTTTTTAAAAGGCACAAAACTACTTTTATACTTAAACACCCCGTGGACATAAATACAAAATAAAGATTTCAACCTAACAGCTATAACCTGAAATGCTAAACACAAAATACATCTGTACTAATAAACTATAAACCCTCAAGATAAGGAATTATGTGCATTCTTTTTAGGTTAAAGATATATAAGTAAAAACGTTAGATTTCTAAACATATATTAAAACTTTTTATCATATTAGTTCCAATAACATTTTTAATTCTATTTTTTTTATTATTTATTTATTTTTTTTACCAAAAATTGTCGGTATAGCCTGAAATTGTTGTAAAGCAACTTTTCTTTTGCAATATTCTCTTAATGTATTCTTAACAATTCTACAAAACTAAAAATTGTTGTAGCATTAACACGATTTCCAACCAACACTGAATGGACATTATCTTCTAATATATTCACATTCACTTAAAATATATATGCAATTACAAGCTAAATGTTAACGTTTTTTAATAATTACATCAGAATTTTGAACGCAGTTAATGATACTGATTGCGCAGATATTGGTTGCGCAGAAGTACGTGAATGAGCAGTTACGGTTTCTTCGGTATGGTGACGTTAAAGTGAAAGGGGCGGGGTCATGTATGGAAGCAGGAACAATCCACACATCCCTTCTCGCTAGTTACTGAGTTCGCCCAGAATATGTTATTGTTTATGAGCTGTCATTAAACCCTTTATTTTTTACCAAAAGGAAATGTCAACATGGGTTCGAAATGGAAACTCAGCACCACAAAGGGAATTTGGGGAAAACTGCCAATGTGCGTTTTAACCAGCTTGTCGATTTGTTTCTGGATTTGCGGAGCTGAAGACAGTGCAATGGAGAACATCGTGACTGAAAAGAAAGCTGAGGAAAGCCACCGACAAGATAGTGCCGATCTTCTGATTTTCATTTTGCTCCTCACTCTCACAATCTTAACAATATGGCTGTTCAAACATCGTCGATTTAGGTTTTTACATGAAACAGGACTGGCAATGATTTATGGTGAGAGTAGCTGCATCATTCGCCCCTGCAACGTTTGGATTACATTTGGCGCTACCTAGCTAACGGGCTAAGCTAAACTTGCTTTAGCTAAAAAGACAGTCCTTGGGCAAAACAGTATTGGATAACTATTTATGCCATTTTAAAATCGCGATAACCTTTTACAGTATAGGTACAGAAGGGGTTGGAACAACAGAAATGGATGTTAAGGTCACGAGATAGCATATCGGTTAGCTGGCTCTTAGCTTGTTTGGTTGCTAGGTATCCACTACATGTTGGTAGCTAGCTATTTTCTCGTTAGCTTAAGGATGCAGACTAATGCAGGTTTATTTAATCGTTTTCGAGTTCGTTTGCAATATTAATATAAAATCTGCAGTACATTTCAGGATTCAGTAGCTCCGATGCAGCATTTGGAACAAACTGAAGCTAAATAAACGAACTAGCTAGCTAAGATAAATTCGCTAGAAACCTCTTGTCAACATAACAGTAATGGCGCACAATTTACGCAATTTTCAAAACGATACTTTTGTTATTTGATAACTCTAGACTCCGTTGGTTTAATGACGCATTTAAAAATTATTCCAGTTGCAGCGTAGGCCATTACTACACAAGTTTCATACTTAATATTTAAATATTACAACACAATAAAATCCAGTTAAACATATTGTTTATATTTTTGTTTTGACGTTTTAATTAAGAATTGTGTAATGGACAGAAATAATTTTAGTTGTCTTGTATCATATCCTTTTTTGTCGCTAAACAGCATCTGATCTACTGAAACAATAACAATATTATTCATTCTGTGTCACTAGGATTGCTTGTTGGCGTTGTGCTACGCTATGGGATTCATGTACCCCGTGACATCAACAATGTTGCACTGAGTTGCCTTGTTGATTCCAGTCCAGCCACACTGCTAGTAAATGTCAGTGGCAAGTTCTATGAATATACTCTGAAGGGCGAGATCAGTTCCAGTGAAGTCAGTGATGTTCAGGACAACGAGATGCTTCGTAAGGTAAAGTGATGAACGTTTCCTAAGGGGCTTACCCCAGAGTTCTCTTGCTGCTGTTTTGACATTTGATATCCATGGCATTAATTTGATAGATGTTGATTTTCTGTCTAAATGTTTTCTATTTTATCGGTTCATTGAATTTCTCACTTAACAGTACTTGTAGGCTTTCAGTCCTATTTACTTGATTTTACTGCCAGTATAGAGAGTCAGACACTGACAGCAGGTGTTGTGTATAACAGTGTTGGGGAAGTGTTGGTCTGAATGTCCTACCTCATGTTATTTCAGGTAACATTTGATCCTGAGGTGTTCTTCAATATTCTTTTGCCCCCAATTATATTTCATGCTGGATACAGTTTGAAACGGGTATGAGCTGCTTCTTTTTGTTCAGTGTGGAAAATCTTTAATCACATAGATACAGTCATTAATTTAAAACCAAGACTAACCAAGAAATTAACATTTCTCATTAATGCTGTTAATTAAAGTCATTGTCCTTTAATTTCAGAGACATTTCTTCAGAAACATGGGCTCCATTCTAGCTTATGCCTTTGTTGGAACAGTGGTGTCCTGCTTCATTATTGGGTTAGTGAACTTTGTGGACATTGTTTTGTGTTTTCTGGAGTGGGTCTTTGGGTAACTAGAGGCAAGAACCCATACTGGAAATGATGGCCTTGTTGCAGGTTACTGATGTATGGCTGTGTGACACTGATGAAGCGTATCGGCCACTTGGCTGGAGACTTCTTCTTCACTGACTGTTTGTTCTTTGGCGCCATCGTTTCTGCCACAGACCCAGGTGTGCATTTGTGCAACCAGTTACTTTAATTGTAAACTTTAATGTTTAATCGTTTAAAATTAGGCAAAAAATGTAATATGGATTATAGATTTGATGTTTTGCTTTCTAAAAGAGATATCTGTCAAGCTGGAGTACACCCAGTATAAACTACTAAATACTTTTTGATGATCCACCATCTAAACAAATACTCTCTGGCTGGGTGGGAATGAAAACCTGCAGTAAGACTTTCCTGTCCCTGTTCTGGACACAGCATGAGAAGTAAAAGTGATGAGGAATGTGAAAAGAAAGACTGAAGCTTTGTCCTGTGAATGTTTCATTCTAGTGACGGTCCTGGCCATCTTCAACGAGTTGCAGGTAGATGTGGACCTCTATGCTCTGCTGTTTGGAGAGAGCGTACTCAACGATGCGGTTGCCGTGGTTCTCTCCTCGTAAGTCCAGTTTCCTTTAGCAGTTTTCATTCATGCTCAAAGGAACAATGCCTTCTTAATACCATAGTGAACTCTACAAAATTAGAATCAGTGATTCACAAGGACTTTGACTCATCTTGCATGTGGAATGTTGATGTCTCACTTAGAAGCTAATTGTCAGACCCTTTAACTTGTTGCACACTTTATGTTGTGGTATTGATTTTGAATGGGTCTAATTGCCATGTTACCATAAATGTACACACAGTCACCCATAATGATGCATTGAAAACATGTTTTCATGAGTTTTGATAATTACTTAAAAATCAAAAAGTGAAATATCTTATTCTCAAAAGTATTTAGACCCTTTATTCAGTACTTAGTATAAAGTCCCATTGCCAGCAATTACAGATCCAAGTTTTCTTGGATACATATTTACCTGTGCTCTCCTGGATTTGTGCAGAGCATCCCATTCTTCACAGCAGATCCTCCCAAACTTTATCAGAATGGATGGTGGGTATCTGTGACCTTCTATCTTCAGGTCTCTCCACAGATGTCCATAGTCTGGGCTTTGGCTCAACCACTCAAGGACAAAGTATAGCCACTGCAGTACTGTTGTGGCTGGAAGCTTTAGGATCACATTGAAAGGGACCAGTGTCCCCATTGTTAGTTTGCCTGCACACTGGAGCATGTTATCTTCAAGGATGCTCCTGTATTTGTGTAAATTGTGGGCGCTTGTAGACTCAGGTCTGTGCATTTCCAAGTCATGTTCAGATGAACGTGGTTTGACTTCTAGACACCTGTGAAGGATAATTAAAGAACACATGATATACGTGACCACAAGGTGAAGAGCAAAAGGGTCTGAAAACATTTGTGAATATGAGATTTCAGTTTTGTATTAATTAATTTTCAATTAATATTAATTAGTTGCTTTACTTCATTATGAGTGATTAAGTGTAATCCATTTAAAATCAAATTTGCAACACAATGTATGCAACAATGAAAGTTATCTGAATATTTTCTGAACCCACTATAGTTAGCAAGATTTTGCTGTGGATAGATAGGGTAAATAAATGGTTCTCTGCAGTCACTAAAGTGTTCATTAATGTTGTCTGTCCATGTACGCGTTTTGTTTTATGTTGCGATTCTGCTGTAATTGTTACTAATCAGATGACCGCTTCAGTGTGAAATGTCCCTAACACTTGGTTCTTCTCCTGCTGGACCCGTGTCACTGTCTCCAGAATTCTCCTTTATTACGGGAAGCACAGTAGGGTGGGCCAGCACAGCCCTGGAGGTGTGGCTCAGTGCGTAGAGGGCGGGAACCAGACGCAAAGAACGCCCCTGAATGGGTGTGCTACAGAAATAGCTTTGACTCTGCAGATTAGTTTTGTGTGTGTGTGTGTGTGTGTGTGTGTCTGCATTGGCTGGTGTAAGCCACTGTATGCAGAGTGAATGACCCACAGTTTGGCCTCAGACAAACGGACAATTGGTTTAAGAAAAAAAACCTAGACTAATTAGACTAGTTTTCTGTTTCATACGTTTTAAGTAGCACATAACAACAATAAATTTAAATGAGTACAAGTAAAATAAGTTTAAATTTAGTACAAAGTGGCCACTTTGTGTTACACTGAAAATGTTTAATTGCAATCAAATTTGTTATTAGAGTTAGAAATGCCAATTTGTGCGAACTTAAACAATATGGTGCAGTAATGTGAGTTTGAGTGTGTCAGTGACCTTGTGGTTCCTCGGTTTGGGGCCAGACCGTGGGGATTTGCTCCCGGGGTGATGGGTGGCCTTTAAGGTCGGCCAATCAGAAGTGCTGCTGTAGAATCACTCCTCCCTCCAGCTTCCTCCTCTCTGCCTCTCTCCACACTCCCTCCTGAACTGCTTAACTAGACCAGCTTTGGCACAGTAAAGCACCAGCAATGCATAGTTTGTACCTCAAAACTTGAAACAGGTCTTACAGGTGAAATACTTTAATTATAATAATGTATATGAATAATAATTATAATACGTTATGAATAACCAAAAGAACTGCAGCGACAGAAGTGACGTAGTCTAGTAACTCCACAGTACCTTCATCTCCTGAACGGTGACTGTGCTGATGGATTTTCCTTCCAATATTTACATGGCAACCTTTCATAGAGTGCCGGAGATGTGAGAGGAACACTGGTTTGCCTGATTGGAGTTGAGCTTTACTGCAGTGTCGCAGTTTGAACAACAGATTTATGGCCTGGTTTACGATGATTGCGAATCTGGTTCTCTTTGCTGCAAGGGCATGGTGTGCTGACCCTCCTCTCCCTCTTTCATTTTCCCTGATATTTGTGCTTCTTGCTGAGACGACACAATGTTTATTTGTGTTGGAATCAGTTAACCTGCCAAACGTATTCTTCACTTGACTGATGCTAGTCCGTTTGGGATCCTGTGTTATTGGAAGCCATTAATATTCGCAGTGCTTTTGAAAGAGAAACTGTGTGTGTGTGTGTGTGTGTGTGTGTGTGTGTTTGTTTGTCCGTCTGTGTGTGTGTGTTTGTGTGTTAATTTCTTTCTTGGCCTCTGTTGTCAGTTCAATTGTGGCGTATCAACCTGAGGGAGACAACAGCCACACGTTTGAAGCCATGGCCATGCTGAAGTCTTTCGGCGTCTTTCTGGGGGTCTTCAGCGGTTCCTTCGCTCTCGGAGTGGCAACCGGAGTCATGACTGCCCTGATATCCTCCACTGCCTCTGGAGCTCATAATACATCAACAAAGTCCGTGTATATGACATAATACATCAACAAAGTCCGTGTATATGACATAATACATCAACAAAGTCCGTGTATATGACATTGCGTGCAGTGGTTTTGAGCCTCCTTAACTCCCCCCCCCACGTCACCAAGTTCACCAAGTTGCGGGACTTCCAGCTGCTGGAGACGGCACTTTTCTTCCTCATGTCCTGGAGCACGTTCCTGCTGGCGGAAGCATGCGGCTTCACCGGTACAGTTCCCGTCCGATGCCACCCCTCTCGTTCGCAGGGGGGGTCCCAACGACTGAATGGTTGTGTACTAAAGGCTTGTTGTCGTTTGTTGTCTCAGGGGTGGTAGCAGTTCTTTTTTGTGGAATCACGCAGGCCCACTACACCTATAACAACCTGTCGCCAGAGTCTCAGGACAGGACTAAGCAGGTAATTTCTGTTAAGTCATTGAAATTATTTTCTTAGCTTTCACTGGCCTTTCAAAACACACTAATACATATATAAAAACACTGAAGTACTTTGCTTGCACAGTCGATGAAAGACCTCTGTCCAACACTTCTTGCTTTACTGGAAGCCTTGTGTAATGCCCTGTATTTTTTCCCTTTTCCCTGTATATGTGTTTTATATGTTTTACCTACACCTCTAAAAGTCCTGTATGACCTAATGGTACTGTGCTGGTTTTGATTGTCGCGTTTCCCAATGGAGTGTTTGTTAAAGCTCAAGGTTATGAAATACCTCTTTATCCTTCTCTGTAGTTGTTTGAGCTGCTGAATTTCCTAGCAGAGAACTTCATCTTCTCCTACATGGGCCTGACCCTGTTCACCTTCCAAAACCACGTCTTCAACCCTGTCTTCATCGTGGGAGCCTTCGTATCCTCAGTGTCTGAAAAGGGTGAAGCAAATAATGGTTGCATTAAGGTGGTGAAAAGTTGCACCTCCTAGTCGCGGACTCCCAAAAGTAGATCTTCAAAGGAGTAGAGGAACCCTGTTTTTGCTTCAGAGAGAGTCCTCAGCGGTGCCTCCGTTTGCTGGAGTAATTGGGCCGGAATCTCTCGTCAAAAAACCAAAACAAACAAACAAAAAAAAAGCACAGGTCTCGGTTTCTCCGTTCGGGCTGCTAGGACAAAAGCTGTTACGTTTGCATGAGCGAGCAGAGGCTGACATGGCTGCGTCCTGGTTTGTGGTTCCTTAACCGCATCCTCACCCAGCTGGCTGTTTTCCTGGGCCGTGCGGCCAACATCTACCCGCTCTCCTTCCTGCTCAACTTGGGCCGCAGAAATAAGATCAGCTCTAACTTTCAGCACATGATGATGTTTGCAGGTTTGTGGACCAAGCCGGACCGAGACCCCGACAGCCTGAGGATTCCATTTACTACCATGACACATCACAAAACAGTGGTTTTAAATATAGCATTTAAAGAAAAACAAAGATCTCTTTTCAGTTGTTCACTGCACTATATAGTTAGACACCTCTATGTAGTGTTACGAAACATTGTCACGTGACCTTCAACCTTGGCCGTACAACCCGGTATCATTTCCTCTTATCTGTCAGCTCTGAGGAAAAATTGTATTTACATTTCCAGTGTGGGATTCCATTACCCTGTCCTGTGTGTGTGATTCACTCTTCTCACCAGGTCTCCGTGGAGCTATGACCTTTGCCCTCTCCATCAGGGACACTGCCACGTACGCGCGGCAGATGATGTTCTCCACCACGCTGCTGGTGGTCTTCTTCACCGTGTGGATCTGCGGAGGAGGCACCACGCAGATGCTCTCCTGCCAACGCATCCGGTAGGTCCTGACACCTTCGCCACCTCTCCACGCGCTCGGAGCCTGTTCTCTGCTTTGTTTCGCTGTTGTCTGTGGGTCTGTGTCTCACTTATTTATGTGAGCCATTTTCGGGCGCAAAGCTGCTTATCTACCAGCTGCACCTTCAAAAAAAAAACACACGTAGGAAGATTAGAGGGACAGGAACATAGCCAGTATGTTTGTCCTTGGCTAAGATGACATCTTGCATCTTATCGTCTTGTACTCTGCTTGTTTGGTTATATTTGTTTGGTGTTCCCGATTCTGTTGTTGCAGCGTTGGAGTTGACTCGGATCAGGACAATTCGGTAGGTGCTTTGTCAGTTGTGCATGAGGATCCAATATTATTGAAGGTGTTGTCATACTTTGGTTTGAACCCTCTGCGGGTGCATTCCTGCAGGTCGGCCCTGACGGTATAGAGAGGAGGAGCACCAAACAGGAGAGCGCCTGGTTATTTAGGATCTGGTACAACTTTGACCACAAGTATCCTTTTCGCCAGCTGTCCAGCAGAGAGCGGCTTACTCGAAGAATCCGTATAGCCAGAGTCTTTGCGCAGGCTGAAGAGTCTATGTGCCTGCAGCGCGTGTCTGTGTGACTGGCCTTTCGTATGGTTACGTAGACCTTGACCCTGCTACCTCTCAGCTACCTGAAGCCCATTCTGACTCACAGCGGCCCGCCGCTCACTGCCACCCTGCCGTCCTGCTGTGGGCCCCTGGCACAGTGCCTCACCAGCCCCCAGGCCCGTGAGGTCAGAACCAGCCTGTTCTTGCTCAGCCCAGTTACTTTTTGTCTCTGAGATTTCATCATAAAACCTAATGGAAGTGGTTTTAGTCAAAGCTTGGCCTGGTCCACACTCTTGCAATTATGTTCTTACACGTACAAGTTTAATGATTGATGATTGCTGCTTTGTGGTTGAATAATCAAAATAAGAGCATGGTGAACGTTTCAGCGCGGCCTAACGCATAACCGTGTGTGTGCAGAACGAGGTGCAGCTGAAAGATGACGACTCTGACCTCATTCTGAACGACGGCGACATCAGCCTGACCTACGGCGACATCACGGTGAGCACGGACGCGGAGGGCGTGCGCTCGAGCGGCGTGCCGGGGGCCGGCGTCAGCTCCGACGAGGCTCTGGACAGGGAGCTGGCCTTCGGCGACCACGAGCTGGTGATCCGTGGCACGCGGCTGGTCCTGCCCATGGATGACTCTGAGCTCCCCCTGCCACGGGACCCCCACCATCATCGAGAGCTCTGAGCTGCGTGGCGGGAAACAAACAAACAAAAAAAGAAGACAAAACAAACAAACAAACAAAACACGTGTGACCCATGAGTGACCCATGAGGCATTCCTGTCTGTCTATCCCACTCTCCCATCACCCTCTACCACTACCACCATGTGGAGCGACGTCTCTCTTTCTCTCTCTCTCTCTCTCTCTCTCTCTCTCTCTCTCTCTCTCTCTCTCTCTCTCTCTCCCCACTTCTCTAACTGAAGTGGCTGATTTGATGGCTCTACCTCATTTGTCACTTTGTCTGTTTTCTCCTCTTAGATCATTGGTGTAACTGAGTCTCTTACCACCCGTTTGCTCTTCGTTTAAAAAAAACGAACAAAAAAAGTCCAGTTTCTCTCTCTTTCTCGCTTTCTTTCCCCCCTTTTTTATTTTTGCAGCTTGGCTGTTGACCAGACCACGTGACGTCTCGCAGCGCCGCGACGTCATTCGCCGCGACGTCATTCGCCGCGTTCTGGTTCCTCGCTGCCTCCGAGGCTCCGGCGAGGCGGCGGTTCCTCGCCCTCCTCGGTATAGCGAGGTGTAAAATAGCCGCAGCCTTGCGTGCATGCTAACTTCTGCTTTTCTGTTGCCGAGTGAGAGCTCTTTCGAAAGGGACATTTGAGTGGGGGTCAGTGGTAAAGTTCCTAAGTCTTATGCCTGCAAACTCTTTCCTGAATGAGGGTCAAAAACGGAGGCATGCTAAGTGAATGACTTTAACTTTGCTGTGCTGTTACAATCAAGTGCCTGTTGTGTGTGGTATTTATTATTTAAATTTTTTTTAAGTTTTCCTTGGAGCAAAACAACACTGTTTTCCACTAGGGGGAGACCTTTAATCTTGATAACGAGCTTGTATATGTCAAAGTTGTGTTCTTGCAGCTGGCTGAAAGAGGGACGTTGCTCAATTGCTTTAATTTTTGATTGGCTACAGAGGGATGTCTGTCACTCGACATGACGTCTGATTGGCCACAGAGGGTTGCCCATCACTCTGTGTTATCAAAGAGGCTGGATCTCATATATTGACCTCTGACTGTGACTCTGTGGGGATTTACATCTTATTGTGTCTGTCCGTGTTATTGCCAGGAAGATGTTCAATTGTTGAAGGTCATACTGCAAGTTGAGGTTGTTTTGTCTTGATTTCTTAATAACAGAATATTGACAGCCTCTAAATGTTCCTAATAATTCCCAAAAACTGCAAAAATGACTCGGCATATTGTTTAACTGCTAATTGTATGTACTAGTGATACAAAGCAAATAATGACGTCTTAAAAAAAAATTCTGGCTTCTTTATTCTATGGCATCAAGCCACCAGCTGCAGACACGTAAAGGATAATTGTAAAGGGAAGAACTAGTTCACAGCAGTTTGCTCGGTCTTGAACCAACTTTCAGCGTTTTTCATGTTCAACTTTTGCATGACGTGTTTGGTGGAAATGCATCACTGTGTTCTCCAGCGTTTTTTGTGGAGTGTCTCTGGTTTTTAGAACGGATTGAGAAACGGTCTGGTTTGTTGTGGAATATCGGTACACTACAGTTGCTCTTTTGGTCAGAGCCGCCAGGTTAGTGGTTTTTTGGTGTATTCCAAAAGGGCTGAAAGAGGGAGGGAAATATTAACTTTTAAGCGCTTTTTAAAAAAGAATTTTTTTTTTAAAGGAAAACAAATTGTCAGAGGAGGAATTTCCTCCCTATTTCCTGCCGGCAAACGATCAGTGAAGAGATGGACTGGACAAGAGGAAGAAGTAAAGCTGTTGGAGCGACTTCAGTGCGTTGCAGTTTTAGTTTTACTGATACTATATGAATATGTAGTGAACTAAATATAATAAATAGTACAATTGATTTTTGAACATATTCTCTATAGTATTGTTTGTTTTTGCTAAAGGAGAAAAGAAACGATTCGACAGCAGGCCTGACAGCTTGGTGTCGCTCTTTTTTCTCACCTGTTTGGTCGTTGCTGTCCCTGTCCAGCCAGAGGCAGCATGTGTGAGCATGTTCCACACACTGGAAACACTGGAAAAATGGTGAGCGGAAGCGTGGAAGCAGCCAGCGGGCCCCTCCAGCATGATTCTGTTGTGGGCAGAGGCCCAGTGTGCTTTGGGGGGGGGGGGGGGTGGAGAGGGGATGGAGCAGGTGTTGGTGTCCAGATGGAGAGTAGCTGGAGCCTCTTGTGTGGTTATCTCCTGCTGTGCAGGACTTTTAGACAGAGCGTAGTGAAGTATTCTTGCAGGCATGCCACTTGATTACATGACCCACAGGAACAGGGTGTTGATATTTGATCAGGAAGCGGAGCTGAGTGTGGCTGTGGTTTGCACTTTTTTTTTCTATTTTAAATTGGCTTCTCTTTGCCTTGTTTTGTTGTTGTTCCTTGAAATGTCTATTTGTTTAAGTAACTGTCTAATGGTAGATGATTTTCAGATGAAGGAATAAACACACCTACTGTTAAAATACTATTATGTCATGTTGATTGCTCTGCAAAGGATGATGAACTAAAATGTTAATAGCGAAGCAAATCTCGATACATGTTCTCTTGATGCCAAGAACAGCAGTCTAGCAATGTCTGTACGATCTATTAGCAAGAATATCTGCAAGGTTTAGTGCATCGTTACTTACACCGTTCTAATTGGCCATCCATTTGTAAGGAATCTTGAAATGTAAACACTTAAGTTCAAAAAATTGTTTCAGATTTTTTGCTGTCACTTCAAAAAGATTTTTGAATTCACAACTAGGTCACTTATTAACAGTTTGTAATATTCCCATGTCTAGACAGTGTGACCGTTACAAACAGAAGTTTGTTGTCAGATATATAATTTTTTTTTTTTTTGCCACTGGTCCTCCAATATTTGTTGATTATTTGATATATTTTGTTTGTGTTCTTTGACCCTAGGCATCCTGAGCAGTGTGCACTCAGGTACTTTGACCCTAGGCATCCTGAGCAGTGTGCACTCAGGTACTTTGACCCTAGGCATCCTGAGCAGTGTGCACTCAGGTACTCCGGTGGCTCAGACTTTCAGGCAGTAGCTACATTTGCATTAAACTCTCTACTTCTGCTGCTTGTACAGGGAAACTTGTACTTGGTACATTCAGTGTCTGTGTTCACTAACAGACTTTGATAGAGGTGAAAGCTTTGTCCTACATGTGTAACAGCATGGTAGCCTGGCTTGTCCAAAGTAGCATAACGAAGCGTTTGGACGCTTGGATGCCGTGTACATGGTGTCTTTACTGATATGTAGCTGAGTGCTAATCACACGATGTGCAGCCTCTGTTCTTACGTGTTGCAGGTACTGACTGTTTACATCTGTGTAAATATGAACATCTGTTTATGTGTGTGCAAAGATCAATAAACAGAAATCCGTGCTTTCGATTACACTTGAGTGTTTGTTATTGGGTTTTGCCTGAACTGATTCTGAACTCGCTGTCGGTACACAGAAAGCATGAGGCCCAGCTGGGACTTTTTCAGGTATGACCTCATCAACAGACTCCTATTTTAGTTAAGCAGATGTAGATTCTGCTCCCAGGTCATTCATCATGGACTGGAAGCTATTCTGTGAATGTCTGCCACCAGGACAAACTGCTCGAGCACAATCGTGCTCTGCAGTGACAGACGCGCATAACTCACGTTGGAGATTTGGCTCACATCCTAACGCGGCTGTGTGGAGGAACTGCTTTGCAAAGTTTGTCATTCACTCCACGTGTGCCAGGGGGGGGCTTGTTTACAGACGGCGAACGGCGTTCTGCACGGAGGAACCGTCCAGAAGATGCTGCAGTGTGGTGGAGAGAGTGGTGGTGACCGGTTTCGACGACCTGCTCCTTATGTGGAGAAACGGTGGTGACCACCTCCTGGTTTCTGTGGGTTTGTTTGTTAGGTTTAGTCAATTGATTTAGTTCAGCTGATTTAACTCGGTTTGAAGAGTCAAGTCTTAGCAGAGGATCCAGTTCAATGGTTCAACCTTTACCTTATTCATCAGGGTTCCAGCCATGTGGGAAAAACCACTGTAAGAATCGCAATCTTTGGCAACCACCTTTGTTAAATCTGCTTTTCTGCCTGTGTGATCACTCAGGCTACTCCTTTTCGAATTTTTGTTCTTGGTGTAATTGTTTCTGTCTGGAAGACATCACTCCTGACTCAGACTGGACCAAAATAGCCTTAATCCTTTCCATTATGTTGAGTACAGCTCATCACTAACACATAAATTTATTTAAAATCATGTCTGACATACACTAGTTGTTTAAGCTTGTTTATTCTAGGTGCGTGTGTGTGTGCATGTGTGTGTGTGTGTGTGTGTGTGTGTGTGGTGAGGGGAGTGTTCATAATATACCCCCCCCCACCCCCCCCTATCTGTCTCACACTGGGAGCCCTGCTTTTCCTTCATATTTATCTGATGTGATGTTGAAAACTCAAGACACCAATAAAACTTGTCATTCTGACAGCATAGCCAAGTAAAAAAAGCTGCATTTGTCATGCTGCATCTGTTATGTAAGCATTTCTGGCTCTTTCTTTCATTCTTTCTCATATCAGCAGAAAAACACTGAAAAAGGTTTGATATTAGAAAGCAGCTTGTAGATAAAATTAAGTGCAAATGCAAAAACATCTGAGCCTTCATCAAATGGCTGGGCATCAAAGTCTTTGATTGGGCAACAGATGTAAACGAAGCACTGAATTGTCCACTTACGATCTGAACACCTCAAACTGTAAACTGGTCATTTTGTGTAAAAGGGGAGCGACTGGACCATTCTAACCACAGACCCTGCACAGACACTTCTGGAGTGTCCTTGACAGGCTGCCAGGGCCCCGTTTCTCTGGAGCTGCTCCAGGATGGCAGTGGCGGTCTGGCTGTGCACAGGGAGTATTAACATTCATACAGGTGCACGGTAAGGCCCCCCTCCATCAGATGTATGTCGGGTGCACCACACACCTGGGTGCTTATGGCAGAGAAGACCTGCTGAAAAGAAATAACCCTAAAACGCTCGATCTCATGCTTTGGTGTGCAGGGCTGCCAGGGATTTACTAAGCTTCAGCAGCATGTGTGTCTTCTCTACAGGGCAAACCAGTGGACTGCATATTGCAGAGAAGATGCCTAATTTGAATGTAGTAATCAGTTTTGGTTTTTTTTTACTGGAAACTAATGTTTCATCATAATACAGTGAAGAAACATTCAAATGTATATTACATATAAAATAAATAATATATCTGATTTGATAACACGTTCTCTAACATAAAATCAATAAAACATCGATAAATATTAAATATCTCCCCAACCTAAAATATTGATTGAAAAGCCTTATTTCCTGCACAGATTGGCTGTAAGTGGTGTTGATTCTCCCAGTAGCCAGAGGTGGTAAATTCCTGTCTGAAGTCATTGTTGATATAAATGTTGAGGGGGTTGGATCACGGCCTGTGTGTGTTTTTTTCTTCCTTCCTTTCCACGCTGGCTTTTTAAGTGCAGTGGTGACACTCCTACGATCTCAGTGCATGTTAGAAAGGACAGAACCTGGTTGAGCAGACAACATCTACATTTGCATAGCCTGTTCCTCTGCGGTAAGCATTATACTATGATTCCCTTCCTCAGTGTTAGGTTCTTAGTTATATGAAACTACTTGGAAAAGTAATTGCTAATAGACCTTTACTAATTTGGAGAATGATTTTATAAAAATAATATATCTCAGGTTATAAGCTGTTAGCAATAAAATGTTATTCACCTACACAGAGAATGCAAGTGTCCTTATACATATTCATGTAATGCCTTAATGTAAACAACAGTTAATTCATTTGTTGTGGCAGTGTGAGAATTTATTTAAAAGTTTGGAAACAAAAAATAAAATCCTACTTCACCTAATCAGTTGGACAGTCTTGACAGTTATGTAGTTTCATAATATATACTTTCATACTATGAAGATGTTGGAGTAATACATTTCTGACGTGTCTGAACATTATAAATGTTATGTTAGGCCATGATATGACTGTCATATTGTGTAATAGAAGTAACATTTGTAACATTTGTTACACAGTGTTGCTGCTAAAAACTAGCAAAAACATCCACTCTGTTGTTGTAAACAGTTGTTCTCGCCAACATCTAAACCCTTTCACTACTGCACAGCTTTAGAATGTCTTAGTTTTCAGAGCACCTTTAACTCAGCAGTGGCATTAACACAACCTTAGTACCACTCGTCTAGATCAGCTCAGACCCCCCCCGACACACACACACACACACACACACACACACTATTAGGATTAAAAGTCTTGCTGAATTGCCAACTTTACTCCAACAGTTGGACTATATAATGAGAAAAAGTATGTAATAATGTGGCCAGTGTGTGTAGGTACAGTGAATGTGTTTCTGATAAAGTGCCTTGCCTATGTACTTAGTTATTACACTTCAGAATATGACATTCAAAATGTACTGTGTAAGTGCATCCAAGAAATATAATGTAATATCATGAAATATAATGTCCCTGACCTTCAGAGGACAGGCTACCAACATCTAACTGAAAGCAGCTATCATTTCTTACCAGAGTTTTATGAGAATATAGCTCCCTCGCACAGATGTGATGCTATTTAAGGTCAATCCACTAACCACATCATTTCGAGCCCATTAGGATCCACACAATAGCTTTCCTTCAGCTTGGCAGTAAGTTCTGCCAAATCCTGAGCTTTTTCTTCCCTAGCAACCTCAAACAACTAGTTGTTGTGCTGTTAAAATGACATCATGTTGCTATGCAGAATTCCCAATTCTTTCATCCTTCTGTTCCCAGAGGAAGAGTTATAAGTCCACTTTACAAGATCTTGAACCTCGTCTCTCATTATTTGCTGACTCATATCCTTGTCATTTTTGCATCAACCGTTAAAACGTTCGTGGCCTTCGTGTTTGTGAGGCAGACGTCAGACCGAAATCAGCCTTGCAGAAGTATTTGTATCTGGTGCAGTGGTGCATCCATATAAGGCCTGAACATAGAGAACTGTTTGTGCTCCTGGCGTAAGTGATAAAGGACTTTTTGGATCACATTTTGTGTAATTAGACTCTGAATGTTTTTGCTGCAGCTGGGTTTCTTCAGATCTTCTCCTGTCCCACTAGGGGGAGCCTCTGAGACCATGAGGCTTTCGCCCTCAGCACCAGAGGTCCTAATTAGGTAATGTGGTACTTTCGAGACTGCACTGTCACATTCTGCTCACTAGAGGCAGAGCTGAGTCCCTGACTACCAGAGCCTCACCATCTAGTCCCTCCTATCTCCTCCTGGTTGGGAATGTACCATTTTGACTGCCCAGTTCCGATGAAACCGAGTGCTTTCCTCTAGTATTGCATAACTGTAACATAGACAATTTAGCTCAGTTCAATGGAATGAAGAGGGATAAACCAAAGAAGAGACATTTATTTGACCCAGAGTACAAACTCTCAGGAGTGGGTGTTGTTACTCAGTGAACACTTTACACAGAAACTGCCCTTGTATGATAGAGGGTACATTACTCAAATGAAGCTGAGTGGAAAATCACAAAGTGAATCCTGCTGTAAACACCACCAACCAGCAATAACAGTTACTGGCTTTGTCATGTTTTGATCTACAAGAAAGTAAAAAGGACATCAGGGGTGAGAATGGAGCTTCTCAATAGTATGAAAAATTCTACTTTACCCAGTTGAATTTAAATATAGATTTATGTGCTTCAGTGACATGCTACCATTTGCTGAATTGACTATGACTATGGTTCTAATGTTAAAGACCCATCTGTGTCTGAGACAGCAGACTGAGAGAAGGAGAAGTTTGCCAGTTTTTATTAGAGTGGGACACTGTGTCTTGGCTGCTCCTCTGTTCAGACTCCTGAAACACAATTCCTTTTACACCTCGTCCGTCGGGGATTGGCCCGTTCCTCAGCCTTAAACCAAATCCTGCTTTACGATCTTATTTTATCCTCAGACGAACGCTGACCTTCAGCGCCGGCTGCTTGTTTGAACGGGCTGTGGACGGTCCTGACGGATCCTGAGCAGCGTCTTTCTCCGTCTAGTGGGGGTTAGATAACAGACAAGTGGTGCAACGTGTGTGGATGGTGCCGGTGGGAGTGAGCGAGGCTATTTCAGGCTTCCAGAAGGCAGGGTCTCAGAGAGAGGACAGGTGGGAAGGCAGGGAATGCGTTTTGTTTCTATTGTCTACCGTACACACAGACAGATCGATGTTGCCAAACTGACTCATTCAAGGAAGCGTCAACATTCCAGGAACAAATGTTATGGACAAATATATCCAAACATCATGCACATACAACTTCCTCACCAAAATGGTGGGAGCAATCAACAACACTGATGGATCAGGATTTGGTTAGGTTATGGTATTCTTTTAAAAGATCCTGGTGTGACAGATTTATTGAAATTCTATGGGACACTGTGGGGCTCCAACATTAACTCACTGAGGCTTCACTGTGAGTCACAGTCTAATAACCACAGAAATGTAGGGTATTTTACGTAAAGCTCGATTATGTGTAATGAGTGCAGTATAGTTAATGAAACATATAAAACAGAAAGATTTAAGGAAAAGAAACAGCAATTAGCAGTTTATAGAGTGGTTTACAGTTTTAGAGCTGATCACTTATCTTCCCGTTAAAGAGACCAGTGTCTGGCCAACAATTAAAATACTTTTGTAGAACATAATCAAAATACGCGAGAGGTAATTTCTCTTAAGTGGTAACAGTATATAAATAATAACTGCCCAAAGGGGCTCTGGTACATTAAGCTGTGTATACTGTTGGTGTAGATTGTCTGATCTGATCTCCTTTCAAGGAAATAATTCCCACTCAGAGCCTACAAAGGCTGGGAAGTGTAGTTCACAATAACAAAGTGTCTCTGTTTTTGTTGGTTAAAGACTCATTCTCTAAAACAACAGCATATATAAAGGGACCACAAAGTCAATGTCCTCTCTGCTTGTGGTTCCCTGATCCCTGGTAAAGCCCAACGCAGGAATCGCTGTAGCTCACAGGACAGTGAGCGCTGAAACAAAGGGGTACTGAACTATCAGAAATGAGATATATAACTACAATGAAATATATAGCTATAATGTAAAATATGTTCGATGGTCCATGTTAGCTAAGTGCTGTTTGAGCAGTTCCTACATGGGCATCGCAGTTGCATATTAAGGAGCCAGAATTAAACGCCCACCGTATAGTAACCGTGAGTGTGCCTCCATCTTAAGAGCGTGAAACATGACCTGACGGTGTTTTTCAGTGACCCATGCATAAAAGTAGCAAAGGAAGCCTCGTCCGCTCGTATAAACCTCCACAATGTATAACTTGAGCAGTAGGTTTGATTTTTCATGCACATGTAAGCGCCTTTGTTATTCGCAGGGACTAAATCCCTTTGTAAACGGCCAAGTCAGCAGCGACAGCATATTTACAGCATAATCCAAGCGCATCCAAACACAGCACCGCTACATTAAAGAAGGCAGTTTAGACTATGGCTCGATTCATGCTCAGGATCATTCCTACAGTCTTCTCTTGATTCGTTTCAGGCAAGCAAACACATGTCAAAACTGCAAATGTCAAGAAGATGCTTTCCTGTGTTTGGACCCCTACTCAGATTTGCTGGACTTCCTCTATTCTCTACTCTGATGTCACAATAAAGGAATTCAATCCCTAACCCTCTCTCCACCATACTCTCCTCCTCCCCCACCCACTCTTTTGGAGCATACCCTAACATGGTTAGAGCAGATGATGCTTTGACTATGGTAACATCTAGCACAGGGTAGGGTGTTTGGGGTGAGTGGGGGGCATTATGGGAGCAGGGAGTGGGGTATTGGGCCTAACTGGTGGAGGGTGGGGTTTTGAACAAGTATATATGATCTAGTCTGTGTTGGGGACCTGAAGTCCATTCGCTTTGACTCTGCGGATTCCTTTTTGCTCCTTCCTTCTCCTTCATTCAGGATCTTCTGAACTTTTCTAGAACCCAAACATGACTTTCTACAGGCACTCAGGTAAAGGTGATTTGGAGACTGTCATGCCAGAGCCTCAGTGGGTTGCTCTTCTGGCCCTGTTGCTGTTTTGGGACTGTACGGGCCATAATCTCACAGATCTTGTGGCTGTAGTTGCGTCGTAGGCAGATGTTGGGAAAACAGATTGTTTTTGTTTGTTGGTTACAAATTATCCTAGACAGACATTAGTCAGGACTCTTAGGATTTGCTCCACTGTGTGACATCATATGATGTATTTTGCTCAGAACCTTCTGGAAAGGTGAACATATTCCACTCTGATTACATGTGGGTTCAGGTGTGCTGGGTGATTTCAGCAGTGATGTCACGTGATGATGCCTTGGCATCAGTGTTGGGTCTGAAAGGCTGTTTGTCAGGACAGACCCAGATCCAACCCTGTATGCTTTATTCACCCTTAACAAAAATACAAATAACAAATTAAGTATTTAACAGATTATGTGGAATTGGTTGTTGTGTGTCTTGTGCCTCATGATCTTACTTCTGTCTGGGATACAACAGCATGTCTTTCTCTGGGTTTGTTCCACAACGTATTTACTGTCTCTTGGAGACTAAGTTGATTGTTGTTTTCCGTGTCATAGCACTCATGTTGCCTCCACTGGGATGTTTTTTTATTGGATCATGTGACCTTTAAACAACCTTGGCAAGGTACCTGAAAGGGCTGTTTTTGGCAGCAGTAGCCTTGGTTCTCTGGTCACATTTACAGATTCCACTTCTGTTAAGTGACAGAATGGCAATCTTTTCAAGCTTGTTTTGAGGATTCAGATTGGGTGAGGACATTCACCTCCTGAAAGGCCAGTGCCCTGGGGAAAGAGCTGTAGCCACAATGGTTTAAGAAGCAATGGGTTTTGTTTTGAATCAATCCACGGTATCTGCCTCTGGTGCTGTACAGCCAAGCACACATTCATCGTTCTGTATTTCCATGATCTGGATACATAAAAGTGGAAGTACAAATCTTCCATGTATTAGCTCCATTTATTTTCATCTTGCTGTGTTGGCCTGACTGATTCAGGATCTGTTCTTCATCCAGCCTCTAACCTTAAAATGTCTTCAGTAACCATTCAAACTGATGTTTGATCAGTCACAGAGGATTAGAAGCTGTGAAAGCACTATTTTCCTTTTGATGTCATCAATGCAATGTTAATGAGTGGACCTACAGGGAAGACTGTTTACAAAAGGACTGACAATGGGAGGTCAGCAGAGGAAGTCAGCTGGGAAGAATGAGTGTGTCTTTCTAAAAATACAAACCCCTCTTGCCAGTGGCTAGAAAATGCAGCTCTGACACTATCAGGTGTAGACATGATTGCTCGGTTGGGTCGGATTTTGGCCGACGGTGTAGTCATCCCTTCACACACTTCCCTTAGCTGTCTGGCAGGCTGTTGCTAGGCTACGTGTAATTACAGCTGACATGTAGGGAGAGCGGCTTAGGACGAGAGCATTCATCATCCCAATCTCATCTTTCAGGCTCAAGGGCATAGCTTTAAGTGAAGCTGTGAGTCACCAGCACACACATATAGCAGCAGCACTGTCATTGTTTTGTGTTACACGAGTAAAACTGAGCTGTGGCACCTCGATGTTTGGACCTGCCGATGCACACAAGGCAGGCCACATCTCGAGACTATGAGTACGGCATTGTCGAGTTGTAAAGAGCAACAGGATGTTCCCTCTGAGAGTCGCTAAATATTATGATGTGACAAATCTGCTTTTAGATGGGTTTGTGATATTTTTTTCCCGTTCTGTAGTCTTCCCCTCATGCAGAAAACGTAGTATATCCTTTATATATGAACTACACTGACCTCTTGTGGTGACTCTTATGGTAACACACCTTTTTTATGTCATAATTTTAATATTGCAATACAGAATTAAAGACTTCATGCAGAAGCACATTGGTCTTTTAAAAATTTAGTTTATTGGTTGTCCATTTCCGTTACAGGGCCACGCAGCTATCTCAGCTCCACCATGACAGAGCGCTTTGACTGCTTCTACTGCAGAGATAACCTGCAGGGCAAGAAATACATCCAGAAGGACGAGAAGCACGTGTGCGTGCGCTGCTTCGACAAGCTGTGTGCCAACACCTGCGCCGAGTGCCGCCGACCGATCGGTGTGGACGCGAAGGTGACAATCACTTCCTGTTGCTTTTAAAATGTGCGCTGTGTGTTTGCACTTGAACAAGCAGGCAGGTGTCTTTATGATCGTGATCGCTTAAACCAAAACACGTCTGCAGTTCTCACGCAGCTCACACAGGTTCCTTTAGCTTTTTTTATAGGGACCGGCTCCATTATCGACACTCTACTTTCTTTTCAGGAACTGACCCATAAGAACCGGCACTGGCACGAGGATTGCTTCCGCTGTGCCAAATGCTACAAGCCGCTGGCCAACGAGCCTTTTGCGGCTCGAGACGACGGCAAAGTCATGTGTGAGAATTGTGGTGCCCGCGAGGATTCTCCACGCTGCCAGGGCTGCTACAAAGTCATCATGCCAGGTGAGTGACCCTGCTCAAACGTGGCAAAGTCTCTCTCCCCCTCCCCAGAACAGCTAAAGAATGCCAACTATAAAGGCGCCAATATGGCTTCCGGTTTGCATTAAGAAGTGGACTGTTGTCGGCCATCTTTCTTTCGTTATCAGAGGTCTCCGGTTTCATGTTGAGTGTGTCTTTAGTGACGAGTGTCATCCTCCAGGGGCTAAGAATGTGGAGTATAAACACAAAGTGTGGCATGAGGAGTGCTTCAACTGCTTTGAGTGCAAGCAGCCAATCCGCAGCCAGAGTTTCATGACGAAGGGTGAAAATTTCTACTGTGGCTCTTGCCATGAGAAGAAGTTCGCTAAGAACTGTGCCGGCTGCAAGCAGGTAATTGACATCGCTTCACATAGAAATTTGCTATTTTTCTTGATCGGATTCTCACATCATCCTCTCACTCCTTCCCCAGCCAATCACCTCCGGTGGGATCACCTATCAGGAGCAGCCATGGCACTCTGAGTGCTTCGTGTGCCACACCTGTAAAAAGGGTCTTGCAGGTGCTCGCTTCACTGCTCATGAGGACCAGTTCTACTGTGTGGACTGCTACAAGACCTCGGTTGCCAAGAAGTGCAGTGGATGTCAGAATCCCATTACTGGTAAACGCATGCAACACGACGTTTAATAGATGTTACTTTCATTGCAGTGTCTGGTTGTAAGGAGCCAATAAAATATATACATAGAGACGTATAGAAAATACAGAGTTATGGATCCACCACAGAAATACGTTTTTGAAATGGGACAAGGGTTTGTTTTAAGATGACATTTTAATAATTGGTCTTGCTTTGTTTGAGCACACAGACATCCTCCATCCTTTGACAACAGCAAATAAAGATGCCTCTATCTGATCCTGCAGGTTTTGGAAGGGGGACGAACGTGGTCAACTATGAAGGTAACTCCTGGCATGAGTACTGCTTTAACTGCAAGAAGTGCTCCCTGTCGCTGGCCAACAAGCGCTTCGTCATCAGTGGAGAGGCGATCTACTGCCCTGACTGTGCCAAAAAGCTGTGAGCGACAGAGACCCCTGCTGGATTTCATTTCGATGGAAGGAATTTCAAATCTGGTCATACTTGTTACTGGCTTTTATTCATTGACAGCCACATAATTTTGCCTGTTCCTCAAAAGGGTGGTTATGTAGTCATATATATGTGTGTATGTGTATATATATATATATATATATATATAAAAACAAACAAACAAAACAACTCAAAGGAGATGGGTGTTGACTGGGTTAGCAGGACAGCTTTTAATGAGGCGTATCATCTAGGTGAACCAAGGTTGAAACCACCAGAATGCATGGTGCTTAATTAGGGTAACACACATACTGTATAGACATGTATCAGCAATTTAACAGTAAAAGATAGATGTTCTTGCAGGCCAGTGTTACTAAAACAACATTGGTTTTAGGTTTAGAAAGCTCTGCTTAAGTTTTACAATGTGTGAAATTAGTAAGACATACCTTACTGGAAGATTTACTGGTTTACTTTTCATCCCCAAAGTGTATTATGATGTTTTACAATTAACACATGTATGTATTATCTTTCTGAAATTATATAAACGTGTGGCCTACATTTAACAAGCAAGCTTTGGCATAGAGCACCAAACAGTATATACTCGTCATAGATGTTTGAGTGAAGTAACATCTGGAAATCAATCTCAACCCTTCAAATAAACGAGTTGGTGAGTGACTAATGGCAAACAGCATTTATTTATTTTATCTTGCAAAACTTTATTTCAACAGTTGGTGTGTTTTCCAGTACATTTATGATGTATTTACAGTACAGTTTCTAGACAGGGCTATTTCAAGAAAACTAACTAACATTAGATCCTATTCAGGGCCTTGGTCAAGTAAAATGATTGTCCCGGGCAAACGAAGCACATGCACGTTTAGTTACTGAGATATGAAAATAAACACATAGCCACTCTGAATCTAAGGCACGATTCAATTCTACAGGCAGTACTTTAAGCCAGAGAAGATCTCTAAAGCCAAAATACGCAGAGGATTCAAGGTCATTTAAAGGGAAGCAGCTTCTACATCGGTCTGACCCTGTCTAAAAGTGGCTGTGCTGACTCTCTGCAAAGGCAGCGAGCAACCCAAGCGCGCTGGCCCACGGCCGAGTGCCCAGGTCGACACTGACCACGGCACGCCTGCAAGCACTCTGGGTGTCTCATGTTTCTAAAAGCCAAATGCTTGTCAAATAGGGGACTGCGGAAAGGCAAATAACAGGAAAGGGAAAAAAAAAAAAAGGGTCCTCTGACCCACATCTTTTACACACTAAGCAATCCTCTCGTAGGATATATTTGTCACTGCTTGCTCAAGTGTTATCAGCTGTACCACTGCAGTCTTGGACAGTCTTGGGTTCACAATCTGAAGCTTTACACAGTGCAAGTGTCTCTTGTCCTTTACAATTAATTGAATAAAACTCATCAGAAGTAATAAATATAAATGTTCGAAGCTCTGGAGTAAGGGATCCATGCCTTTAGTCAGAGAGGAGGAGCTTATGAGGAGGACACTAATTAGTTGGTTATTTTCTGCATGACCACAACCCGAAATAGACAAATTCCTTGCACTCAAACAAGGCCTCAGACAAATTTTAGGTTATTTAGTGTACGATAAAAACCCAACACATACATGATGTCCAAATAGGACTACTGGACCCATAACCTTCAGAGAATTCAAGCATATGGAGCTCAAGCTTTGGCTTCAAATAGCTACTAGACTACAAAGCGACAGCGAAGGTCTAACGGTAGGCTCCAGAGCAAGGACGCCCCAAAACCATTCCTGGTGATCTGCAAAGTTTAGTTTTAACCCTAATCCAACACACCTGATATAGTTACTCACGTTCTTCAGTAGCTTCATAAGAGTAAAGCCAGGTGTGCTAGATTAGGGTTGGAACTCTGCACTGCAGGTAGATCTCCAGGTCAGGATTGGGGAGGGGTCTCCTGCTCTACACACAGCACTAGAAACAGATCAAGGACCTGTTCAGTACTTGGCTGCATGTGTAGTGCTGAGCAAACCTCCATCTGTATCCCCATTAAACTCACCACCAGTATTCTCTTACTTTTCTCTTATTTTTCTGTAATTACTATAAGCCAGTGCTATTCAAAACCGAGCCAGTGCTATTCAGAACCAACCAGTCAGCAGCGATAAAGAATTTTCACCAGCCATAACTTGCATGCACCCCCTAAAAGTGACTTTCATATCTCTCATTCCACACACGCCCCTGAAAGGAAAAAGAGGAGTGGCTCTTGTAACGCATCGTCCAATGGGAAGGAGCAGCTGCTGCCGAGTAGCTGCAGGCATAGACTAGGTATCTGACTTGCCAGTGTTAGATACCATGGATTCAGTAACAGCACTTTCCTATGGGGAAAATCTTGAGTCTGCTGTGATTAAACTAAACTGTGTTCCAGAGGACAACTGAACACATCTCCCTTTCACTTCACCTAATGCTCCAACCAAATGTAGCATAATAGATTTAATACTGATTATGTACATAACACTTAAATATGTAGAAATATGTTTTTTAAATATATTGTAATATATGAAGACAGCCAATTTTATTAGCATAGTTATTTTAAAGTAACAATTTTGCAGGAAGCCATAAAAGTGGCTGTGGAGTACTAGACCATAGGATGGATGGATGGATGGATGGATGAGGGGAAAAAGAGAAAAGGAAAATCACAGACAAACATAAATAAAAAGGTATTTGCAAGCCTATGAGGAACCGATGGAACTGTATAACCCTGAGGGAACTTGGGATCTTCTATGAGGAACCGATGGAACTGCATAACCCTGAGGGAATTTGGGATCTTCTATGAGGAACCGATGGAACTGCATAACCCTGAGGGAACTTGGGATCTTCTATGAGGAACCGATGGAACTGTATAACCCTGAGGGAACTTGGGATCTTCTATGACACTTCCAAATCATTCAAGCTTTAAAAATGGAAACTAGAATCCCTTTGCCTAAAACCTTGTGGAGAACAATGAACACACATTAATTGAATGTGCAATTATTAAAGAGAGGTTACAGTAATATCATGGTGTGTTCTATAATAATTAGTTGCTGTAATAAAGTGTAGAATCATGTAAACTTAAGTTATACCTTAGTTCTAGGGTGTACTTAAGTTAGGCTTAAGTAACAAACCCATGCTTCCACTCATGTACATGTAGAAGATAATGTAAATAACATAGGGAAACTAACACAAACCTGAAACTCATATTAGAACTTCATTTAACCAGTCATAAGTATTAACAAGATTATTTGTGTTGAGCTCCTTTCTTTAAAGCTCAAATAAATTGGCAAATTACAGAGAATGAAATTTAGTTGTGGCTTTCAGTAGCCCCACTCTTGTCAAACAAGACCCTTTTCTGAAATATCTTTGACCAAGATTTGCTATCTACATATTTTACACAAGGAATGCTTCACAGCAGCAGAGAAGAGAAGCAGGGACAGCTGTTGGCCAGGAGAGCACCCAGTGCTAGACTGGGAGTCCAGCAAAGCACAGTGGAACCTGAAGTAAACCATGCTGGAGAGGTCAAACCCTTACCCTAGCCTCTCTTTATCTGCATGGCCGGTCATACTAATTCCAGAACAGATTCCAATTGGTCAGATTCTTGACTACTAGTCACAGTTCTAAAAGCAGATCTGAAGTCAGTGTTGCGAGACATTTGAAGGACATTTTTCTTCTCTGACTTCTTGCACCCTCACTTCATATTAACCACCTCTTTTTGTTCAGTTCCACTGACCTTGTGGGTTCATTCATAATATTGCTCAGTTTTAAAACATGTTCATGAGTGTGAATGACAACAGTGAAATCACCAAAACTAACATAGAAAACAACCAGGATGTGACCACAGCCAAGAATGCAAAGCCATTTGAATTAAATTCCAACAGCAGACCCATGTTTTTGTTTGTTTTTTTAAAAAGAGACCAAAACAACAACAATAAAAAGGAATGGGGGGGGGGGGACACAAACAGTGCAAAGAAAGAGGGTGAAAATGAGAAATAAGCACAACTGCAGAAGACTTTTTCCCTGAAGCATTTTCTGCTTTTCTGTTTTCACTTGCTTTTTTATTGTATTAATCGCTAATCCACCTTTATCTCGGAGGTGCAGAGGCTGAGGTCCTTCTCTAGCAGACAAGGTGAGGCTAAGAAACTTTGGAGCTCAACAGGACATGCGTCGCGAAGTGCAATTAGAAACAGGTGCCCGGCCAAGACGTCCAATCACATCTCTGGGGTGGGGGGGAATGGACGAAAGGAAGAAAAGAGAGCAAGAGAAAACATAGAGAGAGTGTTGGAGATCAGAGAGGTATAAGGAGAACATGGAGAGAGTGTTGGAGATCAGAGAGGTATAAGGAGAACATGGAGAGAGTATTGGAGATCAGGGAAGAATGAGGAAAACAAAAAAGACAAAGAGAAGCACAAGGTCAATTCAGTACAATACACATAATTTATTATACGAGTTGAACTTCTGGAGTCCAAATAAATATCAGTAATTCCTAATTGCTCACCAGACAGGGCTTCAATGGGCTGGGTGGGAAGGAGTGGGTTTACAGGAGCTGACTTCTCTTCAAAGGCCACTCTGGGCCCCTCAGGACCCCCATCACAGTCTATCAGGCCTTTAGGGTGAAGACCCAGATCAATGAGCTCCTCAAAGCTCCAGGGCCCCGTTTTTCCGTTCAGCCCCATTTTAGAGTCCTCATTCACAAACTCTGACCCCTCTACTAAACGTGTCTTCAGACAGGAATCACTAGGAGGAAACAATGAGACCGAAAGCTTCAGTAAGGCAAGGGGACAGGAGGCAGACGTATGTTTAATAGACGTTCATTTAAAGGAAGCAGGAGTTGTCTCTTTTATACAGCGTGAAGTTTGCCTCAGTTATGGTACTGGCATAAACATTTACAGGATTTTGTTGACACTTTTATCCAAAGTGACTTACATTTGTGACTGGATACATCTTGAGCAATTGAGGGTTAAGGGCCTTGCTCAGGGGCCCAAAGTTGGCAACTGGGCAGAGGTGAGGTTTGAACCTGCAACCTTCTGCTTACGAGCCAAGTACCTTGACCAATGAGCTACCACTGCCACTAGCCTGAACTCATAAGATCTGTGGGTTTACACACAAGCTCCTGAGATCTGTGGGGTTACACGCAAGCTCCTGAGATCTGTGGGGTTACACGCAAGCTCCTGAGATCTGTGGGGTTACACGCAAGCTCCTGAGATCTGTGGGGTTACACGCAAGCTCCTGAGATCTGTGGGGTTACACGCAAGCTCCTGAGATCTGTG